>JAWRVZ010000349.1:0-443833 GCA_037043235.1 Rhodeus uyekii | reverse complement strand
TTGCATTTGACACTTAATCGGCATTCCATTCCGATGCACCTCTCCTCTGAAATGGTTTTGCGTAATTGAATTCTGTGGGCTTTAAAGTGTCCGTGAGGTTTTAGTGCACATGTCAGGGCCAAAAGCAACAAGCACTTCCACAATCTCTTTGAAGCCTATTGTTAAGATATGTGGAATACGCGCAACGATACATAATGTGGAAGTTCCCCGGAGCATTACTACTACGCATTTGATGCTTTGTAGTCTACTCATTAAAGCGAAATGTAGAAAATCTTTTAGCTGAAACCTCACACGTGCATAAACGATTCTTCGTGTAGACATTTCAGAACCTTGACATCGGTTGTGCCCTTAGGGAACGTGCTAAGGCTGACCTGGAAATGAAGCCGTGTCAGGCCCACTTTTTCCATGACACCTGATTGTTGTATCTGCCGTTTTATCCGAGGTACAATATCACCTTCCTGCAAACATTTAAACTTTTTGCATTAATGTGGTATTTTGTCTTGGGCAAGACAATGATCGCTTTCTACAAAGGTGCCACAAAACACAACCACAAGACAGACGTGAGCGAGGTTTGACAAAAGAACTTAGGATTTTAAACCGGAACTTAGGTTCGTCCCCTGCTGGGGTTTCCCTGGAAGCTTTAATCCCCACATCTGTTTCAACGCTAGACCACCTTAAAGGGGGAAGACAGGACAGAGGTAAGACAAAGCCGTTAAAGAAGTCGTTGCAAGGCTAAATCTGTCTTCTTACTCTTGGTCGACCTGTGCTACAGCACCTCGTCCTGAAGGAGCCCTGTATTCACAACCATCCAGGCTTGAGTGAAGCAGACTTCCTAATTGATTGTGACCACCCTTAGGTCTTCATTTACTATAGCTATTGGTGCATCCACGTGTTAAAGGTGAGTAGATGGAAGTGCTCATGACAGATGACTCTTCCTGTTTGGGACCTGCTCCATATCTCCTTGGCTCCTCTTTCCAACATTGGACTGCTGCGATGAGTTCTGGATAAGCACCCAAATCAAATTTCTCTCTAAAAAAAAAACTGAATTGAGACAACACTCAGATCACACCCCTTTCTTCAGTACTGACAAAAACAATACAGAACCTTCCTCAACAACACAAGAGTTCACTTCCCGTGAGAAACCCACGCACTTACTGGCGGTCTCTGACACCGGCATTCAAAGAGCTTGCCGCCGATGGTGCTCTTAGAAAACTGGCAGTATCAGACGACCTTGTACTACAGAACAAGCATGTTTTCAGGACACCTTGTTACCATAAAAACATCTTTTTGATACTTTTGTCTCACACAATATACAGTCTCAGACCATGTTACAAGATTCTGCTCTGCAGAAAATGTAGATGCAAAATTGAAACAAGGCTGAACACCCAAAAGACCACTAAGAACGTACCCCTTTCTTCCACATTGAAGAAGCCAATACAGAACGTTCATCAACAACACAGAGCTCAGAACCTGGGTCGCTGCTCTGTGCCAAATTCACGCTCAGAAAGGAGTACCATGACTCATCATCGTGGTTTGGGAGACAAACACTTTCAAAACACATTTCCAAGCAAAGTACTATAGAAATGATCCCTGAAAATACAGTCTTAGCTTGCATTTGACACTTAATCGGCATTCCATTCCGATGCACCTCTCCTCTGAAATGGTTTTGCGTAATTGAATTCTGTGGGCTTTAAAGTGTCCGTGAGGTTTTAGTGCACATGTCAGGGCCAAAAGCAACAAGCACTTCCACAATCTCTTTGAAGCCTATTGTTAAGATATGTGGAATACGCGCAACGATACATAATGTGGAAGTTCCCCGGAGCATTACTACTACGCATTTGATGCTTTGTAGTCTACTCATTAAAGCGAAATGTAGAAAATCTTTTAGCTGAAACCTCACACGTGCATAAACGATTCTTCGTGTAGACATTTCAGAACCTTGACATCGGTTGTGCCCTTAGGGAACGTGCTAAGGCTGACCTGGAAATGAAGCCGTGTCAGGCCCACTTTTTCCATGACACCTGATTGTTGTATCTGCCGTTTTATCCGAGGTACAATATCACCTTCCTGCAAACATTTAAACTTTTTGCATTAATGTGGTATTTTGTCTTGGGCAAGACAATGATCGCTTTCTACAAAGGTGCCACAAAACACAACCACAAGACAGACGTGAGCGAGGTTTGACAAAAGAACTTAGGATTTTAAACCGGAACTTAGGTTCGTCCCCTGCTGGGGTTTCCCTGGAAGCTTTAATCCCCACATCTGTTTCAACGCTAGACCACCTTAAAGGGGGAAGACAGGACAGAGGTAAGACAAAGCCGTTAAAGAAGTCGTTGCAAGGCTAAATCTGTCTTCTTACTCTTGGTCGACCTGTGCTACAGCACCTCGTCCTGAAGGAGCCCTGTATTCACAACCATCCAGGCTTGAGTGAAGCAGACTTCCTAATTGATTGTGACCACCCTTAGGTCTTCATTTACTATAGCTATTGGTGCATCCACGTGTTAAAGGTGAGTAGATGGAAGTGCTCATGACAGATGACTCTTCCTGTTTGGGACCTGCTCCATATCTCCTTGGCTCCTCTTTCCAACATTGGACTGCTGCGATGAGTTCTGGATAAGCACCCAAATCAAATTTCTCTCTAAAAAAAAAACTGAATTGAGACAACACTCAGATCACACCCCTTTCTTCAGTACTGACAAAAACAATACAGAACCTTCCTCAACAACACAAGAGTTCACTTCCCGTGAGAAACCCACGCACTTACTGGCGGTCTCTGACACCGGCATTCAAAGAGCTTGCCGCCGATGGTGCTCTTAGAAAACTGGCAGTATCAGACGACCTTGTACTACAGAACAAGCATGTTTTCAGGACACCTTGTTACCATAAAAACATCTTTTTGATACTTTTGTCTCACACAATATACAGTCTCAGACCATGTTACAAGATTCTGCTCTGCAGAAAATGTAGATGCAAAATTGAAACAAGGCTGAACACCCAAAAGACCACTAAGAACGTACCCCTTTCTTCCACATTGAAGAAGCCAATACAGAACGTTCATCAACAACACAGAGCTCAGAACCTGGGTCGCTGCTCTGTGCCAAATTCACGCTCAGAAAGGAGTACCATGACTCATCATCGTGGTTTGGGAGACAAACACTTTCAAAACACATTTCCAAGCAAAGTACTATAGAAATGATCCCTGAAAATACAGTCTTAGCTTGCATTTGACACTTAATCGGCATTCCATTCCGATGCACCTCTCCTCTGAAATGGTTTTGCGTAATTGAATTCTGTGGGCTTTAAAGTGTCCGTGAGGTTTTAGTGCACATGTCAGGGCCAAAAGCAACAAGCACTTCCACAATCTCTTTGAAGCCTATTGTTAAGATATGTGGAATACGCGCAACGATACATAATGTGGAAGTTCCCCGGAGCATTACTACTACGCATTTGATGCTTTGTAGTCTACTCATTAAAGCGAAATGTAGAAAATCTTTTAGCTGAAACCTCACACGTGCATAAACGATTCTTCGTGTAGACATTTCAGAACCTTGACATCGGTTGTGCCCTTAGGGAACGTGCTAAGGCTGACCTGGAAATGAAGCCGTGTCAGGCCCACTTTTTCCATGACACCTGATTGTTGTATCTGCCGTTTTATCCGAGGTACAATATCACCTTCCTGCAAACATTTAAACTTTTTGCATTAATGTGGTATTTTGTCTTGGGCAAGACAATGATCGCTTTCTACAAAGGTGCCACAAAACACAACCACAAGACAGACGTGAGCGAGGTTTGACAAAAGAACTTAGGATTTTAAACCGGAACTTAGGTTCGTCCCCTGCTGGGGTTTCCCTGGAAGCTTTAATCCCCACATCTGTTTCAACGCTAGACCACCTTAAAGGGGGAAGACAGGACAGAGGTAAGACAAAGCCGTTAAAGAAGTCGTTGCAAGGCTAAATCTGTCTTCTTACTCTTGGTCGACCTGTGCTACAGCACCTCGTCCTGAAGGAGCCCTGTATCACAACCATCTCAGGAGTGAGGTGAGCCGCCTGGCCAGGTGGTGCGGCGACAACAATCTCTCTCTGAACGTGAAGAAGACGAAGGAGATTGTTGTTGACTTCAGAAGAAGGGACACCCAGCATGCTCCTCTGACTATCAACGGTGCGACCGTGGAAAGGGTGAGGAGTACCAAATTTCTGGGTGTTCATATCACGGAAGACCTCTCCTGGACCACCAACACCACAGCACTGATTAAGAAATCGCAGCAGCGACTATACTTCCTCCGTAAGCTGAGAAGAGCCGGAGCCTCAGCCCCCATCATGCGCACCTTCTACAGAGGCACCATTGAGAGCATTCTGACCAGCTGCATCACTGTGTGGTACGGCGCCTGCAACGCATCCTGCCGCAAGGCACTGCAGCGCATCGTGAGAGCAGCTGAGAAGATCGTTGGTGTCTCTCTCCCACCCCTCCGGGACATCTATAACACCCGCCTCTCCCGAAAAGCCCTTGCTATTGCTAGGGACCCCACCCACCCATCCCACAGCCTCTTCAGTCTGCTGCCATCAGGGAGGAGACTACGCAGTCTCCAGGCACGGACCAACAGACTGAAGGACAGCTTCATACCCCAAGCTGTCAGGGCATTGAACTCTCTCCCGACTCTGCCACCTCTCCCGTCTTCTGCACCAAGGACCTGATCTCTGAATCCCCCCCCCCCACCCCCTACCCACCATCAGTTATTCTCTTATTCATCCACCTCATTATGTTGTCCTTGCATTTCTCTCCTATTACATTTGCACTGCCTTAATTTGTAATTTGCACTATTACTATTTACTATTGTTTGCACTATTTGCCATCGCCACTTTACCTCCATAACTCACTTTATCCATCTAGTTTAATTTTATTGTATTTATCTTCATCTTCTGTTGTTGTTGTTGTTGTTACTGTTACTGTTAAATTATTGTTGTTGTTAACTGTATTCGCCTTGGGTCTGAGAGTAACGGAATTTCAATTCTCTATATGTATGCACTGTATATATTGCAGAATTGACAATAAAGCTGACTTTGACTTGACTTGGTCGACCTGTGCTACAGCACCTCGTCCTGAAGGAGCCCTGTATTCACAACCATCCAGGCTTGAGTGAAGCAGACTTCCTAATTTATTGTGACCACCCTTAGGTCTTCATTTACTATAGCTATTGGTGCATCCACGTGTTAAAGGTGAGTAGATAGAAGTTCTCATGACAGATGACTCTTCCTGTTTGGGACCTGCTCCATATCTCCTTGGCTCCTCTTTCCAACATTGGACTGCTGCGATGAGTTCTGGATAAGCACCCAAATCAAATTTCTCTCTAAAAAAAAGACTGAATTGAAACAACACTCAGATCACACTAGTGATGTGACGTTTGACACCGAGGCTTCGAAGCTTCGAAGCAAAAAACAAAACATCTCACAGTGAAGCACTGTATCGGAGCGTGATTCGTTTGGCCGTAACCACGTGATCAGTGACGTCCGAAGCTTCGTTTTCTCCCTCAACCACGTGACTGCTTCGCAATCTGGTTCAAATGTAGCGCGAACCACTTGCGCAGGTTTTGAGTGTTATGCACTTCGGTAAAACGGTAGTGAACTGACTCGAAACAGAGGATAAGCTCTTTTTGAATTTTGAGCATGGCACCAGCCAAGAAAAGAGGCCGCTCGGAAGTCTGGCAGCATTTTCAGGTTGTAACAAATAAAGTAAGCTCATTGTTGTTGTTGTTGTTGTTATTATTAATATCAAGAATTATATTGTAAAATAATAAATAATTATAAGAATTAGGCTAATAGTAATATGAATAAATATTTACACGAATACTTTTATGTACTTTACTAATAATTTGTCTTTCCAAATCATCATCTTGCCCTGGAATTTTTGTGCACTCCTGCCTCCTCAGTCCCATGTGAGAGAATATATTCAAAGGCAGGGGAAATAGTAAATTAAAAAAAGAAATAGACTTAGCCCCCGCACTGTTGAACAAGTTCTGTTACTTAATAAAAATCTTTAATTTCTTCAATTTCCCACAAAATAAAAACTCCCCAGTTCACAAGCACTTCACCATTCCACAGTTCTTTTATTTTATTTTGATTGTATATGCCTACATGAGCCTTGCCTATGAATTCATAGGTTTAGGACTAAGGCTAAAGTGTATGGAAATAAGGCTGCATGAGTTGATCAAAGCAGATTCATAAAAATAGTTTCTATACACATTAATTTGTCCCATTTATTATTTTGTTTCATAAATTCATTAATAGGCTAATTTGTTCACATGTTGTAAGTAGCCTATCAAATTAACAAATGACAAAAAAAAAAAAAATTTTATTGCTTTTATGGATTTCTCAAAGTGAATTGTTACACGAAACAGTCAAAAAAAAATGAATGGGTCCTCTGGCACAAGCTGCTCTTCAAACTTTGACCATAAGATGTCGTTAGTGTGCGCCGTGTTGAAAAGCTTCGAATAATGAACCTTTTTACAATACAGTTGAGGGGAAAGCCTCGGTGCTTCACAAAGCTTCATTTCGCCATCACTAGATCACACCCCTTTCTTCAGTACTGATAAAAACAATACAGAACCTTCCTCAACAACACAAGAGTTCACTTCCGTGACAAACCCACGCACTTACTGGCGGTCTCTGACACCGGCATTCAAAGAGCTTGCCGCCGATGGTGCTCTTAGAAAACTGGCAGTATCAGATGACCTTGTACTACAGAACAAGCATGTTTTCAGGACACCTTGTTACCATAAAAACATCTTTTTGATACTTTTGTCTCACACAATATACAGTCTCAGACCATATTACAAGATTCTGCTCTGCAGAAAATGTAGATGCAAAATTGAAACAAGGCTGAACACCCAAAAGACCACTAAGAACGTACCCCTTTCTTCCACATTGAAGAAGCCAATACAGAACGTTCATCAACAACACAGAGCTCAGAACCTGGATCGCTGCTCTATGCCAAATTCACGCTCAGAAAGGAGTACTATGACTCATCATCGTGGTTTGGGAGACAAACACTTTCAAAACACATTTCCAAGCAAAGTACTATAGAAATGATCCCTGAAAATACAGTCTTAGCTTGCATTTGACACTTAATCGGCATTCCATTCCGATGCACCTCTCCTCTGAAATGGTTTTGCGTAATTGAATTCTGTGGGCTTTAAAGTGTCCGTGAGGTTTTAGTGCACGTCAGGGCCAAAAGCAACAAGCACTTCCACAATCTCTTTGAAGCCTATTGTTAAGATATGTGGAATACGCGCAACGATACATAATGTGGAAGTTCCCCGGAGCATTACTACTACGCATTTGATGCTTTGTAGTCTACTCATTAAAGCGAAATGTAGAAAATCTTTTAGCTGAAACCTCACACGTGCATAAACGATTCTTTGTGTAGACATTTCAGAACCTTGACATCGGTTGTGCCCTTAGGGAACGTGCTAAGGCTGACCTGGAAATGAAGCCGTGTCAGGCCCACTTTTTCCATGACACCTGATTGTTGTATCTGCCGTTTTATCCGAGGTACAATATCACCTTCCTGCAAACATTTAAACTTTTTGCATTAATGTGGTATTTTGTCTTGGGCAAGACAATGATCGCTTTCTACAAAGGTGCCACAAAACACAACCACAAGACAGACGTGAGCGAGGTTTGACAAAAGAACTTAGGATTTTAAACCGGAATTTAGGTTCGTCCCCTGCTGGGGTTTCCCTGGAAGCTTTAATCCCCACATCTGTTTCAACGCTAGACCACCTTAAAGGGGGAAGACAGGACAGAGGTAAGACAAAGCCGTTAAAGAAGTCGTTGCAAGGCTAAATCTGTCTTCTTACTCTTGGTCGACCTGTGCTACAGCACCTCGTCCTGAAGGAGCCCTGTATTCACAACCATCCAGGCTTGAGTGAAGCAGACTTCCTAATTGATTGTGACCACCCTTAGGTCTTCATTTACTATAGCTATTGGTGCGTCCACGTGTTAAAGGTGAGTAGATGGAAGTTCTCATGACAGATGACTCTTCCTGTTTGGGACCTGCTCCATATCTCCTTGGCTCCTCTTTCCAACATTGGACTGCTGCAATGAGTTCTGGATAAGCACCCAAATCAAATTTCTCTCTAAAAAAAAGACTAAATTGAGACAACACTCAGATCACACCCCTTTCTTCAGTACTGACAAAAACAATACAGAACCTTCCTCAACAACACAAGAGTTCACTTCCCGTGAGAAACCCACGCACTTACTAGCGGTCTCTGACACCGGTTTTCAAAGAGCTTGCCGCCGATGGTGCTCTTAGAAAACTGGTAGTATCAGACAACCTTGTACTACAGAACAAGCATGTTTTCAGGACACCTTGTTACCATAAAAACATCTTTTTGATACTTTTGTCTCACACAATATACAGTCTCAAACCATGTTACAAGATTCTGCTCTGCAGAAAACGTAGATGCTAAATTGAAACAAGGCTGAACACCCAAAAGACCACTTAGAACGTACCCCTTTCTTCCACATTGAAGAAGCCAATACAGAACGTTCATCAACAACACAGAGCTCAGAACCTAGGTCGCTGCTCTGTGCTAAATTCACGCTCAGAAGGGAGTACCATGGCTCATCATCGTGGTTTGGGAGACAAACACTTTCAAAACACATTTCCAAGCAAAGTACTATAGAAATGATCCCTGAAAATACAGTCTTAGCTTGCATTTGACACTTAATCGGCATTCCATTCCGATGCACCTCTCCTCTGAAATGGTTTTGCGTAATTGAATTCTGTGGGCTTTAAAGTGTCCGTGAGGTTTTAGTGCACATGTCAGGGCCAAAAGCAACAAGCACTTCCACAATCTCTTTGAAGCCTATTGTTAAGATATGTGGAATACGCGCAACGATACATAATGTGGAAGTTCCCCGGAGCATTACTACTACGCATTTGATGCTTTGTAGTCTACTCATTAAAGCGAAATGTAGAAAATCTTTTAGCTGAAACCTCACACGTGCATAAACGATTCTTCGTGTAGACATTTCAGAACCTTGACATCGGTTGTGCCCTTAGGGAACGTGCTAAGGCTGACCTAGAAATGAAGCCGTGTCAGGCCCACTTTTTCCATGACACCTGATTGTTGTATCTGCCGTTTTATCTGAGGTACAATATCACCTTCCTGCAAACATTTAAACTTTTTGCATTAATGTGGTATTTTGCCTTGGGCAAGACAATGATCGCTTTTTACAAAGGTGCCACAAAACACAACCACAAGACAGACATGAGCGAGGTTTGACAAAAGAACTTAGGATTTTAAACCGGAACTTAGGTTCGTCCCCTGCTGGGGTTTCCCTGGAAGCTTTAATCCCCACATCTGTTTCAACGCTAGACCACCTTAAAGGGGGAAGACAGGACAGAGGTAAGACAAAGCCGTTAAAGAAGTCGTTGCAAGGCTAAATCTGTCTTCTTACTCTTGGTCGACCTGTGCTACAGCACCTCGTCCTGAAGGAGCCCTGTATTCACAACCATCCAGGCTTGAGTGAAGCAGACTTCCTAATTTATTGTGACCACCCTTAGGTCTTCATTTACTATAGCTATTGGTGCATCCACGTGTTAAAGGTGAGTAGATAGAAGTTCTCATGACAGATGACTCTTCCTGTTTGGGACCTGCTCCATATCTCCTTGGCTCCTCTTTCCAACATTGGACTGCTGCGATGAGTTCTGGATAAGCACCCAAATCAAATTTCTCTCTAAAAAAAAGACTGAATTGAAACAACACTCAGATCACACTAGTGATGTGACGTTTGACACCGAGGCTTCGAAGCTTCGAAGCAAAAAACAAAACATCTCACAGTGAAGCACTGTATCGGAGCGTGATTCGTTTGGCCGTAACCACGTGATCAGTGACGTCCGAAGCTTCGTTTTCTCCCTCAACCACGTGACTGCTTCGCAATCTGGTTCAAATGTAGCGCGAACCACTTGCGCAGGTTTTGAGTGTTATGCACTTCGGTAAAACGGTAGTGAACTGACTCGAAACAGAGGATAAGCTCTTTTTGAATTTTGAGCATGGCACCAGCCAAGAAAAGAGGCCGCTCGGAAGTCTGGCAGCATTTTCAGGTTGTAACAAATAAAGTAAGCTCATTGTTGTTGTTGTTGTTGTTATTATTAATATCAAGAATTATATTGTAAAATAATAAATAATTATAAGAATTAGGCTAATAGTAATATGAATAAATATTTACACGAATACTTTTATGTACTTTACTAATAATTTGTCTTTCCAAATCATCATCTTGCCCTGGAATTTTTGTGCACTCCTGCCTCCTCAGTCCCATGTGAGAGAATATATTCAAAGGCAGGGGAAATAGTAAATTAAAAAAAGAAATAGACTTAGCCCCCGCACTGTTGAACAAGTTCTGTTACTTAATAAAAATCTTTAATTTCTTCAATTTCCCACAAAATAAAAACTCCCCAGTTCACAAGCACTTCACCATTCCACAGTTCTTTTATTTTATTTTGATTGTATATGCCTACATGAGCCTTGCCTATGAATTCATAGGTTTAGGACTAAGGCTAAAGTGTATGGAAATAAGGCTGCATGAGTTGATCAAAGCAGATTCATAAAAATAGTTTCTATACACATTAATTTGTCCCATTTATTATTTTGTTTCATAAATTCATTAATAGGCTAATTTGTTCACATGTTGTAAGTAGCCTATCAAATTAACAAATGACAAAAAAAAAAAATTTTTTATTGCTTTTATGGATTTCTCAAAGTGAATTGTTACACGAAACAGTCAAAAAAAAATGAATGGGTCCTCTGGCACAAGCTGCTCTTCAAACTTTGACCATAAGATGTCGTTAGTGTGCGCCGTGTTGAAAAGCTTCGAATAATGAACCTTTTTACAATACAGTTGAGGGGAAAGCCTCGGTGCTTCACAAAGCTTCATTTCGCCATCACTAGATCACACCCCTTTCTTCAGTACTGATAAAAACAATACAGAACCTTCCTCAACAACACAAGAGTTCACTTCCGTGACAGACCACTAAGAACGTACCCCTTTCTTCCACATTGAAGAAGCCAATACAGAACGTTCATCAACAACACAGAGCTCAGAACCTGGGTCGCTGCTCTGTGCCAAATTCACGCTCAGAAAGGAGTACCATGACTCATCATCGTGGTTTGGGAGACAAACACTTTCAAAACACATTTCCAAGCAAAGTACTATAGAAATGATCCCTGAAAATACAGTCTTAGCTTGCATTTGACACTTAATCGGCATTCCATTCCGATGCACCTCTCCTCTGAAATGGTTTTGCGTAATTGAATTCTGTGGGCTTTAAAGTGTCCGTGAGGTTTTAGTGCACATGTCAGGGCCAAAAGCAACAAGCACTTCCACAATCTCTTTGAAGCCTATTGTTAAGATATGTGGAATACGCGCAACGATACATAATGTGGAAGTTCCCCGGAGCATTACTACTACGCATTTGATGCTTTGTAGTCTACTCATTAAAGCGAAATGTAGAAAATCTTTTAGCTGAAACCTCACACGTGCATAAACGATTCTTCGTGTAGACATTTCAGAACCTTGACATCGGTTGTGCCCTTAGGGAACGTGCTAAGGCTGACCTGGAAATGAAGCCGTGTCAGGCCCACTTTTTCCATGACACCTGATTGTTGTATCTGCCGTTTTATCCGAGGTACAATATCACCTTCCTGCAAACATTTAAACTTTTTGCATTAATGTGGTATTTTGTCTTGGGCAAGACAATGATCGCTTTCTACAAAGGTGCCACAAAACACAACCACAAGACAGACGTGAGCGAGGTTTGACAAAAGAACTTAGGATTTTAAACCGGAACTTAGGTTCGTCCCCTGCTGGGGTTTCCCTGGAAGCTTTAATCCCCACATCTGTTTCAACGCTAGACCACCTTAAAGGGGGAAGACAGGACAGAGGTAAGACAAAGCCGTTAAAGAAGTCGTTGCAAGGCTAAATCTGTCTTCTTACTCTTGGTCGACCTGTGCTACAGCACCTCGTCCTGAAGGAGCCCTGTATTCACAACCATCCAGGCTTGAGTGAAGCAGACTTCCTAATTGATTGTGACCACCCTTAGGTCTTCATTTACTATAGCTATTGGTGCATCCACGTGTTAAAGGTGAGTAGATGGAAGTGCTCATGACAGATGACTCTTCCTGTTTGGGACCTGCTCCATATCTCCTTGGCTCCTCTTTCCAACATTGGACTGCTGCGATGAGTTCTGGATAAGCACCCAAATCAAATTTCTCTCTAAAAAAAAACTGAATTGAGACAACACTCAGATCACACCCCTTTCTTCAGTACTGACAAAAACAATACAGAACCTTCCTCAACAACACAAGAGTTCACTTCCCGTGAGAAACCCACGCACTTACTGGCGGTCTCTGACACCGGCATTCAAAGAGCTTGCCGCCGATGGTGCTCTTAGAAAACTGGCAGTATCAGACGACCTTGTACTACAGAACAAGCATGTTTTCAGGACACCTTGTTACCATAAAAACATCTTTTTGATACTTTTGTCTCACACAATATACAGTCTCAGACCATGTTACAAGATTCTGCTCTGCAGAAAATGTAGATGCAAAATTGAAACAAGGCTGAACACCCAAAAGACCACTAAGAACGTACCCCTTTCTTCCACATTGAAGAAGCCAATACAGAACGTTCATCAACAACACAGAGCTCAGAACCTGGGTCGCTGCTCTGTGCCAAATTCACGCTCAGAAAGGAGTACCATGACTCATCATCGTGGTTTGGGAGACAAACACTTTCAAAACACATTTCCAAGCAAAGTACTATAGAAATGATCCCTGAAAATACAGTCTTAGCTTGCATTTGACACTTAATCGGCATTCCATTCCGATGCACCTCTCCTCTGAAATGGTTTTGCGTAATTGAATTCTGTGGGCTTTAAAGTGTCCGTGAGGTTTTAGTGCACATGTCAGGGCCAAAAGCAACAAGCACTTCCACAATCTCTTTGAAGCCTATTGTTAAGATATGTGGAATACGCGCAACGATACATAATGTGGAAGTTCCCCGGAGCATTACTACTACGCATTTGATGCTTTGTAGTCTACTCATTAAAGCGAAATGTAGAAAATCTTTTAGCTGAAACCTCACACGTGCATAAACGATTCTTCGTGTAGACATTTCAGAACCTTGACATCGGTTGTGCCCTTAGGGAACGTGCTAAGGCTGACCTGGAAATGAAGCCGTGTCAGGCCCACTTTTTCCATGACACCTGATTGTTGTATCTGCCGTTTTATCCGAGGTACAATATCACCTTCCTGCAAACATTTAAACTTTTTGCATTAATGTGGTATTTTGTCTTGGGCAAGACAATGATCGCTTTCTACAAAGGTGCCACAAAACACAACCACAAGACAGACGTGAGCGAGGTTTGACAAAAGAACTTAGGATTTTAAACCGGAACTTAGGTTCGTCCCCTGCTGGGGTTTCCCTGGAAGCTTTAATCCCCACATCTGTTTCAACGCTAGACCACCTTAAAGGGGGAAGACAGGACAGAGGTAAGACAAAGCCGTTAAAGAAGTCGTTGCAAGGCTAAATCTGTCTTCTTACTCTTGGTCGACCTGTGCTACAGCACCTCGTCCTGAAGGAGCCCTGTATTCACAACCATCCAGGCTTGAGTGAAGCAGACTTCCTAATTGATTGTGACCACCCTTAGGTCTTCATTTACTATAGCTATTGGTGCATCCACGTGTTAAAGGTGAGTAGATGGAAGTGCTCATGACAGATGACTCTTCCTGTTTGGGACCTGCTCCATATCTCCTTGGCTCCTCTTTCCAACATTGGACTGCTGCGATGAGTTCTGGATAAGCACCCAAATCAAATTTCTCTCTAAAAAAAAAACTGAATTGAGACAACACTCAGATCACACCCCTTTCTTCAGTACTGACAAAAACATTGTTGTTGTTGTTGTTATTATTAATATCAAGAATTATATTGTAAAATAATAAATAATTATAAGAATTAGGCTAATAGTAATATGAATAAATATTTACACGAATACTTTTATGTACTTTACTAATAATTTGTCTTTCCAAATCATCATCTTGCCCTGGAATTTTTGTGCACTCCTGCCTCCTCAGTCCCATGTGAGAGAATATATTCAAAGGCAGGGGAAATAGTAAATTAAAAAAAGAAATAGACTTAGCCCCCGCACTGTTGAACAAGTTCTGTTACTTAATAAAAATCTTTAATTTCTTCAATTTCCCACAAAATAAAAACTCCCCAGTTCACAAGCACTTCACCATTCCACAGTTCTTTTATTTTATTTTGATTGTATATGCCTACATGAGCCTTGCCTATGAATTCATAGGTTTAGGACTAAGGCTAAAGTGTATGGAAATAAGGCTGCATGAGTTGATCAAAGCAGATTCATAAAAATAGTTTCTATACACATTAATTTGTCCCATTTATTATTTTGTTTCATAAATTCATTAATAGGCTAATTTGTTCACATGTTGTAAGTAGCCTATCAAATTAACAAATGACAAAAAAAAAAAATTTTTATTGCTTTTATGGATTTCTCAAAGTGAATTGTTACACGAAACAGTCAAAAAAAAATGAATGGGTCCTCTGGCACAAGCTGCTCTTCAAACTTTGACCATAAGATGTCGTTAGTGTGCGCCGTGTTGAAAAGCTTCGAATAATGAACCTTTTTACAATACAGTTGAGGGGAAAGCCTCGGTGCTTCACAAAGCTTCATTTCGCCATCACTAGATCACACCCCTTTCTTCAGTACTGACAAAAACAATACAGAACCTTCCTCAACAACACAAGAGTTCACTTCCGTGACAAACCCACGCACTTACTGGCGGTCTCTGACACCGGCATTCAAAGAGCTTGCCGCCGATGGTGCTCTTAGAAAACTGGCAGTATCAGATGACCTTGTACTACAGAACAAGCATGTTTTCAGGACACCTTGTTACCATAAAAACATATTTTTGATACTTTTGTCTCACACAATATACAGTCTCAGACCATGTTACAAGATTCTGCTCTGCAGAAAATGTAGATGCAAAATTGAAACAAGGCTGAACACCCAAAAGACCACTAAGAACGTACCCCTTTCTTCCACATTGAAGAAGCCAATACAGAACGTTCATCAACAACACAGAGCTCAGAACCTGGATCGCTGCTCTATGCCAAATTCACGCTCAGAAAGGAGTACCATGACTCATCATCGTGGTTTGGGAGACAAACACTTTCAAAACATATTTCCAAGCAAAGTACTATAGAAATGATCCCTGAAAATACAGTCTTAGCTTGCATTTGACACTTAATCGGCATTCCATTCCGATGCACCTCTCCTCTGAAATGGTTTTGCGTAATTGAATTCTGTGGGCTTTAAAGTGTCCGTGAGGTTTTAGTGCACATGTCAGGGCCAAAAGCAACAAGCACTTCCACAATCTCTTTGAAGCCTATTGTTAAGATATGTGGAATACGCGCAACAATACATAATGTGGAAGTTCCCCAGAGCATTACTACTACGCATTTGATGCTTTGTAGTCTACTCATTAAAGCGAAATGTAGAAAATCTTTTAGCTGAAACCTCACACGTGCATATACGATTCTTCGTGTAGACATTTCAGAACCTTGACATCGGTTGTGCCCTTAGGGAACGTGCTAAGGCTGACCTGGAAATGAAGCCGTGTCAGGCCCACTTTTTCCATGGCACCTGATTGTTGTATCTGCCGTTTTATCCGAGGTACAATATCACCTTCCTGCAAACATTTAAACTTTTTGCATTAATGTGGTATTTTGTCTTGGGCAAGATCGCTTTCTACAAAGGTGCCACAAAACACAACCACAAGACAGACGTGAGCGAGGTTTGACAAAAGAACTTAGGATTTTAAACCGGAACTCCTTGGCTCATTGTGTCGCTCTTCTCTCTAGTAATTTGGCATATAGTCTTAGAGCTAAACTTTGACTAACTGGGGTCCAGGTCAGGAAGCAGACAAACTGGCTAAACCGACCGTCTGCTAGCTGTCTCACGTCACAGAGGTCAGATAAATTCCAACACATAGAGACTCTTTCACCTAGATATCATCCTATAGAGATTGTGTCTGTTCCCCGAATTAGCAAATACAAAAAACTCTCAAAACCGTTTAAGGGTAAAAATTTAAGTGATTTATAAACAACTAAGAACGGATATAACACAAATGAACAAATGATAAAGCTTGGGTTACTGAATATACGATCCCTTTCCTCAAAAGCACTTATTGTAAATGATATGATTACAGATGACAAACTAGATGTGCTGTGTTTGACAGAAACTTGGCTAAAACCAGACGATTACATTACTTTAAATGAGTCCACCCCTCAAGATTACTGTTATAAACATGAGCCTCGTCTGAAAGGTAAAGGAGGAGGTGTTGCTGTAATTTATAGTAACACGATCAGTACTGCTCAAAGATCTAATTTGAAATATAATTATTTTGAAGTGATGGTCCTTAATGTAAAATTATCTAGTGCAAGTAATAATTCCTGTTTAACTTTTGTGCTGGCTATTCTATACAGGCCACCAGGGCACCATACAGACTTTATCAAAGAATTTGCTGATTTTCTCTCAGAATTAGTAATGTCTGCAGATAAAGTCATAATTGTCGGTGATTTTAATATCCATAATGAAAAAGATCTATTGGGATTGGCATTTAGAAACATTTTAAACTCTATTGGAGTTACACAACATGTATCAGGACCCACTCATTCTCGTAATCATACTTTAGATCTAATATTGTCATATGGGATCAATGTTGATACTTTTCAAATTCTGCAGCAGAGCGATGACATTTCAGATCATTACTTAGTTGCGTGTAGATTACCTTTAGCCAAAGTCGAAAAACAAACTCCCTGTTATAAATATACTAGAACTATCACTCCTAACACAAAAGATAGCTTTACAAATAATCTTCCTGATCAGTTTCATCTACTTAGCATCCCAGATTGCCTAGAAGAACTTGATGTTGCAACAGAAACTATTAACTCTCTCTTTTCGAGCACTTTAGACACTGTTGCTCCGTTGCGCTTAAAGAAGATTAAAGAAAATAGTCCAACACCGTGGTACAACGAGCACACCCAGGCCCTCAAGAGAGCAGCCAGAAAAATGGAGCGGAGCTGGAAAAAAACTAAGCTTGAGGTTTTTCGCATTTCATGGAAAGACAGCTCTATTGCATTCAGAAAGGCCTTAAAATCAGCTAGATCTACTTACTTTTCTACCCTCTTAGAAGAAAACAAATACAACCCTAGGTATTTATTTGATACAGTGACTAAATTAACAAGAAATAAAGCCTCAACCCCAGATGCTTTAAAACAGCACAGCAGTAATGACTTCATGGACTTCTTTACTTGCAAAATTCATAATATTAGAGAGAAAATTATAACCATGCAACCGTCTACTACAATATCACAAAATACAGTAAATTGTTGTGTCTCTGAAGAAAAATTCCACTCCTTCATTGCTATTGGGGAGGAAGAATTGTTTAAACTCGTTAAATCATCAAAATCAACAACATGTAGGCTAGACCCAATACCAACTAAACTACTGAAAGAAATGCTTCCAGAGATCATAGATCCTCTTCTTAATATTATTAATTAATCTTTGTTATTAGGATACGTACCAAAAACATTTAAGCTGGCCGTAATTAAACCGCTTATTAAAAAACCACAACTTGATCCTACAGAATTACAGGCCGATATCGAATCTACCTTTTTTGTCAAAGATTTTAGAAAAGGCAATATCTTCACAACTATGTTCCTAACTAAGAAATGGTATCTACAAGGATTTCCAGTCAGGATTTAGACCATATCATAGTACTGAGACTGCTCTCATTAGAGTTACAAATGATTTGCTCTTATCATCCGATCGTGGTTGTATCTCTCTGTTAGTGTTACTGGACCTTAGTGCTGCATTTGATACAATCGACCACAAAATCCTTCTAAATAGACTTGAAAATGATGTTGGCATTAGTGGAGTTGCATTAGCCTGGTTCAAATCATACTTATCTGACCGTTATCAGATTGTAGCAGTAAATGAGCAGATGTCATATCGGTCACGTGTTCAGTATGGAGTTCCTCAAGGTTCAGTACTAGGACCATTGCTTTTCACCCTGTACATGCTTCCTTTGGGTGCAATTATTAGGAAGCATGGCATTAGCTTTCATTGTTACGCTGATGATACTCAGCTCTATATTTCTTCTCATCCTGATGAAACAAACAAATTCACTAAATTAACAGAATGCATTACTAATATAAAAAATTGGATGACTAATAACTTTCTACTGCTTAATTCTGAAAAAACTGAGATTCTAATTATTAGACCAAAAAGTTATACACGTAATAATCTAGACTACTGCCTAACACTCGATGGCTGCTCTGTCAAGTCTTCGTCGTCAGTTAGAAACCTGGGTGTGCTCTTTGATACCAATCTTTCATTTGAAAGCCATGTGTGGCGAGCAGGACTGGCTCTCGTGACGCTCTCACGGTCCCTCGACCACGCCCTGCTCGCCACATACCCCCAACGCCCTTCGCAGGCCGGGGGTACCCACGAGTCTGCGCTCTACTCCCCCCCCCCCGGGGGGCGATCACGACGGCCGTGGTACCTGGGGGTAAGGACAGACGAGGCGAGGGAAAAGGAAACGGAGACAAGAGGAGTGACAGCGACGAGAGAGGGGAGAGAGGAAAAATAAAAAATAAAAAATCTTTGTCCGGTTCCCCGACACGCTGCCTCTCGGTCCTCGACCGCTCAAGAGCAAGAGAACTGGATGCAGATCCGTGGACGGGCTGGCGCTCCTCCGCCTCCTGGCGGCCGGCGACGACTCCTCCTTGCGAGGGCAGCCGGCAGCTCCTCCCCGTTCCCCGCTCCTCCCCGTTTACGGCGGACGGCAGCAGGCTCCGGCGCGCTGGCAAACGGGCGACTCCTCCGCTCCCTCATGGACGGCAGCCTCCCACCTCGACCCAGGAGCACGGCAGGGCTATCCGTCCCATGCGATCCTTCGGCGCTCCAGCGCCACCGCCGCGGGCAGCATCTGACGGACCTCTCGTCTTCTCTCGTGCTGCCCGACCTCCGCAGCACCGCGAGCCCTCCCAGCAGCGAGGGCTCTTTGACAGTGTGTCCCTCCGACCTCCCGGGTTTCGGCACCAGTGTAACGGAGTTAAATGTTCAGGGAGGAAGGAGGCGGGAACCAGCAGACATTCAAAGACTTTAATGATGAAAATAAAACATAAATACAAATCGAAAGTAATGGCGGCAGCCCCTCGCGGTTGACTGCCGCCCACACAAAACATAACATAAATCCAGGCCTGGTCCTCTCTCGCTTTCACTGTCGTCGCTCCTCCTTTTATGTCTCCGCTCCTCCGTAAGACGAGACAGCGGTGGCTCGCAGGTGTCGCTCATTATCACTCACGCCACCGGCTCTCGTGACGCTCTCACGGTCCCTCGACCCCGCCCTGCTCGCCACACCATGTTTCTAGCATCTGTAAAACGGCATTCTTCCATCTTAAAATATATCTAAATTGCTACATATGCTCTCTAAGACAAATGCGGAAAAGTTAGTTCATGCGTTCATGAGTTCAAGGCTAGATTATTGTAATGCTCTACTAGGTGGTTGCCCTGCACGCTTAATAAACAAATTCCAGCTGGTCCAAAATGCAGCAGCTCGAGTTCTTCCTATTACAGTTCGGGAAGCAGACACACTCTGTCAGTTTAAATGTAGACTAAAAACACATCTCTTCAACCTGGCATACACATAACACATTATACATACATTTTTAATCCAAATCATGTAAAATGATTGTTAGGCTGCATAATTTAGATAAGACGGAACCGGGAACATTCCCATAACATCTGATGTACTCGATACAAGAAGAATGGCATCTACGCTGATATTGGTCTCTGTTTATTCCGAGGTTACTGTGGTCAGCCGGATCCGGGCCGTATCCAGATCAGATGAAGGACCTGGACACGAGCACAGCACTGCCCTGAAGTGTCTGCGGAGACCGTGACTCTACTAAACCCTCCCCTGTGAAGATCATGAACCCATCTCTAACCGGACCAAATTGGACTTCATATTGGACTTGAATTGTTGTATAATTATCATGCACTGTTTGGCTGCTGGCCAGAGGAGGTCTGGTCCCCCGACTGAGCCTGGTTTCTCCCAAGGTTTTTTCTCCATTCTATTCTTCATTCGTTACGTCACCTGCCTGAGTTTTGGTTCCTTGCCGCTGTCGCCTATGGCTTGCTCAGTTGGGGAAACTTAACACTTAAAATTCATCAATTGTATTGATTCGCCTGCTCGTTTAAAGCTGTTGTTCAGCCAAACAAACTTTGTTTATATTGTTTTTCCTGTGACCACTGTAAAGCTGCTTTGAAACAATCTACATTGTAAAAAGCGCTATATAAATAAAGGTGACTTGACTTGACCTGACTAAAGATACCCATCTTGAGTACCATCATCCAAAGAGTCGTCCAGCTACTTCCTGTTTTGTTGTTTTCAGAATCTGTTGATTTGTCTTGATGTTTTCTCAAAACAAATTCTTTATTTCTATTTCTTTATTTTCTATTTCAAAACAAATCACTTTATGGCTTCTTTTAAACACAATAAACATATTAGAGAACTACTGTAAACAAAATTATGATTTGTAATTTAGTCTAGCTAAATAATTGTTCAGTCTCATTTTGACTAATGGTTTTCTCTACATAAGTCAATAATATCATCATAATAATTTGTCTCTGTGTCCAGTCAAATTCAGAAGAATTTTTGCGATTGAGTGTAGGGGATATAATATACAGTTTGTACATTATAAAAAATCATAATGTCTAAGGAAAGTCCTTATAAAAGCACAATTTCTGGTTAATTTGCAATGAGAAACATGCAGAAAGCTGCAAATTGCATGTGCATATTCTTTATTTTTTATGCAGCGCTTTTTACAATATAGATTGTTTCAAAGCAGCTTTACAAAGATAACAATGCAACAAAGTTTGTTTTGGCTGTACAGCAGCTCTGGAAGAGCAGGGAAATCAATAATATTGATGAACATTAAGTGTTAAGTAAGCCAGAGGCAACAGTGGCAAGAACCCAAACTCTAGCAGGTGACAGAATGAAGAGCAAAATAGAGAAAAAAAATCCTTGGGAGGAACCAGGTTCAGTCAGGGGACCAGTTCTCCTCTGGCAAACAAACAAACAGTGATTATGTCATAGACAACATTTCAGGTCAGAAGTCAGATTGAGATTGGGACACTCAATTTTTACACAAGAACTCATACAGCAGTTTTCATAAAGTTTTCGTATCAAAGAAAGCGTGAGTCTTAAATTGGTGTGTGTCAATACCTATTCATAATGTGCTAAAATCCTACTTTCAAAGGTACATTGTCAAGAACATCGGTAATGCAATTATTTTCATACTCTGCACACAACCTATATAGCATAAGCATGCTGCTTATGTTCATCATGAATGCAGTCAGTTTTGGATGTCATGTATTTAACCTTTTACAAAACAACCATTTTATTATTTGTAAAGTAGATGCAGTGTTTTGCCTGTTAGAAATATGTGCTCAATTTTAATGTCATTTTATTAAAGGAATGGGAAAACTATTATAGTCCTTCATGTCTATTGCAATCCTAAAATTCTGGCCATTTGATAGCGGAGTTACGGTTCACTCGCCAATACTATTATGTCAACGTTTTTGAAGTGGAACCGCCAAACTCCCTATTTGTCTCAGTATTTTCTTGTGGGTTATGTCGATTTTGTTATGTTGCCAACATCAAAAATGAGGGACATATACACCACTTCACATGGTTATCTCGTGACTGAGAGCTTGTTTATCATTTCTCAGTCAAAACTGTACACCCAAAAATACAGGAAAGAATGAGGATTAAACCCTGAATTTCAAGGCTGGTTAAAGCCGTTTCTTGGTGATAATTCGTACTTGTTAGAATGACAGAACGCAAGAAAGTATGCAATCTAGTACAATCACGCACACACGCACACACACACACAAACACATCCCTGTTTCTGACACGCGGTCTGCTCAGCGCCGCTGCGGATTGAAGGATATTAAAAGCCGTTTCACGTGGGCATGTGTAGTGGTTGTTATTCTGCGTTGTGTAATTTTTAAGTGAATGACTCTCCACACTCCAAATGATCTTTTCTCCGAGATGCTTTATTTTTGGTGCCTGCAAAATCACAGACAGACAGGCACCATAACCCACATATAGTATTGTTCTCTTGCCGATAGCCAAGCCAGAAAGAGGCCGAACCACAACCGCGCCGCGATCCTCAAGCGCACCTGCCTGTGACGTCAGCCGACGCGCACATCAATAATCTCACTTTTTAAATTAAACCCCAAACACACATTAACAATGAATAAACACGATAATAATAGTCATAGAAACAATACAAAAATAAAAATGTAATAATCTGGTGTAACAACATATCATTGCTACACATGCAGGCCAGAGTCCAGGACAGCGGACAGTTATCTGACCCCTTCCCAGTCACCGACACTGTTTAGTCTCATGTTTTCGGCCATGCCATTTGACGCCTTGTGGGAGGGAGATGTTAGCATCAACCTGAGATACCGAACAGATGGCAAGTTATTCAACCTTCGGAGACTACAAGCAAAAACCAAGGTCAAAACAGAAATTATTAGAGATTTCTTGTTTGCTGATGACTGTGCTCTAAACGCTGTCTCAGAAACTGATATGCAACGCAGCATTGACATGTTCTCCAGCGCATGCAGAAACTTTGGTCTTACAATAAACACAAAGAAGACTGTAGTCTTCCATCAGCTTGCACCTGGAAGGCCTTATGTGGAATCTAACATCAATGTCAACGGCCAGAAGCTTAACACAGTGAGCCATTTCACGTATCTGGGCAGCACACTGTCTCAAAATGTCACCATCGACGACGAAGTGAAAGTCAGAATTGCAAAAGCAAGCTCCACCTTTGGCAGACTTTACCCAAACGTTTGGAATAGGAGAGGCATCACCACCCAGACAAAGATAAAGGTATACAAGGCGGTGATACTTCCTACACTGCTCTATGCATGTGAGACATGGACAGTGTATCAACGTCATGCCAAGAAGCTCAATAATTTCCTCAGAAAAATCCTCGGCATAAAGTGGCAAGACAGAGTCCCAGATACAGAAGTACTGGCCAGAGCTGGTCTTCCCAGCATCTTCACCATCCTGATGCAATCTGGATGGGCAGGGCACTTAGTACACATGCCAGATGAAAGGCTGCCTAAACGACTTTTCTACGGAGAACTGCAACATGTCCAGCGGTCCCAGGGTGGGCAGAAGAAGCGGTTTAAAGACACTCTGAAGGTTTCACTGAAAGCGTTTGGTATCAACCCGGACACGTGGGAGCACTCCACAATGAATAGAGCCACCTGGCACTCCACCATCTACGAAGGCACCAAAACATGTGAAGCCGACAGGACCATCGCCGCAGAAAAGAAGCAAATAGCTCGTAAAGACCGTGCCATCAACCCCCCTGAAGATGTCTCACTCATACCATGCCCATTCTGTCCAAGAACCTTTCGTGCCAGGATTGGCCTCATCAGCCATCTGCGCACGCACAGACAGAACCAGCCTCAGTAACGGATGACAAGAGTGGTTCTCGTCGACTCGACGGACGAACAACGTGATTAAAAGCCGAATTTGTTGAGAAAGGCAGAACACAAGAAAGTATGCAGTCTAGTACAGCGTGATGACCTCACGAATATGTTATGATTGTTTATGCTGTGAGCGATCATTGTGTTTGCAATGTTGGAGAATATAATTCAAGGTTTGTATCGAGAATCGAAGGTGTTTTTTTATTGTATACTGGTAAATCTCTGCTGTTAGTTGGTGCACATATGCCTTTTGTTGTTAGCAGAAATGTATGTACATTTGTACGTCAACATAACCGAACTCCACTGTATTTACCTCAGTAATAACTTCTGTACATGTTTGAAATAAATAGAGTGGCACTGGTTAGTAATGCTGTTTGAGGAGTTGTTTAATGAGATCTGGAGATGTCCAATGTCTTCTTTTATCCTCAGTTGGAAGTCAGTTGTAGTTTCTGTTCTTGTTTCTCTTTCCTTCTGCTTGTTAACAGAGTGTTTCAGGAGCATCATAATAACCTTTAAATTAGTACATTAAGGAAACTGGACTTTTTTTGTTGGAAAAAGAAAAATCAACATTCCTAGAAGTTGAAATGGTTTAGGAACTTCATACAAACTCTTTAACAAAAATTCCTCTAACTTCAAGAAAACTGAACATTTAACAGTTCCATAAACAAAACTGAATCAAAAAACATTCTTAGAACGAAATGTTGCAGGACATTGGCCCTCCATGACTTGGCACCCCTGAGCTTAAGTTATTTTACGTTTCATCTGTAAAGCCAGAATGCAACAAGTCAAACAAGTTTTTTTTAAATCTTTATAAAAAATCTTTAGCTGCAGTAAAGATAAAAATGCTCCCTATATCTCAGCTCAAACTAAGTTTTTTGCATTTTATCTTGCCACAATAACTTTATTCACAATGTCGTGTATTGAATAACAAGAAAGAAAATAAAAAATGTCTCAGATGTTTCTCCTAAAATTAAGACACATTTGACAGGAATTTTTGGGGTTGTTTTTTGAAATCGTTGATTTCCAAAGATTCCAAACGTTTGCATCGTTTTAGACATTTTTGTGATCAATCTTAAAATAAAAGATCAACCACATAAGCTGGAACCAGCGAAACATGTTTAAGTTTTTTTTTAAAGGCAGCAACAGATACTTCTATTGCTCTTGACAGCTTTTTGAGATTACATTTTGGAATTTTGAACAATCACCCAGGAGTGACTCCACTCTGCTTACATCTGATTTAGAGCGACATCCTGATAGAGCTGTACAAGCTCCAAATGCACACACAGTCCAATTGTGGAATATGCTGATAGCAGAGGCATTTCCAGCTGTGTCAGCCTTTATCTCTGAAACGGTGAGCGCAATTATTTTCTATGCTGTGAAGTATAGTGCTGTTAAGCAAACTCAGTCAAGAGGACAAGACTGCTATGTTTACCATAATAATCTGTCACCCAAAAACACAAAAAAATGAAACTTGCTCTTTAGAAAAACATCTTTTTCAGTAGTATAAATTTGCATATTGAGTTCTATATTTTGAAATAATAATTCACGTCTTGGATCTTGAAAACAGAACAAATAGAAAACATACAGAAATACAAAAGGTACATAAATCTAATGATACAAATTATTTCACCATAATTCTGTTCTGACCCTCATAATTCTGTTTTTCTCACACCAGGACTGTAAGATTGGTCCACAGTCAATAGAGTGTATAAAGGTTTAGGTTAACTAAAGGTTAACAAATGAACATCAATAAGTAAACTGCTACTTCATATAAAACATTCAACTTTGAAAAATAAAATAAAAAACAAACAGGTAAAAAGGATAGAAAAGCATTTTAGTTATGTTTTGTAACATGTTACTCATGTAAAAGTTCCTGAAGACGACTGGATGATTTAAATATCTCTGGAACCTCACAGTCCAGTTTGCAGATGACTTTATAAATGGCCTTCTTCCACGATGGATCCACATCTCTACAGGCCACTATGGCATTGAAGAACTCGCGTAGCGCAGTCTGAGTTACCTCCAGGAAATGTTCAGGGACCTGCGGAAACAAGTTAAAGATTAAATGAAAGTGATGATTTTAGTCAAAGATTGTGATTACATGCACCCTCATAATGCAATTACTGTATACAGCAATTAAGGCAATTCTTTGATTTAAACTATAGTTCATGTAAACAGTATCCTGCAGTTATGTTAATGTGATTATGCTCATAATCAGACTAAACATGTAGAGCATTATGATTTTAATCACAATATACAGATGTATAGGGTAAAATCAAAATTTTTCCACCCTGATCCAACTGTTCAAGTGTGGATAAATCAGTCAACACATCTCAACGAATGCACTGTCAGACACAGCACTCAGGATTTTGTTTAGTACAGTGGACTGATATATAAATAAACAGACATCACCTGAAATAAATATGCCATTACAGTTTACTAGTAATGACTTTATGTATTTCTTCATTGAGAAAATTGAAAGCATGAGAAATATAATTTTGATTCAGTCTCAATTATCGACCCTCAAGCACAACTGCGGTGCTTTACAACTATATAGGACAGGAAGAGCTAAATAAACTTATTATTACACCAATATCCACCCAACTACTGAAAGAGTTTTTACCTGTAGTTGAAGTTAATATTATTAACTTTTATTCTTTATCTCTAGCTCATGTCCCAAGACCGTCAAGCTGGCTGTTATGTCTCTCATTCAGAAACCACAACTAGATCCAAATTAATTAGCAAATGAATTACCCATTTCAAATCTTCTATTTATGTCTAAAATACTAGAAAAAGGTTTTGTTTTTTTAAATACAATATATCTATGACACCTTTCAGTCAGGGTTCAGGCCCTATCATAGAAACTGTACTCTAAAAAAATTGTATTTGACTAAATTTTTACTTGAGCTTAGCACTGCCTTCAACACTAAAGATCATAAAATACACTTAGACTACAAAATTACACTGGTATTCAGGGACAGGTTGGTTTAGATAGTACCTATTAGATTGTGATACATATGTCATACATATATGCTACCCCTTGGTAATATTATAAGAAAACATGGAATTAATTTGCCAATGATACTTTTTTATTTCATCACGCCCTGATGGACAAAACATGTTAAATATATAAAATATTGGATGACATGTAATTTCCAAAAACCTGTACACAGAATCTATTAGAATACAATTTGCATTTAAAAATATATACTGTTACTTCATCCTCTACAGTGAAAGATCTTCTTTTTTTTTTACATTTGGCTCCAAAACTCTAGAATAGACTTCCTGATAATGTTCAGGGCTCAGATTCGCTCTACCAGTTTAAATCTAGACTAAAGACACATCTTTTGGCCAAGCATTTACATAACCTTGTAATCCAGTCATGTCAGATAAAACTCAGATGATTATCTTTATGCTTAATGTTCTGATCAGTAGCTACGCTAATTATGTTCCATTTGTAATTAGAGAGTACATCAGCTGCAGTTTGGATCCCGCCTCCTATGAAGGCTTCAGATGCCTCAAAATCTCTGAAGAAATGAATCCAACTCCTGCGAGGACTACAGATAACACAAACTCTGAATCATCATGCACAAATTTCTATATACTTTATACATCATTATGTTCACAACTTTTTATGAGCTTATTTTCTGTGCCTTAAATTTGTTTTTTTTATTTTAAAGGGGGCATATTTTGGAAAGGAATGTTAACTACTTATTTTTAATTAAGTCAATAGTTTCAGAATTTCCAATTCTGGATGAATTGTTACTTTAAGAATTGTTGACAAAACTCTGTAGTTGACCTTGTTCCGAGTACAGAGAACAGTACTTTGAATCAGTCTTCTTCTGGGAACATGTTTTTGTTTGATCTGCACTCACCAAACAGACACTGACCATGAGAGATAGAGGAAGCGATATACTTGAAGGATCCATGAACCACACACACCCTTACACATATATATCCATACACACACACACACATACACTAAACTGTTCTGTTTAATCCATAACCAACCAACATGGGAATGCAGTTCAGGACACTTCCCATGGCAGCTGGGAACTGCATCTACAATCTGTCTGGTTGGTTGGTTGGTTTGAGGGCTCAGACATGACCTCTCTGAAAGCAAGGCTTCAAACGGAGCAGCCTTGATGAAGAGTAAGTAAACAAATTGAACTCTGGCCTTGAGTGAGCTTTGCATTTCACTCTCACACAGTGTCATGGTGGCATATTTTTAAGGGTGTGTGTGAAAAAAATGGCTCACAAATTTACACATTATAAATTTAAGTAGTAGCACTACTCACTGTTATGTTTTCTAAATTGTTGAGAAATGGTTTAAGTATGGCTTTAGGAGTGAAGTTAATTGCTTATACAGTTCTTTGTAATAGTGTAATGTAACAGCTATTAGAAAGGCATGCGTCTGTGGTGTAGTTCATATATAGCATACATTTAGCTTTTTACGTCTGCTGATTTAGGCTTCCAAAATTCATAAAAGTTGTTTTCATTATAAGGATGAACAAAATGTGTAAACTTTTTTTGGTCACAGTGATTATTTTCTGCAGTAATCCAAAAGCCCATAGAAAAATCCAACTCGCTTTTGTCGAGGGGACCAGAGTTTGCAAAATATGTAATCACTGAAGCACTGTATTAATTGTAGTGTAGTGTGGCAGTGTATAATTCCTACCTGAAAAATTTTGAAATAACATTGCTGTTTAGTTTTAGTATAATAATTAACTGCACAGTTTGCACTAGTTTTAGTATCAGCTTTTGAAACAACAACAACTATTTACCCTTAATCTGACTATTGTACTCCGCTATAGCAACTCCTTAGTGTCTGGTGGTTTGACCTCTGGTACATTGAGGCTAGTCAGAAATTATTTCTTCCAGTTCAACTGTAACCTTTTTAAATTAAAACCTTTTGAAAACGGGATCCTTCATTACTGCATTCACGCAGGCTCGAGTAACCCCACTGCTCAAAAAACCCACATTAAACGAATCACTCATTGATAATTACAGACCTGTCTCTCTCCTACAATTCATATCAAAAACTCTTGAGCGTGTTTTTTTTAACCAGGTTTCTTCTTTTCTCTCTCTCATTGACTGGTTGGACATCAACTAGTCTGGCTTCAAGAAGGGCCATTCAACCGAGACTGCATTACTATCTGTCAAGGAAGCTCTAAGGCAGTGGTCCCCAACCTTTTTTGTGCCGCGGACCGGTAAACGTTTGATAATTTTGCCGTGGACCGGTGCGCGCGCAGATTGTTGATGGGGGTTGGGAGCGCACCTCCTCACTGCCGCCGCTTGCAGCCGCTCGCTCGGGGTTGGGGACCACTGCTCTAAGGAATGCAAAAGCTGATTCAAAATCATCAGTTCTCATTCTTTTAGATCTATCGGTTGCCTTTGACAGTGTTAATCACCATATCCTCTTATCTACCCTATCATCACTAGGCATCACTGGAACTCCTCTCCAGTGGATTGAACCCTATCTCATGAATAGATCCTTCAGGGTTGCATGGTGCAGGGAGGTCTCCAAAGAATGTCAACTGATCACCGGTGTTCCACAGGGCTCAGTTCTTGGACCACTTCTCTTCTCCATGTACACCACTTCACTGGGTCCCATCATAGAGACACATGGCTTCTCCTATCACTGCTACGCTGATGATACACAGCTATTTCTACCATTTCAACCAGATGATCCCGTGGTGGCTGCGAGAATCACAAGATCCGGAATGCAGATTCCTTGTCAAAGTTTAAAAGACTACTGAAAACACATCTCTTCAATGAGCACCTAACATGACACACACCACACCACACACACACACACACACACACAAAATCTCTTTTATTCCTCTATTCCCCATGCTTGTACTACTTGTGTATACTTTTGTATCCTCAAGACAAATAACTTTCTGTACGTCTCAAATTGTAAGTCGCTTTGGATAAAAGCGTCTGCTAAATGAATAAATATAAATATAAATTAAATAATTAAATAAATAAAAATTAAATAGTAATAATAATAAACTCATTGGCACTATTTTGTAAAAAATTACCTAAATGAAATACCATCCAAAAACCCCAGTACGTTGTTGCTTTTTGAGTGTTCTTAAACTGATGTCAAACAGAGCTGTTGTCCAACATGGTCACTAATCATGAAAAGACAAGTAGTGAAGTTACTTTTCTCAAAGTCAGCAGGTGGGAAAAATTAAAAAGTGGAAAGAAAAGTAAAAACTGTTAAAACACTTTATAACTAAAAGTAATTTTACAACTGCATGCCATTAATTTGTAACTACATGTCTACTAATTCACATTAGTGTACAAGTAGACTGTTAGGTTAGGTGTTAGTTTTAGTAGAATAAGATGACATGCAAAGTTACTTTTAGTAGTGTCTGTTGAGGAGCATCACAATAAAGAGTTAGCAGATATTAAACAGACAGTCTACTAATACTCTAATGAGAGTTAGTTGACATGTAGTTGTAAAGTTACTTATAACTTTTAACTTATACTCACAACAAAATGTTACCATAAAAGCATACAAAAGGACATCGAAATAGATCCATAAGGTCTTTATCAGTCTTCTCTTGGATGGGTATACGGTGTGACCCTCAAATATCCTTGGTGAGGTGCCCATCTAAGCAATGACCCTAGAGTATCTTGAAGCATGACTAAACTCAAAAACACCTCTGAAACTGTAGCAAATTGATTTTCATTGCACCACAGAGACCTTGATTGCTCAAGGTCAGAGGTGTGGATATCCCAAAGACTGTGTTTCACGCTCGATAAAAGTGTAGAACAATTAAAAGAACACACTGATATCACTTTAGAAATCTGAATCCTGAGTTCAGCACAATTTCTCACTGAAAATGGAACAAACACTGGATAAGGATAGTCAGCAAGCTGGACACTTTTCAATAATTGCTAGATGTACTGTATGTTTTTCCACATTGTGAATATGATAAAACCTATAACTTAAAGTTATAGTTCGTAGAGAATTAAAATTCTGTCACCATTTACTGACCCTCATTCCTCATTTGTTCCTGTATGACTTTCTTTCCTCGGTAGAATACAAAAGAAAATGTTTTGAAAATTGTTGGTAACTAAACCAAGGTCCTATAGCTGTACTGCAGGGGACCCACCAATATTTGATCACAAATAAGTTTTTGTTAAAAAGTTTAAATACTAAGCTCTCTCAAATGAAAGCAAGAACACCCTCAGTTGATAGTATAATAATAATATAATAATGGCAAAACAGATTTGGCAAAAGCTTCAGTGCATACATCTGTGTTTGTAATCTGGAGAATATCAGTTGTTTAAATGTAGCCAATCAGATTGACCTCTTGAACATGATGGCCAATCAGAGGAGTTTAAGTTAGTCAGAATCCACTCCCAGCATAAAACAGCAGAGTTCTTGAGCTCTGCACACTTGAAAATCTTCTTATTTGAAATGTAGGCACATTGTAAATAAGAGATTCATCGTGCAGTGTAGACAGCTTCATCGAATTATGACAGAACATTGTAAGAATGTTATGAACTGAGTGACATATTTATAGTGATTATAAAGGGAGTGCTCTTAACAAGCTTTTGAGCCTATATAATCCATTAAATAACAGTTTTGTTTTTCATGCATTTTCACATAAATGTAGGATTCACTCTGGCATGGCATGAGGGTGAGTAAATGATGACAGAATTTTCATTTTTGTGTGAACTATCCCTTCATTATATTGCGTTTTTTTTTTTTTTTTACATAAACAAAACTAGACGTTTTTTTTAAATAACTTAAAACCAAATTCAGAGCCATCTACACTCTTAAAACTGATTTATGTACTTATTATTGACATTAATTGTGAGTATCTATTGAAAAAAAAAGAAAAAAGAAAGTAAAAAACATATCAAAAATCAACATCAAAAGTCAATGATAACCAAAATCATCAACACATTGAGAGATGTATTCTAAATCATACCAAAAATCAGTGCAAAACACCGAAAGTTAGAGGCTGATCCAAATTTTATGAAGTTCATCTCAGCCACTCGTAATGTAAGTGAGGGAACTGCACATGGAGGTCTGTGGGACCCTCCAAGAATATTCCCCACCAGACCATTACTGACCCTCCGCCAAACCACTCATGCTGGATGATGTTGCAGGCAGCATAACGTTCCCCATGTCATCTCCAGACTCTTTCATGTTTATCACATGCTCTGTGTGAACCTGCTCTCATTCGGGAAGAGAGCAGGGTGCCAATGACAGACTTGAATTCTGCTGTTCTCTCAAGCTGCATGGTGCTGATCTGTGAGCACAGGCCTCACTATAGGACATTGGACCCTAAGGCCACTCTCACAATGTCTGTTTTGGTCAGTTTTGTCAGTGACATGCACACCAGTTCCTGCTGGAGATCATTTTGTAGGCCTCTGGCAGCTCCTCCTGTTCCTCCTCACACAAAGGAGCAAATCCCAATCTTCCTGCTGGTTGTTGTTGAAACTGCTCAAAGACAGTTTCCTTGCGGTGGCTCATATGGATGTTAGGAAGAGCAGGATTGGATTGAAGGAACTGACTAATGATACAGACAGTGAAAAGGACCCTAACAAAACACAACACTAAAGACAAATAATAAGGAGAGAACAAATGTCTATGGTCTCCACCTGCAATGATGACCTATGAGTGTGTGCTGCTAATTTGGCATGGGTCTGATTTCAGTTGATGATGTAAGCAGTAGGGATGAGTGTGAGGGGCATTTAAGTTCACAAGTAGCATGATTTCCCATTTCAGTGGATAAACACAGACTCATACACAAATAAAAGTCAAGACGGTTAATTTGTGTGTGAAATTTGCATGGCCTGGCACACTTTCCCTAAGCAAAGTTAATCAACCGTCAGATCTCTTAGACACCTACAGAGAAAATCCTTAACATGCAAAACATGTTCCCTTCCATGTCTTCACACATATACTCACGAAGCATGCAAGAGAGCTAACAGTAGATTTTGTAGGCTGATCTCTGCACTATTTGCAAATTCCTCATTTATTTATGTAAATAACAGTATTGATGCAGTTCCTGGAACCAGAACAGTGTGTTGCATCTGTGTGTGTATGTATGTGTTAATAATTGTGTGCCCATTTCTTCAATTTAGTCAAATAAGGAAAGAAAATCAACGGGAAAGAAATATATATATATTGTATCATTAATATGGTATTGTGGCAAGCAGGGTGGGGTTGCAGCATATGAGAGCATCACGAGAGCAACTGGTCTCGTATCTCACAGAGGAGCGGAAGCATAAAAGGGAGAGCTACGACAATGAAGGACGAGAGAAGACCAGGCCTTGATTTATGTTGTGGGTTGTGCTTGTGTGAGCATGTGGGCGGCAAACATCCGTGAGAGGCTTTTGTTTTATATTTATGTTTATGTAATATTAAAAGTGTGTTCAATGTTCGCCGGTTCCCGCCTCCTTCCTCCCTAAATTAAGAAAAATGTTACAGACATTCATGCGCCTACTCTAGATTGATCAGAAGATCACAAAAATGTCTAAAACTATGCAAACATTTGGAATCTTTGGAAATCAATGACTTCAATCAATGACCCCAAAAATTCCTGTCAAATCTTAATTTTAGGAGAAATATCTGAGACAAAGTTGATATTTGAATCATAAACGAGAGCTTGTTCTGAAGACTTTATGGACTTCTGAGTAATAACAATTCTGCCTGAGAGTAGATGGAGTCTTGGAAGATGTGTGGAGGTAGAAAGCACATGAGAGATGGAGAGATTCTGTCGCAGTGAGGAGAGGCTAGATTTCGATCACATGACTCCAGCACATTTGTGCCACAGGAACACTCAGCATTGGCAGGTCACCTTCCCCTATAAACAAACACTTTCGCAGCACTTCTGTCCCACTCTGCTGCTGCAAAATGACGTCTTCTGCACTCTCCAGAGAAGACAGCAAAGACTTTCCATTGTTTTTATAATAAGCTAATTATGTTGGTAATTCGAGTTCAAAAGCTCAGGTTACATGTTTTGCTCCTTTTTGTATTGGATAATTTCTTATGAAAGGCTTAGTAGAAGTTATAGTAATTTAGGGTTTTTTTATACTCTATTGAAGTGCTGAATAAAATAGTGTCTTTATGAGTGAGCTGCATAACAACAGAAAACATTTTGTTTCCCTTATAGTTGTCTCAACATTAACCAAAAAGTTATTTCTGGTAATCCATGTTTTCAATCGATCTGCTACTACGCATCTTCTGAAAAACGCTGTTAATAAACCAATCATCAACATTGTGTCTGAGCCTGTGTAAGTGTTTGTAAGTGAGCATGTACCTCAAAATCGTTGGCCTTATTGTAGTGCATGTTAAGCACTTTGTAGAGCGTCGAATCACAGCTCACTCTGATGTCATCTGCTGCCCCCACACCGTCATTTATGGCCTGCCGTGCAAACTTCTCAATCTGGATGTAGTAGAACTCTCTGAAGTTACTGAACCATTTAATCAGCTGAGACGTGATGCACCTGTTAAACTAAGACACAGAATGTTACTAATGAGTTGCATTAGCTTAAAAAATCTCTATCAGTCTGCACTCACCTTCACATCAGAGAAGTACATCTTGAGCAAGCTGGAGCTTGGGTACCTGGTGTAGAAGAACATCAGTTTGGCCTTCTTCAGGTGACTTGGGGACAAGCCCTCCTGGATCTAAGACCAGCAGTGAAGGAAAATAAGCCCAATGCTAAGGCATGATATTTGCTTGACATTATAATCTCATCACTCAAGGTGTCGACTTGTCACGTTCAATAAAATATGAAAAACACCACACCAACATATTTTACATCAGAAACTCATTTTACAGGCAAAGCGAGCAACGTCTTTCCCTATAACCTGATCCCATACCTCCAGATGTCAAAGAGATAAAGTTAGTATTTGCATATCACCTTCAAATGTGTTTGTAACCTTCATTTTACCAGGGACAGAACACAAATATAGCGGTAAGGGCTTTGGGAGGATCTTTAGGGCTTGGCAGGCTGGGAATGTTTTTCATAGGTGGCAATAATCTGACCCGAAACTCGTCAAAATACATAATTATTATAAGATTACAGTTACGCTTTACTATACATGTCCTGGCAATGTACTCAGTGTGGTTATCCAAGAAAGTATGGGGTAATATGGGTTAACTAAGGTTTAAGGTTAGGTTTCGGGGTAGGTTCCGGGTTAGTACCTATTAATTACATTAAACAATTTTGTAATTGTTAAAATAAGTACATTGTATGTACATTTGGAACAAGACTGTAAAATAAAGTGCTACCAAGACTACAGTACTGAATCGGGGGAAAGCTTTTTTCATGTTCAATTTGGGAATTTGCTGATTTCAAATAACAAAAACTCATAGTGTAAGGACGCTTGACGTTATTAAATAACATATAAATCTACCATGTTAGATGTTTGAAGGGAAACTTCTGGCTAACTGTCTGATCTTTCTGCCAACACTGCACATTTTCCTATACTTTCACCTTCCATCAGTAATCAAGATAAGAACACATTGAAAGTTCAAACTGCACTGTGTGTGACACTCCTGCCGTTGTCCTGCACTGACCTCTGTCAGACAACGAAATTGCTGACTTGGCAAATTTTACAGACAAAGAGGAACAAGCTACCTCCTTAAAGGCCTCTCTGAGCTTTCACTTTAGCACAAGGTATTTTGTGTGAATGTTAAACAAAAAACCTTGACCACTGCCAATATAACAGTGTAGACAAGCAAGGGAGGTTTCCAAACATTCAAAGCATTTCAGACGTAATTAGTAACTAAAGTCATCTCATATTGACTTCAAAACTTCAATCACTACCATGAGAAGGATATTGTACTGCCTGAGTGTGGTGAGATGTCTGACATATCCTGGAGGTCCGTACAATCAGATTTGATGAGTGACAGCCCTTCAGCAGTGCTTTCTGAGTAAACCGGTGAGCAGGAACTGTTATGCATCAGATGGTGGCTGGAAGTCATTTTTTTTCGTGAGCCAGAGGTCTCCCTTGACAGATCCATCAAATCAGGAGTGTCTTTACTTGGGTATCCTATTGATGAAGAACCAAGTTTGCCATGAAATGAGTATCCCATGAGAGGAAGCGAAAATGGATGACGGAATGATGGGGAGATGAAGCCTGTATTTCCAGAAAGAGAAGAAGTGTGTAGGGAGGGATGTGGGTGGTTACTTTGAGCACCAAGATCTGTGGACTGGTGGTGTTCAGATGCAGACTTTCGCACCACCAGTGGTAGTGCCTCTGTCTGGTCACTGGAACTAGGAAGAGGTACTCCGACAAATGAATCAAATGGCCTGGGAAAGATAACATCTCCAAAACACTGCAGCCTCTGATTAGCAGTGTGGAAGTTTGGGTTGTCCCCGTTAAAAGCAAAGCGGTCCTGGGTTGCTGGAAGCGATGGAAATACTTGTAACAGTGGCCGAGGAGGCTTTGAAAAAACATTCACCACAGTGTCTATCACCTGAGACATGGCAGAGTTCAGCTCCTGCTTTAGGGTTTCTGCCAGATGCTTGCCAACTTCGTGCATAGACACCAAAGCTTTGCCCCTCAAAGAACCCTCCCATTTGGACATCTCTCCATCTAGCAATACTTGTTCACTGAGCAGGACCCTCGCATCATCTAGAACGCATTCCGGATCAGAGTCTGGCAGCTCATTATCAGTTCGATCAGCCACAGAATTTTGAATGAGATGTTCAGGGATACCGCCATGACTAAGTGTTCCATCAGATTGTGCACTGTCTTCTGAGAGATTCCCTCCATCTGCTTCAGAATCTGTGCTGTCATAAATCTGGAAGAACTTCTCTTGAAGCTGTCTCAGCTGTTTCTGCATGTCCTCCAACTGTAGTTTCAACTGCCTACGTTCTTCAACCTTCTGCTGTTTATGTGTGGGAACCAGCTGCTGGAAGCTCTGCTGCTGCTGCGGTAGTTTTTGTTTCCTCTTGTTCTCACGATTGCCTTCTCGTGGGCTGAAGGATGTTTGAGGAACCTCGGTTTCTCCCTCTTCGTCCCTCTTACAAACTTTGTGTGCCATTGCATTCGGTGAGTTATTCATTCCACGAATGATGTTCTCGACACGTGCACGCTTGGCCTGCAGGTGCTCCTCATTTAGCCACTCAAAGTCCAAGTGAGTCCCTGCGATTTGTCCCGTTTGTGAGACACATTCTTTGACATTCTCCTGGGATGAGTTGCTGCAAGTGTCCTCTTGTGATAGTTCAGGTTCTGCTTTCCTGGAGAACACAGGCTCCCTGCGTACTGTTCCTCTTGTTGCCTTATTGCTCTTCAGCTTGGTGATGGTAGTGGTGCCAGAAAAGGGTATCATGTTATCCTCATATCCAGAGCTGGCCCTTTTAAGTAGTTTGCGGAGAACATTTGCCTCACCTGAGTCCTGATGTTTGAGATGAGCCCCTTGGCAATCAAGCACATCCTGCTTCCTATTGTGATGGGAGTTCATGGCTTCAAAGATGACAGTAGATTTGGCTGCTTGAGTGACAGTGATGACAGCAGAAGCTGTACTTGTTGATGTGGCTGCTGAACAAACAATTCTCTTCACTCCAATGTCCACTCGTCTTCTCTTAGTCTGTTGATTTAGATGAAGCTCTGTGTCATGCTCTGGCATTTGTGGTGCTATTTTTGAAGCCACTTCTCATAAGCCTGAACTATGAAACCATTATCACAGTCACCTACTGACAGAAAAAAAGAACAGGTGAAGCAAACACAAAATAAGTATTTTTATTTTTGTAATGGAAACAGATAAATAGAATCTTTTGAAATGTTTATATATATACATAAATAAATTATAAAATGGCCAAATATTAAAAAAAATATTTGCAAGGAATTATAATATGGTGCATTATATTTCATATTACTACTACTATGGAAGAGAATTTGCTGTTTTTAATTAATAATCAGAATATATAATTAAATTTTTTATATCTCAGTCAACAACTATCATCGTAGTTTCAATACATTTAAATGAAATGTGATTATAATTTTAGCAATGATTATGAGTTAGCAATTCAGTCCAGTAGGATCTTTCCTTCTTTATATTTTCTTTCCTATACTCTGTGCTTTGTTTAGCCAGACAAAATGTGATATGCCTCTCACTTGTGGATTTACCTGTACAATTCTAACGCCTATTTGAAAAAGTTGGTTCTGCCATCCATAGACATAGACATAGACATACACACACACACACACACACACACACACACAGAGAGAGAGAGAGAGAGAGAGAGAGAGAGAGAGAGAGAGAATGACATGTTAACTCTTCCCTGTTGTTATTTTCCCAGAATGACAATGACACATAACAAAATTAATTCAAAAGAATGTTTAAATAAAATGTTTAAATAAAATTAAAGGTATATAAATTTGTTTACAATAAATAAATAAATAAAAAAATAGGCAAAAACAAAAGGCAGCTTTTGAGGAGTTTCAATAACAACAACACCAACAACAACACCACCTTTGACAACACCACCAACAACAACAGCAACAGAAACAGCAACAACAAAATCAAACTTCAGAAGAAAATGTAGCACTCACTCAACATTATGGCCTTCGACTTCAAGGCCTTCATCATATATATTGAGCTTTCTTTTTCTTACTTCTAAAGTTTATAAATGTAGTTTAAATAGTTTTAACATATTGCCAATATCTTAGAAACATGCTCTTTTTCTTAATGGTGGTTTCATACAGTTTTGAAAACACGTTTAGATTTTTATTAAAAATATCAACAATGATTTTTAATTAAATTAATAACCGTTATTTGGTGTAACCATTCATCAAAAGTAATACAATTTCAAAACAAGTAATTGAAAAAAAAAAATCATTTTCCATCCTATGCCGTTAGGACAGTTGTACTTTTTTTAAATTATTTAAACATGCTGATAAAGGGAAATTCAGAAGCAAAAAAGCCTTTTAAAGTTTTTCATTAAAAAAAACGAATCAACACCCCCCTCCTCTTCTCTCTCTCTATCTCTATCTCAAGATGAAAGTGCTTGTGCTTGCGGTAACATTGTTTCATATTCCTTTTAAAAACTTTTCAACAACGACGACGACAAAAAAAAATTATGTTCAGCATAAAAGCACGAAGCGAGAGAAGACGGGAGCACGCTTTCAGAGGACTCTGCTCATTCACTTACCTCGCAAATGACGGGAGATAAGGAGTGATGATGAAACTCGTCCTGCAGGATGAGGAGGCGGCGTGGGGATGAGGCTCAACATGAGTGACGGGAGAGTTCCAGCGCTTAAAGAAACAGAGACTCCGCGTCACTGAACCGGCGTGATGCAACGCCATCCCTGCCAATGAGAGCAATGATCCAGAGATACTCCAACTGGGCATTCAAATGAGCAGACTTTACTGTTCACCTGATTCCTCCTCTCACAAGCCCACTGTCAGAACCAAACGAGCCAGATGTGGCTAAAATATTGCTTTTAATCATTCACAGTAAACTAAGCTATTAATATTGACTATTTCTTTAATAACTTATTTAACAGTTTTTTAAATACATATTTTTAACTTATATAGAAGTTGAAAATTGCTTAACTTATTTTGATGAGTTAAAGTAATGTAACACAAAAAAACCAACAACATCACTTTTGATAATATCATGACTTAAAGATCAAATAGGGCATCCATGTCCATGAAAAACAATATCTTTAATATAAAATCTTTATCTGGTGAAACAAAAATATAAGGCATTGGAAATGTTTCAAAGAAGCACATTCAGGGTTCAGACTACACTAACTAGCAATCATACTTTGTCCTTGTTTATCCTTAATCTGTATCTTTGTTTCTTCATGTTGTTTTGCTAGCAATCTAGAAATGAAAGTATCAATATTATTTTTTAACATAACACATCTCATCGGAGCAGTTACATTTCTTTGGTTAAAGAGACAAGCTCCTCTTCTTACATTTCAATTGTCCCTTAAAGTGGTGCTTCTTTTCCACATCATACAAATTAACAATTACAAAACACCTTCAGAACAAGCAGCTGTTATTGAGCCAGTTTTGCACAAAAGAGTCTGCCAGCCACCCTAACCCCATCATATGAGAAAAGACATCTCTCTTTCTGTCCTCACATGAGAAACAACTGTGTGTGCAAGAGAAACAGAAGGTCTGATATCCAGCACACGTAATGTCCAACTAGCAAACACATACTGGAGTGCAATGACATGCAGATCACTGACCTGTGCTGGTCATCATGCATTGACAAGTGAGGATTATAGTGACTCATCTATCTATCTATCTATCTATCTATCTATCTATCTATCTATCTATCTATCTATCTATCTATCCGTCCGTCCGTCCGAACGTCCATCCATCTGTCCATTTCTGTTATTTATTTCATATTACGAGTGCCCTATTCTTGTTCTTTGATGTTCTCTTACATACTACCCTTCTGATTGTGTGACAGAAGGTCACCAGACGGTCTACTTCAAACAGATCTCCAGCTTTACCTGATATTGTAATAAAGACTGTGGAATAACATAGATAAGAGCGGTGCGTTTGTAGTACCCATGAGGTAATTATATTTGACCTCATGGTGTCTCATGGGTTAAACTGTCTCTCTTTCATTTAACGGCCAATACAAGAAACTAAAACAATATCTTACCAAAAACAACCACAGGTGATCATCAATTCAAGCTTTGCCAAAATCTACTAATCTAATTATTTTGGCAGAAACACATCAAGATTACAGTCTGGAAAATAGATTAACTCCAAAATAACACTGATATACTGTATATCCATGCCAGGGTTATTTCGGTTCAAATATTAATTCTGTATGACTTTCCATCTTCAGTGTAATACAAAGGGAGAGTTCATGTGCATAGCACAATATTCCTCTTTTCTTAAATACAGATTTGTATTTATTATTAATAACAATAAGATAGATAGACAGATGAAGCGTTTGTTTTTGTTGGTGTATTTTTAATTCACTGCACTTTACACTTTTTACTATTTTCCTCACATTAAGCAATACATAACTGAGTGAGAAACACTAGTTACAGTACTTGTTTACAGTATTTTTATATAAAACGAAAAAATACAGTGTCCAGAGGCTGACAAAACAGACCACACTGCGCCAACTGTCTTCGTTCGCATTAATCTACTTTTTGTGGTGAGGAGGGCACTGCACACCTTGTCAGAAACACCCACATTAAGCGCTAAATAAACCAAAACATCCTGCTTTTCGCAGCCCTCCAGAGGCCCTGAATGAAGCCTGCGGCCCACCAGCAGAGCTCTGAGCTGGGGCAGGTCGCGTCTCCTTCCCTTTCATTTATCTCTCGGTCTTTCCTCAGGCCACTGGCATCTGTTTGTATATTGTGTGGTTCACGGCTGTCTTCTGCTCAGGGCTTTAAAGAGTTTTTTTTCCATTCCAATGACTTCCTGTTACCTGTGATGTCATAATGGAGGAAAGTCTGTAGTTAGGTGGAGGATGCAAACACCCATTTCCTGTCGTGTGCCAGACCCACTGTATGGTCAATGTGAGACTTTAATTGTGGCCCTGCAAAGGAAATGTTCCATATCTGGGACATTAGATAAAGAACATATGTCATGAGATTTTAATAGCTGTTCAAAATTTATGGGTGATATAATAGCCTTGGGGTCAACATTCCAACACATCACAGCTGACCTCAGTTTGAGTTCTTTACAATCCCATCTCGCTCCTACAATGTTACTTGTCAACGCAATACTGTGGTATACAAACACAGACAATAAAAAAGTAATAATTACAGGTTAAAAAATAGGTTTGGCTTCTTTTCTGGAATTTATATGGATCTCTTTGGGTTTAGAAATATTCAGGAGAAGATTTGAAATACCACACAATGGGATAAACTCTTCCCAGATGAGTCCATGATAGTTTTAATTTCCTTGAAGGAGACTAACTAATGTCATCTGCATATTTTAATCAAATAGCTCTTCAGTATCAAACTAGTATTAGTTTACTACAGTGGAGTTCGGTTATGTCGACGGCCTCGGGCAAAAAAGTGTTGAGATAACCGAGGATCGAGAAAACCAACAGCCAATATGGTGATTTATTTTGCAAAGCGATCGGCATGCAATAAAAATGTACATACACTGTATGTTTGCTAACAACAAAAGGCATATGTGCACCAACTAACAGCAGAGATTTACCAGGATACAATAAAAACACCTTCCATTCTCCATACAAACCTTTAATTATCTTCTCCAACATTGCAATCACAAATTTGCTCACAGCGTAAACACAGTCACAACACACGTGTAAACACATTCGCTCATAACATATTCGTGAGGTCATTACGCTGTACTAGATTGCATACTTTCTTGCGTTCTGCCTGTCTAATATGCTTTCTCGACAAATTCGGCTTCATCCCGTCTTTTAACAACCTTCAATCCATTCTTCAATCTACAGCGGCACTGAGCAGAGCTCACGTCAGAACATAAGCAGTGTGTGTGTGTGTGTGTGTGTGTGTGTGTGTGAGAGATCAGCCAGCGGCGGCTTCCTGCACATGCGCGATTCATTTGCACGTGGAGGAGTGAACATCAGAGAGCCTCTGCATCTGGGCGGATCTGCTGCGCGAGGACTGGCACATTGCTTTGGGATGGGGATGCGGCAGCACTTGCTGCTCCTTGAGAAGAGCAAGAACGTGCTTTCACTTCAAAGAGTCTCCAAAAGTCTCCAGTAACTCCAGATAAAGTCGTTAGATGTGTCGCTAGTCGCTTTTTTGAAAATGTGGTCTGAATACTCGCTAAATATAGTGACAAAGGCGCTAAGTTGGCAAAACTGTCAGCGAGTTTTTCTGCGGCTGCACGGCACCACTGGAGATTCATGTGCGATCCACGTGCAACACGAACTCAGCACATGCGCAGTGACCTAGGTACGGTCTTAGTCACGAGTCAGCCATGTGAAGTGGCGAATTTGTCCCTCTTTTGTGCTCGAGATACTAGGATTCGGCGACATTAAAGAATCGACGTAACCGATGATAAAATACTTAGACAAATAGGGAGTTTGGCGGTTCCACTTCAAAAACATCTACATAATAGGGTTGGCGAGTTAACCGTGAGTCCACTGTGTGTATATATATATATATATATATATATATAAATTACAAAATGTCCAAATATTTTAAAACACATTTGCAAAACATTGTCTTTTCCCAACTGTATTTCTGGATGGGTTTGATATCTCTCATCCTCGGACATCCACAATGACTTCCTCACATGTTTGGGCCGGGCCCACACTGAGGCGGTTTTGTGGACGGTAAAGAGTCTGTCCATGAGAGCGTTGCAGTCACGATTTTATTTTTTCTTCAGAGAGAAAGTCAATCAGTTGCTCCTGACCCTGGTCCTTCTGCTGGTATGCACAAGACAGCAGCGGTAAGTGCTGAGAGTATGGGCTCCCAATGAAAGCATTCCTTCTGAATTGATTCTTCATTCTTTGGAATTTCCTTCCAATCAAGGTCCATGCTTTCTGCCGCTGAGGAAAATAAATACACTGGTCACCATAATGGTGACGAATTGCAGATATTTGTGAATACACACTTCATGCCACTCACCATTGACAAACAAATATTTGGATATTGATTGGTGCTTGTTTATATGTTAAAGACATTAATGTCAGTTTCAGTGTGTACATTTGTTCTTTAAATCACATGTATACACATTGAGAAATGATCTTTGATCAATTGTAGGAAGTAGTCTTTTGAAATATTGATTCAGCATTTGGAGATTATATGGCACATATGCATTCACTGATGATTTGTTCGATTTTTTCTCTACCCACTGTTGTTTTGCAAAGCCCACACACACATATCTAGCATGCTACACACAAGTGTGCCTACAGCAGCTGCCACTAGATGGCAGTCTCATTTTACATTTTGCTTTAGATAAAAATGTAGTGTGAAGTGAGTCAGGGTCCGTTACTGTCCTTCATTGACACATGTGCACGCACACTCACACACACCGCACTTTCTGACAAAGTAAGCAGGAGCAAATTAGAGGAAAAGCACTGCAGTTAGCTGAAAGAGGGTTCACACTTGGCATGTTTGGTTGGATTAAAATGAACTCTGCTGTGATTGCTCTGTTAGTGTGAACGCTGCCATCTGAATTCTGGTGCCACCAAACAAGAGCACCAAGACCCTGAAACCAAACAAACTCAGGTGCGATTCGAATGAAATATGAAATTCAATTCAAAAATTCAATGCAACCCTGTTGACAAGTTGAAAGATGTTGAAAGATTAAACAGAGGTGAACAAACCTGACAACACAGAAGAATGTTTCCATTGCTGTCTGGTCTCTCTCTGAGGATAAGAGTCATTGGTTCTGCCCAGGCCAAACCGGTACGCTGGGCCATACAGTAAATAACTGTTACAGAAATGTCTAGCAGCGTTATTAATGCCAGTCCATACATTAATAATATACAGAGAAGGATTTTTATTTTTTATTTCCACTTGAAAAAAGCTTTGGCATGACAGCTGATTTTCCTAATACCGATTCATCTAATCCAAAAATTGAACTGACGTTGGAAAGGTATAATTGAGGCATTTGACAGACTGATACTCTGTAATGTAAAGTTTAGGTGAAATTGTTTAGTCATCAACTTTAGCTGAGGAATCCATTTAAAATATGCCAGTATAGAAATAAACGCTGCCATATATTTTTTTCATGATGTGATGAATCCAAAAAAAAGTACACAGTCAAACTCAAACCAGTTCTTAATAAAGAATTTTTTTTTCTTCCACGCAGGACATTCTGATTGTTCCATATAATACTCTTATGAAGAGAAAAATTGTGGTGAAAGGCAAGTTTACAGGCTCGCTTATGAACATTTGACCAGAAGTTTGTTGTTTTTAAAATTACAGTCCAATAAAAAATGTAAACCCCCACATTTTTCAAAGATAAATTTAGGAATTCAAAACCATAACAGAGCAGCAGTGTGACGAGTTTCTTATGCACTTTATTTTCTGCAATAAATTCGGGTATTTACATTTGTTAATTCATATCCAAAGCGACTGAGGAATTCAGCAGCGATTCATCATGAAGAGGCAGAAGAACACAAGAAGTGCCACAATACAAAGTTTCAGACATTGCTTAGAGTAGAATCAGATAGAAAAGAGAGTGACTAAAGGAAAAGTAAAGCATAGTTTTTTATGATGAGTTTAAGTGCTCATTTTGGGTGATCAGCTTTCAGTCTTTTGAATATAATTTCCTTACGTAGAGATATGTTGACATCAGTTGATATGCCCTTAATTAAACCGACTGATACAGTATGTGGTCAAAAATTGTTTTTTACAGTCCAAAAACAATAACAAATGTATCCACTCTCTCTCACTCTATGTCTAAATGAGTTTTTTTGAATAAATCAGTTAATGACCATGACTGGAAAAGTGTTACCTCACAAGTTTACTGTTACAAATATGGTGAAAGGAAATTTTCTCAAGATAATACACAATTTCTACCCTGTCAACCCTTAGTAGGTTTAATTGATGACCTGCTCTTTTGCTCTTTTCACTGTTGTCTTATAAAGTGTCTGTGTTTAAGGAAAACGTACTTTTTAATTTGTATTTTACATTTTTCGATATTTAAATAATGATGAATTTTATTTAAAGAACAGTGCGAATAAGGAAGATTTTGTAATTAATCTGTTTATTTTATTAGTCATTCATACGTTTCTAACCAAAAACCTTTTCACAGTAGGCTACAACTCAAATAATTTGAAAATGACTTCTATTATTCAAATTAGTGCTACTACTAGAAAAAAACTATTCAGACTATTCATCTGCTCATCTGTGTACTGTCTTCGAAATCCTTCAACGATACACACACACACACACACACACACACACACACACACACACACACACACACACACACACACACATATATATATATATATATATATATTCCAAAGTGTATGCTGTTTTTTTTTAAACGCACAGCAAACAAAAAAACACGAGGGTTGACACAGGAAATGACGTGAGCGACAGGAGCTCAAACATGGCGAGCCACAACAAGCAGCTGGCGCTCCAGGTTATCTGTGCGCTGATCTGCAGCGAAAAACAGAGGAAGAAAAACAGACGGACGGGGAGGAGAGAAGGTTTGAGGAGACGCTTGCAGCAACAGTTATCAGTTCCGCAGAGAGTGCTGGAGGTACGAACATAATAAATTCATGAACGCGGTTATTTTTGTGTGCAGTAATAGAAAGATCTCTCTCTCTCTCTTTCTGTCACTCTTTGTCACTCACTCACTCTTTCTCTCTCTCTCTCTCTCTCTCTGTGTGTGTGTGTGTCTGTGTGTCTGTCTGTCTGTCTGTCTGTCTGTCTGTCTGTCTCTCTCTCTCTCTCTCTCTCTCTCTGTGTCTGTCACTCACTCTGTGTGTGTGTGTGTGTGTGTCTCTCTCTCTCTCTCTCTCTGTCTGTCTCATTCTCATTCTCTCTGTGTGTGTTTGTTTGTCTCTGTGTCTCTTTCGCTCTCTGTGTGTGTGTGTCTCTTTCTTTGTGTGTGTTGTGGCAGTTGAGCAATGAGAGCGGGAGTAGCTGTCAGGAGTTGCTCCGGATGACACCAGAGGAGTTCCAGCTCCTGCTGGGGAGCGTCGGGTCCCTCATAACCAAACAGCACACAAAGATGAGACGGGCGATTTCCCCCAGAGACCGCCTCACTGTGACCCTGCGCTATCTGGCATCGGGTGCGTCTGCCCTCACAGTAATATCCGATCAATTTAGCTTTTGTTTATTTTATCTCCTTCACTGTCACCCCTTTTTTTGAGAACAGACGTGAAAATGCACATGTCAAAGCATGTCTTACCAATTTGAGTTCCAGTTTTCTCTATTGACTGAGCTACATGAAAGTAATACATTCTCCTGTAGCAAATTAATAGATTGCAGTCCATATTTCACTTCTATCACGAAACAATCACCAAATATAGACCAATCAGAATCAGACCTTTCCAATAATCTTGTTGTAATATTAAACCTGCTAAAAGCATTTAGGGTGCCGTTTCCATGGTAACAAAAGTCCAATTTCTAAATGTTTTTCATTGGATGAATTTTAAGTTCGTAATCTTTGAATGACACCTAATTTAAAACTATTACTATAATATGTAATATGAAAAAATGCCATTTAAAAAAAGCTAAAGGCCTGTTAGCCACATATTTTGTAATTGTTTTTGTTATGCAGGTGAAACATTCAGTTCCCTCAGTTCACAGTACAGGATCGGGGCCAGCACTATTTCACAGATCGTTATGGAGACCTGTGCCGCTCTGCACCAGGTCATGAAACAAGACTTCCTGAAGGTATTTCCACCATTCACTCGAGCGCTTAGAGCTCACATTTATTACTTGTTATTATTGGCTCAATCTTAAACAACTGCAGCAGCAACAGTAATCAAAACTAAACAGTGGTTATATTGCTGTAACCGGACAGAAACATGTTCCCTTCACTTGACATTTTTTGATACCTCGCATAATGGACAAATTCCAGTGGGAAGTGAGCAGCCCTGTCCTTTACTCTCTCTGAAGAGTAGAGCTGTATCGAAATAAAGCCGTTTGGTGAAAGGATCAATGAAATACCACATCGTTTTCTCAATATCTTCTTATGGAATGACAACAGGAGCATCTTATTACTGCTGTTAATATGAAAGGGATAAATGTACATTTATAATGTTTTTAAAATATGCCGTTTGTGTGTTCCCGATCTGCTCTTCACTTTAGAAGTTAAACATTAAACATAAAGCATTAAATGCATTTCTTATCTATTAAACATTTTTAAATATTAAATGCAAGATGAAAATTCGTATATTACAGTGGAATCCGGTTATGTTGACGGCCTCAGGGGTTGCAAAAAAGCGTTGAGATAACCGAGGATCGAGAAAACTAAAAGCCAATATGGCGATTTATTTGATAAAGCGATCGGCATGCTATAAAAATGTACATACACTGTATATGTTTGCTAACAACAAAAGGCATATGTGCACCAACTAACAGCAGAGATTTACCAGTATACAATAAAAAACACCTTCCATTCTCCATACAAACCTTTAATTATATTCTCCAACATTGCAAACACAATTTCGCTCACAGCGTAAACACGTGTAAGCACATTCGCTCATAACACTCTGACACGGTTCTGAAAGTATTGTACATGAAGAACAGAATGGAGTAAAAAAGCTTGGGAGAAACCAGGCTCAGTCGGGGGACCAGCATTAAGGCATAGAGATATTTATATACAACATTCAGATGAGGTTGAAATCATGTATATTATCATACTATATACATATTTATTGCTATATACTCAAAATATAAGACAACCCTGATTTTAAGACGAGCCCCCCTTTTTTAAGAATTACCTCTTGGAAAAAGGCCTTTTTGAAGGTCAGTTCTTGTCTTTTATAAAGAAAATGATTTTATTTACATTAACTTTAATATTGTTATCTTTTAAGGTTTCATTTTTACTTTGAAATTATGGTAAATAGTGGTAAAATGTAACAACAACAACATTTAAAAATAAACACTTTATGGCATACCATAGAAATAATCTCTTTGGGCTTCTAACAATACATTCTGACATACTGTATTTCTTGGCAGCTTAGTGACTGTTTGATGACTGCTGTGTTCATCAGCATGAGCTTTGCATAACCTCTTCACTTGACAAGATGTAATGGGTCCCACCTTCCAAAAAGATCAACTTTTGTCTTGACACTTTTTCACACAGGGCCATGTAGGTTTGGATTTTGTTTTCCCTTAATACCAATCTTCATTTAAAAACTACATTGTGTGTTTACTTGTGTTATCTTTGACTAATATTTAAATTTGTGTGATGATCTGAAACATTTAAGTGTGACAAACATGCAACAAAAAGAAATCAGGAAGGGGCCAAAGTGTTCACACAGTATTTGTCTATCTATCTATCTATCTATCTATCTATCTGTCTATCTGTCTGTCTGTCTGTCTGTCTGTCACAAATAAAAGAATGTGCTGAAAATGAAGTTAAATCTTATGTTCTATTGTTAGACACCATCAACAGAGGCAGAATGGCGGACAATAGCCGATGACTTTGAATCGAAATGGCAATTTCCACATTGCTTAGGTGCGCTTGGTGGAAAACAGATCTATCTACAGCCGCCAGCAAAGAGTGGCAGCCTCGACCAAAATTACAAGGGCAGATTCTCTGTGACAATCATGGCTGCGGTTGATGCCAATTACAAGTTCATCTACGCCAGTGTGGGAACCCAAGCTAGGGTCTCTGATGCTGGACTGTTCGCTCACTCAGACTTGTGCAAAGCGATGGATCAGGGATTGCTGAACTTTCCCCCACCTGAACCATTGCCCAACAGTGACGTAAAGATGCCGTACATGTTTGTGGGTGATGAGGCTTATCCTTTAAGGCCTGACCTCATGACGCCGTACCCATGCAAACAGGCGGACCACAGTCAACAGGTGCTCAACTGCCGTCTTTCAAGGGCACGTAGAGTGGCAGAAAATGCATTTGGAATTCTTGCTAACAGGTTAAGGGTTTTCAGGAACACCATTTACTTGGAGCCAGACAAGGTGGTTAAGATAACAATGGCCTCCCTGTGCATCCATAACTTCCTCCGCGAGCGCAGGTCTGAGGCTTATACACCTCCAGCCTTTGCAGATTGGGAGAATGTGGACCACAGCTTAGTTGAGGGAACCTGGAGGAATCAAGGAACTGGGTCTTTCGAGCCGGCGGAACAAAAAAGGGAAAGCGATGAATTAGTTACGGCAAAAATCCAACGAAACCTTCTGTGTGACTATTTTGTCTCGCCTGCAGGCTGTGTTCCTTGGCAGGAGGAACACGTATAGTATTGTAACGATGTCAGAATAGTATTTTTGTAGTGGAGAACACATTTGATTGTCTGCCATTCTTTTTCCCTTTTTTGCCATTTAAGAACCCTTCTTTCCCCTTTTTATAGTAAAATGCATTTGTGGTTCTGTTATTGAGTTTAGACCTTTGGTACAGAATGTCTTGTATATCTTCAGACCATATAAGTTGTGTATACTTTGTCATTGTTTCAAATAATTGTAAATATTATTTTTGTAACCTTTGTTTCAAACATTTATTACAAAAAACACATCAAATAACAGTGTTAAGTTTTAAAAATAGTCATGTGCATTGCTGTACTGATTCAAAACATTGGTACAAGTTCACATCTTTTACAGTGAAATAAATACAACCTTGAGATGTTTGTGGTGTTCCTTTTCAATCTGGATGTTTAGCTGTTAAGTAGTATCCTTAAAGTAGGGTAGACAATGGCAAGGAACCGGAAATGCATCAGGAGACAGAATAGAGAAAAAACCTTGTGAGAAATCAGTCTCAGTCGGGGGACCAGTTTTCCTCTGGCCAACAGACAAACAGTGCATGATTATTATATTGACAACATTTCAGGTCAGCAGTCAGATACTGTACTCAAAATATTTAATCCAGTTCCGTCTGGTTGTTGATTGGATTGATGATCGTCACAGGGGAGGATCTAGTAGAGTCACGGTCTCCGCAGACACTTCAGGGCAGTGCTGTGCTCGTGTCCAGGTGCAGGTCCTTCATCTGATCTGGATACGGCCCGGATCCGGCTGACCACGGTAACCTCGGAATAAACAGAGACCAGTATCAGCGTAGATGCCATTCTTCTTCTGATGTATCGAGTACATCAGGTGTTATGGGAATGTTCCCGGTTCCGGATGGCCTAAATTATGCAGCCTAACAACGGCCTGCAGCTGTTTTGATATTCTAGAATCTAGGTATTATCAACTAGCCAGAAAATAAACATGAAGGACTGCAATGCGTTAAGAGATCGCTCAAGTACTGGGCAGATAAACCAGAATCAGAATCAGAAAGAGCTTTATTGCCAAGTGTGCTTGCACACAGAAGGAATTTGTCTTAGTATTGAAGCTTCCAGTGCACATATACAACACAACATGAGTTTACATAGCAAATAACAATAGTAATACATAACATACACAGTACATGTGGTCACATGCTGGGATTTTTTGTATGGAGTGGGAGAGGGGATAGATTGTCAGCCATAACATCCGTCTGCATTGTTTTTCTTTCCCTGCGCTCTGCCCAGCATTTTATCTCTTATTAATTCAACTGTTCAAGAGTGAAATAGTCTGTGGAAAGAAACTGTTCCTGTGCCGAGATGTTCTAGTGGCCAGTGATCATAGTCGCCGTCCTGACGGTAACAGTTCAAACAGGGTGTTTCCAGGGTGAGCGGAGTCTGTGATGATTTTACCTGCTCTCTTTTTCACCCTGGAAGAGTACAGGTCCTGGAGGGCTGGCAGGGAAGCACCAATAATCCTCTCTGCAGTCCAGATTGTGCGATGTAGTCTCCCGATGTCAGATTTGGTAGCTGAACCAAACCAGACAGTGATGGAGGTGCACAAAACAGACTCAATGACGGCCGAGTAGAACTGTATCAGCAGCTCCTTTGGGAGGTTGAGCTTCCTCAGCTGACGAAGGAAGTACAGTCTCTGCTGGGCCTTTTTTACAATGGAGTCAATGTGATTGTCCCACTTCAGGTCCTGAGAGATGGTGGTGCCCAGGAACCTGAATAACTCCACTGCTGCCACAGTGCTGTTCATGATGGTGAGTGGAGGTAAAGCAGGGCTGCTATGAACAATAAACCAAGTCAAGTTACCTTTATTTAAAAAATGTTTCAAAGCAGCTTTACATTGGTCACAGAAAACAATATAAACAATGTTTATAATTTAAATAAAAAGAGCAGGCAAATTAATACAATTGATAAATATTAAGTGTTAAGTTTCCCCAACTGAGCAAGCCATAGGCGACAGCGGCAAGGAACCAAAACTACAGCAGATAGCAATTTAAAATGTATACAGTGTTTTAAAGGGAGCCAATGCAGTGTTGACAGAATCGAGCTTTCACTTTCATGCAAAAGAAGGAGTTAGCAATTAATTGCAATTCATCTGATCATACTTCATAACATTCTCTAAGTGAAGGCTGCTTCAAATGAGACCTCCAAATGCATCCTACTGAAGGCTGAAAAAATAAAAGCTTTGAATATTTCATTTTATTATATAGACAACTTACCATTGCCAAGAAATAGATGAACCACTTGCAGTTTTAATGCAGATCCACATTGAAAGAGTTTAGGACATAAACTGACAAATGATGCTGCCATCTAGTGGTAACTTTATGCACAGTAACGTGTAGCAAATGCTAAACCAGTAAAGAAAAAGTCTAAAAACGAACAGACTCAAAATTGATTTCATGATCCATCAATGCAGATACAATATAAAAAAACGTTTTGTGCTTGGATTGGAACATCTTTTTTTGTCTGCATGCACACATTTGTTAACCCTCTATGTTGTTTCATCGTTTATAAATTATTCAGAGAAAATTGCATTTAAAATACAATAATAATATTTAACAAAATATAACAAAAAATAATATAAGATGAATAATATAACAAAAAAAATATATAGTTTAATATTATTGTATGACATCCCCTTCAGCTAATCAGCCATGTGCTTCACATTTTTGGAAACAAGGAAGACACATGCTAAGTCACATGCAGTCAAGGCTCCATTGTGAGTTCATGTTCACTAGGAAATGCATATGAATTCATTAAAAAACTGCACTTGAAAAAAAACTGTTAGGCAGTATAAAAGCCTGTTTTCCAGTGTTTTAGGTTGATGTTAACACGTGATAGCAACCACCCCGGATACCATAGCAACACCCTAGCAACCACCCAGGATACCCTAGAAACACCCTAGCAACTGCCTAACAACACCCTAACAACTGGAATACCCTAGCAAACACCACGGATACTTTAGCAACAGCCTAATAACCACTCCAGATATCCTAGCAACCACCCAGAACACCTTTGCAGTGCCCTAGCAACATGTTAATTTCTGATCATTTATGTCAGCGGCTTCATAGTTAATGTTGAATCGTGCTGTCAGCATGCTAAATTAAAGTTTCTGATTCGACTTTCTCAAGCCAACTTCTAAAGTTTGTCCCGACAAACTTTATTCTTAATACGTTTTATAGAAGACAGAGAAGAAAATCTGTACCGTTTCCTGCAAGTATTGATGATAGGGATAATAGTGGTGACAGTGCATCAGAAAATTGAATGCCTGACTTCAACAACAATCTGTGATGTATTTTCTCCTCTCTGCCATCACTCTCACTGCTTCTGCTTCCTCACCCCAGGCTTGGGACGGCCCTGGAAGCAGTGATGAAAATGCAGATCGTTGTTGAAGTTAAGGATTTGGGTACATTATTGGAAACATTGGGCCAGATTTGAAAGTGTGACCCATACTAGAACCAGAGGTCAAGATAGATACCACTGCCAATTTTCATATATTTTGCCAAAAATACATCGCACTTTGCCAATAGGACAAAGTTATAGTTATAAAGAAAAGAAAAAAAAGAGTTTTCGGTCAGATTTTGACAACTAGTTTTGCTAAGTGATTTTAGTCTTGGATATAAATGTAATTTATTTATTTTTTCTAGCTGTGATTTCATAATTAGTCCCATAGGGGGATAAACTATAAAGTGTTGTGAAGCGTAAACAGAGTTGTAGTTTAGGGATATTCATTTTACGCATTAATCTGTTTACTTTTGGATTCATTATTATATTTAACAATGTAATCACCTTCTTGAAAGAAGCAAGTGACACTCACTGCAAAGCCATAGGTGAAGTATGACCTAGTCCAACACCAGCTCAGTTAATCTAATCCAGACAGATCATCAGATATCTGCACAAAAAAAATAGCCAATTACAATTCATTTGTTGAATGAAAAGTTTATGATGACAATAATAATACATTTGAAGCTGAACCGGCCAGTGTGCTTGTCCAATGTCACAAGCATTAACGGCAAGCCACTTACGTTTTTGTGGTAAACCATTAGCTCCTGCACTCAGATACACACACATGTCTGCTATACATCTGTTAAAGATCTGGAACGGATCTGCTGTGTACAAGCATCGGAGAAACGTCTTTAATATTTCAGTTTTACATATGATCTAAATCATCAAAAACTTTTACACATCGTTAACACATTTAAGGTCAGACAGAAAACGTCCTAGACACGTATTGCAGATGAGGAAACGTGTGCATGTTCAAGCAGCTGCAGCTTGTGTGTGGTAATGGCAAAAAAAACAAACTATTTTTACAGTAGCAGTGAAAAATGTCAAAGTATTTACCAATTGGACTGGATAAAACATCATTTTATTAAAACTGGTGCGTTTCTGATCGAATCAATCACTCTTTTGGCAAAACCATAAGCACTTTTCACCTGTTTAGACAACTTGTCAAAACATTTTCATTGTGATGCAGCCATGCTGCATGATGCTGAGCACAGGTGACAAAAACCAAACACAATTAAAGCACTGTTCTCACCACTTGAACACAACAACTCAAAACTGATCACACTTGTGTCTAGTGATGTGAGGGAACATATGCAGTAAGCCAGTTCAGAGACAATGGACAGAAATCTGAGAGGACGAGTTTGTGTGAGAGGAGGTCGAGGTGGTCAGTGTGCTCAGTGAAGACAAAGAACAGTAATATCTGATGAAATCAGAGCTACTGTGATTGACCATGTTCTTGTCCATGGTATGAGCATGAGGGAGGCTGGACAAAGGGTACAACCAAACATCAGTAGATTCACTGTGTCCACCATAATCCCAAGATTTAGAGAAGAGAACAGGTAATTACTTTTTTGACATTATAGTACAGTACATAAATGTTGACAATTACTGTGTGACATACTATATACCGTGCCACAGTATACTGTAAGTAAATATATGTTTCAGGACATCACTGTACCAGTGTAGCCTACTGTAGTATTGTAATGGAGGGTTGGTCTAACTGTTTGTAGGCCTAGTATTCCATGTATATTTTTGTACTTTACTTTTTACATGGGCTTTCTGCACACATGTGGCAAATGCATAAGATTTTCTATGTGTAAATGCACAAGATTTCTGTTTTGTCTTTTTGTACAAGTGCTAAATGCACAGTTTTTTTTTTGCAACATGCATTTAGCCAACTGTGAACAATAAACATTTATTTCTCCAGCTTCATGTCCTGAACATTGTGTTTTCTATTTGTCTACGTAGTGTTCCGTGACTGTTCCGTAGTGTTTTCAATTTTGATTGAGTCAGGGCAGGATTTGACAACATATATTTCAGTTTTGAGCACAGATTGAACTGTTTTGAGGTGAAAGGTTTTTTTTTTTTTACAAGAAGAGTCTGATGTTTTGTGAATGTAGCTTGAAAATTGTGTTTTGTGTTCGCAGTTTAGTGAAAAGGAGAGGAGCTTTCAAGAAATGTGTCTTAGCAATCAAGAAAAACTGTAAGCAAAACTGAAGAAATGTGCCTTTGGTTAAAGCAGGTTCCCGAAGGAGCAGCTGTGCATCCAAGATAAAACTCATAGCTATGCTCCGCCCAATGAGATGGAAATCTGTCAAAGCTCTGAGAGCGTTAAACACTAGATGTGCGCGTGAGGATGAAGGCGGAGGGCGTCGCGAGCGTCGCGGGTGTCGAGCAGTTCTCCAGCCCGGGGAAGGGCCGAGGGCTGCGGGTGAGCAGAGCGTTTGGAGTCGGGGAACTGCTGTTCTCTTGTCCCGCTTACGCGTCCGTCCTGTCCGTCGGAGAGAGAGGACTCATCTGTGAGCAATGCTTCACCAGGTCGGTCTGCTTGATTTATTTAATCACGTTTAACCCAAAGGCTACTTTCTTACTTTTATGCTAATTATTTCTAATAAATTCATCACGTAAATGAATGTCTGATGTATACAGCTAAAAAACTTGAATTCAATGTAACGTTTTCTTAGATTTTAGTGTTAAATAATTAAACGGTATTTACCAGTCACCATAAACAAGCCATTTAGATTGATCTCTCTGTTATTTTATGACCAGAATAGATAAGCTCCAAAAGGACATGTCTAAAAATACAACATCTAAAGCAGCTGCCAGAGTTCAGTCCTGGATTGGGGTGTGAGTGATGGTGCCTGTTTAGAGTAACACACTCATTCTGACAGCAGCTGCTGTCCTCCACTGACTCTGAGCTCTAAATCAACCGCAGTCACAGAAGACAGAGTGAATTAATGAGGATTAACAACTTATTCTTATAGTAATGACTTTGTTTTCACACACTTTTTTTAATTTTGAGAGTTTTAGTGATCATTGGTGGTTGTTTGTGTTTTTATCAGGAAAAAAGGTCTTGCAAAATGTGGAAAGTGCAAAAAAGCGTTCTACTGCAATGTCAGCTGTCAGGTAAAACACACACAAGCACAGCCATACACACACTAATAGTTATAATGTACAGAACCAAGAGACAAATTAGGTAAAGGAACAACTAAAATACCGTATTTTCCCGCATATAACCCGCAGACGCAGATAATCCGTACCCTCATATAGACCACACAATAAGAAAACAAACACAAGTCAGAATCAGAACAAATAGAAACAGCAGTCTCTCCCGCTGTGCAACAGCTCGTCCCTTAAGAAGCGATTCTACAGGTGTTGATCATCGGATGAGATGAGAAGAGCCCGCCCTCATGCAGCACAGCCAATCACGTCTTCTTGCATGATTGACAGGTCAGACAGCCTATCAGCGCCAGCTGTCAGAGTGACTGTACAAGCGCCAGAGACAACAACCCTTGCCAGAAAGAAAAACAGAAAGAAAATACCGCAAAAAACCTTACGTCCTTAGGGACGTAACAAATATTTTGAAATATTATTATGTGTAAAAATTTTGTCTTAGAAATGTACCCAAAAATACTTGCACTTTGAAAGTTGTTTTCAAAAGTTTACATTTTCAGGCCCCCAAAACAACATTGTCAAGTAAAAAAGAACAGGCAAAATACATGAAAGGTTTTCTGTTTTTTATTGAAATCAGTGTCATGCCACTTCAAAGTGACTGATTGTTCATGAAGCGTAGAAACATCAGTGACTCCTCACTGCAGCCTCTGCAAATCACACCACCAATTTATACCAAACTATGTGGTTGTATTATTTCCTTTCTAAAATATATTATTTATTTTATGCATTGATTTTATATTACTTTAATTATTCATTTAAACAAAAACAAACAGAATTTTACTGAACACATCCTGACCAAGTTCAGACACTATAGTATAGACATTAATGCATTGTTTTGTGTCTATATATGTGGGAGAGACAGTGTTTCATGCATCATTTTTATGAATATTTGGCAGAAAAAGAACTGGCCCATGCACAAGCTGGAGTGTCATGCCATGTGTGCGTTTGGACAGAACTGGTGCCCCTCGGAGACGGTGCGACTGGTGGCCAGAATCATCGCCAGGCTGGTCAGATTCAAGCAAGATTTTCAAACTCCTTTAATAGATACAGAATCAATGAGTTTCTGACATGTATTTCACTGATGTAGAGAGACCAGAAAGAGAGAAGCCCATCAGAAAGACTGCTCTTGTTGAAGGATATGGAATCCCGTAAGTACCAGAAAACGTTAAGCACATCTGACCACGGTCTTACTGAACACTGTGCGATTGCTTCAAACAGTTTGAGGGTAAAAACTTGTATTTATATGGTGTTAGTACAGAGTCCACTGCAAAGGAATATTTCTTAATATAAAACTGCAAACATTTCATTGTATTAGTGAAATGATCAAACATATAACTTTTGCAATTTGGCATTAGCTAGCAATAGCGCTAAAGTTACTGTTACTAAAGTTAGGCTAAAGTTATAGCAACTACAGTTACTGCCTTTAAATATAGCAACATGCAGTACAACCTCATTTTAAGGGAAATGCTATATTTTACAGTTGATTACCGTTAAATTGTATTTCATTGTTTATTTTAACCCATTTTAATACACTACTCTTTTTACACTTTTTTCACCTGCAAAAGTAAATTAAAGTTTACCTTTTTTGGCCAGTGTACAAGAAACACTTCCCCATATTTTTCCATTTTGCATCACCTGACCTTTTTTGAATTGACTGACCTCTTTGTTACAATCAGTTGTTGTTTTTTTGTGTTTTTTGTCCTGAGTCTGTTTACAGTGTTGTAGTGTTTCAGAGTAAAGAAGCCTAATATTGCTGCTGTTTTGATCTCTGTATTTCAGATTAGAGTTTAGATTAGTCATTAAGCAGTTTTTACACACTACACACCCATTCATGATTTTCATTTAGGCATTTTTCACAGGTACAGCTCTAATTTCTCCAAATGTACAATATGGATGTATGCGGAATGAAAAATATTGCAATCTTGACTTAAGTTATGATCTTCATATTCCCACAGACTTGGAGGATTTGGATAATGAGAAAAGAGAGCTGAATGAAGCACATATAGCTGGCCTTCATCACTTCTATTCCAAACACCTGGACTTCCCTGATCATCAGGCCTTGCTCAAACTTTTCTCCCAGGTAAAAACTAGGGATGTGTGAGTGTAGTCGACTACACGGTACAGCTGACAACAATAGTCGACTACACAAGAAAAATAATATACACAAGATTAGAGGATGAGATGAGAAGAGCCTGTCCTCATGCAGCACAGCCAATCACGTCTTCTTGCATGATTGACAGGTCAGACAGCCTATCAGCGCCAGCTGTCAGAGTGACAGTACAAGCGCCAAAAACAAAAACCAACGCAAGAAAGAAAAATGAAAATGTATTGATGAATACATGACGTGAGTTATTAAATGAGAATGTAGATGCTCGTGTTTTTGGTGTCTTTTTACACAACAGTGTTGCCGCAATGTGTTTGATGAAGCGATCGGCATTCATCAAAAAAAAATTACATACACTGTACTGTGTATATGTTTGCTAACAACAAAAGGCATATGTAAAACCACCACAATAAAAACCACCTTCGATTCTTGATACAAACCTTTAATTATACTCTCCAACAATGCAAACACAAAGATTGCTCACAAAATCACAAAAAAACGTGCGGGATGCTACAGCGTGTTATCCCTCAGACGAGATCAACGACAGGGAGTGAACCGTGAGCCGACCGCGATCCACAGCGCATGCGCAGTGAACTAGGTACACTCGAGTCACGAGATAACAATGTGAAGTGGCGATATTAGATTTCAGCGATGTAGAAGAATCAACATAACCCATAAGAAAATGCTGAGACAAATAGTGAGTTTGGCGGTTCCACTTCAAAAACGTCGACATAATAGGATTGGCGAGTTAACCATGACTCGAGATAAGTGAACGTCACTTCTTTTTTATTTTTTTATTTACCTGTTTAGTAAACTTATTGTCATGGGTATCACCGTGGAAACTGACACTCACTCCTCGCTACATAAAGCTGCAGTTTTGAGACTCGAGAAGGAAAGCATCATGTAATAGTGAGCTTATTTTTAGTGCCATTCATTATGGGATTTGAACTTGATTCATAGATTAACTATTTTAAATGTATCATTAATTAATTTAAATGTATTTTTTACTGTCTTCTGAGGTTTTCTTACCTTTAGACCAGTCGGTTACAAAACTTTAATTTAAATAACTAACAAATTAGTCCACACAGCGCACATCCCTAGTAAAAACACTGTAAAGAAGTTTGACAGCTCTGTCCTTCCTCACTGCTTCTTTAAAATTTGGTTTATACCAATACCTGCATATTCATTGTATTTCCAAATAAATAAATAAAAATTGGGTTGAGATACCAAAAGAATATGCAATTGCATATGCTTGCTACTTCCAAGACATGTGACAGTTTATCATGTGGTCATATGTGTGTGCCGTGGCTACCTTTCCGAATGGCTTACCACTAGAAATGTGCATGCTTTGTGTTCTTGTGGATAATAGATATAATTTTTCAATCTCATATAGATAAGAACTCAACACCACCCGAGCAAGTACCATTTAAGTAATTTGATAATTACTGATTAGTCTGGTAATTAATCTGACTAAAGAGAACAGTCTTCAAACCAGCATCCCTCTTTATACAAAATTATGTTTTTAATTTTAGCTTAAGGCTGTCAATAGATTAAAATGATAATGAATGATGGCATATAATTAAGATGATGTTAATTTGTTTTAGCTTGTCTTAAAGCAGGGCCAGACATGATCAAGGGGTTGGGGCAAAATGCCATCAGAATGAATAAAATGCACCCAAAATGCAAGATATACTGACAAAAGTAGCCTGAGTATAAGATTTTATTTTTTTTATAACATAATGTACAGTAATACCTTGAGATATGAGTGTCCCAACATACAAGGATTCCAAGATACGAGCAAGCTTTCAAGCAATTTTTTGCTTTGAAATACGAGTAAAGATTTGAGATACGAGTGCGCTTACAGACGGTGGTGGAGCACTCGGAGCAGCCCACGCGCCTCACTCCTTCACTTCACGTGTTCGTTGACTTCCTTGCGCATCTGTATTATATACATTTATGGGGCAATTGCATATGATCTCCACTAGAGGGCCACCTTGGTTTTACAGTGGGGGTTACCGGGGGCGACGAGTGATTCACAAGTTATATGTGTTCAATAATAATAAATATGAGGTTCTCAGGCATACATTATTGTGTGTGTAGTCTACACGGAAAGAAACACTACACTCCTGTATTGTGTTTGCGTTATCCACATAAATTACATAATCTGCGTAATCCCTCCCTCCTCCTCCGCACACGCCACTACTGTATCATCTGTCTTGAAGGTAAAAACTCATAATTAAAAACGCTTTTTTTATATCACAGGAATCCTTATATACTATAATTTTGTGTGTGTGTGTCTCTATAGCAATTAAAAACATGTTGTTTCAATGTTATTAGCACTAATAAGGGAGTTTTTGAGACCGGAACGGATACATTTTTTTTCTGTTATTTCTTATGGGAAAAAATGATTTGACATACGGGCAATTCAAGTCACAAGTTCGGTCCTGGAACGGATTATGCTCATATCTCAAGGTATTACTGTGTTAAGCAGTATTTCAGAGTATTAACGCTATTGCAAATGCGATATTGATTAAATAGAACAGTTAATGTTCATGTAAATTGACATTTTAGACACAGTATTGTCAGTAATCTCCTCTATTTCTCCTACAACAGTAGTTCCAAACAAGGCACAGCAAAAGATTTATGCATCTCTGCTGCAAGCAACAAATCCAGGAGTTTTGTACGAATCGGATCAGTGATTCACTGACCCCGGCTGAATCTGATATCACTACTCTGTCACTACTCACTACGTTAGTCTAGTTCATTTGATGCAGTGAATGAAAACAAGTGAGTGAATTCGTACAGCCATTGAGTTTTTACATTGGCTGTACACTTCTTATTGTGGTGCATTGTGGGATAGATTGAGTGCACTCAATAACGCCCACTATGGTTTCAGAGATGGTTTCGGCTTCAGCCCCAGTCACTTGCTTCATTTCAGAATGAATCTGCCGTTTTGAAAGAGTCATTTGAATGAATGCTTTTCTCACTTATTCATTAAGACGGTGATTTGTTGCCACATACCAGCATTTTTAATTTCACAATTAAAGTACAGTATAGTAATTTATTATTTTTCCTATCTTATTTTTTCTAAATTCAAAGTTATATATTTAAATAATTAATCTCATAACATTATTTACATTTAATATTTTGTAAGTGCAGTGTAAATTCATTTATCTCTAAGATTACACATACATTATTGTCGTTGTCCCTTGCTTTGACCTCTTAAATTGGAAATCAGTAATGGGAAAGTTAATTTCTGTCACTTTCCTGTAGGTGATGTTCCATAAAAAATATGTTTTGCAAAGTTAAACATATGACATACCAATATAATATATGCATCACACTTGTGAATTAATTTTTTTTCTATAATTGTTATAATAATAATTTAACATTTTAATAATTATAAGTACTTACTATAATACATTTCATTATTATCTGTAATAATATAACGAGTGTTATACATTATACAATATATAATACATTAAAATTATACATTTATAATAAATAATATTAAAATATTAGAAATTTCCCAATTTCTGATAAAAAAAAACAACAAAAAAATGCTTTTTTTCATTTTGTTCTTTGTTCGATTTGACTTGACTTTGACTTGTGTGTGACTTGAAACTCGCTTGAGACTGAAACATACACACTCCTCTCTACTGTATATCATTTTTTGCTACTTGATTCCAACACCCATAAAATGACTAAGTTCATTTCTTAAAATATGTAGCAACAGTAACCAAAGAGGGTCTCTGCAGGGTCATTTAATTTAACACTAAATGGTTCTGTTAAAATAAAAGATTGGCATGATTTGTTTTGTCTACTTCACACAGGTTCACTGTAATGGATTTACTGTGGAGGACGAGGAGCTCTCAAACTTGGGTTTAGCTATTTTTCCAGAGTAAGTACAAGTAAACACATACACATTTCTCCGACACTGCTCCTCTCACAAGACTTCATGTTTGTGTAAGTGTCTTAGGTCATGAGACTGTTGATGAATACTCAGAAATGCTAGTGTTATAGGGAACATTAGAAAGTCCAAGTCAATGTTCAGCCACTCTTGGACACGATGGGCTGTTTTGAGCAGTCCTGACCACCTATAAAACAGTATCCCAGTATTTACATCAGTTACTGTCATAGATTGTGCTACAAAAAATTAGTCACTAATGACATGATGCAGTAAATACTACACTAAAAATAATTAACAGTCACACACTAATAATAATGCAGCATGCTGAAATTACTTTGTTAGGAATCCTTCTTCCTTTAGAGGCTGTTTTTCATTACAAAAAAAATTTGATTACTACTGAGCTTTTTGATTACAAAAAATGACATGTATGAGGTTGTAACTGTCAATAATAATAAAATATCATTCATTATTATAACAATTATTATTGCTTTTATCAGAGATAAAGTTGATCAAATTAAAATAATACACTTGTTTTATAACGTTGTTGATTCTGAACTGTCTTACACTCTACCACAGCAAAAGAAACCGAAATAAAGTCAAACATTGGCCAATCAAATAGCAAAAAATGAGAAATTATGCAAAAGCACAAAGAGCAGAATAAGAATGGGCTCCCTGAACTGGAATTTGAATGGAATTGGCCAAGCTTTATAAAGTTGAACTGGAATTTGAATGGAATTGGCCAAGCTTTATAAAGTTGAACTGGAATTTGAATGGAATTGGCCAAGCTTTATAAAGTTGAACTGGAATTTGAATGGAATTGGCCAAGCTTTATAAAGTTGAATTGGAATTTGATTTGGAATGAAAGTCAAACAAAGTTTGACAAAATTTGTGGATTCATAAAATAGCATTAAATATTTACTCACACACAGTTGAAATAATATAGAAATCTCTATTTGCGTTTATTGCCTAAATGTGTAACAAATTTGAGACTCTAGGCTTTGATTCCAATTGAATTTGGTTTATTTAAGGAATAATCTGAATAACCATACTATACAACAGTCATCAAAAAAATGGAGATGGGAATAACAACCCTTACTGACTAGAGTTTGTGAATTTAGAGATATAAGCAGGTTTAAATAACTACAGAGACATTTTCATAACTTCTGTACTGAAATAGCCCAGATTCTGGACAAGGATGTCACTTTCTAGCATACATGTGTTGACTGACTGAGTTTGAAGCCTACTTTGAAAGGTTTTCCACACATTCCTAAAGCGAGTGTTTTCATCTTTGGCCGTCAAGGTCCACTCTCATGAGTTCAGCTCCAAACCTAATCAAACACACCTGAACAAACTAATCAAGGTCTTCAGGATTGCTAGAAATCAAGGGCCAGAGTTGAGAGCCTGTTGAAGAGAACCTGGAACTTTCGTGACATGCCATCCGCATTTTCAACCCAGCAACATTAGGGAAACCTTTTACAGTCTACTTAGAGAAACACATCCCAGAATGTCTGAGTGGGGACATTTTACAATCTCTTGTTTTTCCCATTTCTATCTTCATCCTTTACAATTTTCTTCAAGGTTCTTTCTTACGCTACTTTTATCCACTTCTCATCTCCCACATTGCTGCATTGTGTTTCTGTTGTTCTCTTAGCATTGCCCTCATGAACCACAGCTGCTGCCCCAACGTCATAATCACATACCGAGGTGTGAATGCTGAAGTACGGGCTGTGCAGGACATCAGTCCAGGGCAAGAGGTCAGTATGTCATTGTCATCTGTGGTAACATAACTTGACTTTTCTTTGATGTTTTGTTCTGCAACATGAATTAGGGGTTTTATTTCTCAATTTGAGAAATTTTATTTCATGATAATCACAATATAGTTATTTTATCTAATTTATGTTACAGTAATCCCCTGTTTATCGCGGTTAATTATTTTTTCAAATAATATATACAGTAATACCTCGGTTTACAAGCGACTTAGTATACGAGCAAATCGGTGTACGAGCATTGTATCGGTGTTCCCTCTCCCACGCGCATTTTTTGTGTGGAAAAGTCCTCGCTCAGCATCGTCGCGCGCATTTTTACTGAAAATATCCTAAACACAATCTCTCATAAAAGTCACTCGGTTCCAACCTCTTTATCACCCCTTAACTCCTTCATTCTCTAAGTTTTTTTTGCATCATTCACCACAGTGATACTTTTATAAGTGATTTACAGCGGTTTTACCTCGGGTTGTTAATATTAATTGTGATCGCTATTGTTCACGTAGTGAAATATACACGTACAGTACCTCTAAGCAGTAACTGTCACGGTTCATGAATTCATTGTCTCCTAGTTCTGCCTGTGTGTGTGTGTATGTGTGTTTTAAAGGGGCCATGGTCACTGAGCACTGACACACCTGATTCTCATATCATCTGCCTATTTCGCGTCTCCCGTGCTTTTTTTCGCGGCTCGCGTGTGTTCAACCTAGCAACCTATTTTCAAATATTTTTGAAAAATCTGCGATGCACTGAGGCTGCGAAACTCGAACCGCGAGGTGGCGAGGGATTACTGTATTAGAAAAAAAATATAGGACAAATACAATATAACAAAAAGTCTTGAACGCTGTCATACAGAAATGACAGCATGTAGGTTCATTAGTCTGCTGTCATTATAAGACCAAATGCACTGATCCATTATACTGATTCACCCAACTGTTTACTTTCACTTGAGACATAACTGGCTATGTTTACATGAAAAAAGCGATTTGCATATTCGACCTTTCAAGTGCCTTAAGATGTTAATGAGAATTGAATTCGCAATGGCACACTGAGACCTGGCTTTCTGCGCTTACAGTATGCATTGAGCTCTTTTTCAGAATAGATTGTGTTTATAAGTCTTTTTACATCAAGCACATAATAATAATTCATTACATTTATATAGCACTTTATCATAGACACTCAAAGCGCTTGTTGCAGTACAGTGTCCCCGTCACTATACTGGGGCATTAGGACCCACACATGGATGAGCACCCCCTGCTGGCCTTCTAACACCATTTCCAGCAGCAAACTAGTCATTCCTATGAGTCTCCCATCCAGGAAATAACCAGCCTCAGCCCTGCTTAGCTTCAGTGGGCAACCAGTCTTAGAGTACAGGGTGATATGGCTGCCGGTGATGCATATCACATCACACACACTCATCACACTCTATATTCCCATTAATGCATTTCATAACTCTGAAGTGTCAACAGTGCTATATATTTACATACCGCGATCTACACAATATAACTAAATCGATTGACAGTTCATACATTTTTAATAATAAATAGAGTGTGTGCAGTGTACGTTGTAGAGCAACGTATTGTCATCACAGTATTGTCTGTTTACCACAGTCTTTCATTTACTCACAAATTGGAAAACCCCCATTATAAAACCCTGTAGGAAAATCCAGACAAATTTAGACTTCCATGTATTGGCATCATCCCTGGACCACTCTAGTCAAGTCACCTTTATTTCTATAGTGCTTTTTACAATGGAGATTATTTCAAAGCAGCTTTTCAGAGATAACAGGAAAATAAAGCAACAAGGTTTGTCTTAACTGGACAATCAGTAATACTGATGCATATTAAGTGTCCCCAATCTCGCATTTATTCACTATTAAGACCAGCTCAGCTTCTGCTTGAGAACTGCGTGACTGTTCTGGTCCTCCAGCGAGACCAGCACCGTCATCTCTAACCAGCATAAACCAGCCTTGAACAACATGCAATTCATGCTGATTCATTCTGGATTTTTCAACATCCTTATTGTTAAGTTTCAGTTACTGACAGCTTTCTGTATATGTCCTGTGTGTTTGTAGATATACATCAGCTACATAGACCTGCTGTACCCTACACAGGATAGGATAGAGAAACTCAGAGACATCTACTACTTCAGCTGTGACTGCAAAGAGTGCGCAACCAAATCTATGGTGGGTGTAATGGATGGAATTCATTGTCCCTGTCAGGGTTCTGTCAGTCAGTTTCGGTTTGTATTGTGTTGGTCGACAGAACCCTGTCACTGCTCTCTCTTCATCTTGTGTGAGGGCGCGTGACGTTGTGCGCGCGCTCTTGTGTCCACGTGATTTCATGTCGTCCTTGTCACGCGCAGTTGGTCACCAATTGTGCGCCGTCTCGTCATCTTTGTGAACACGTGGCGATGCGCGTCTACATTTGCTGCATGTTCGTGTCCGTCAGCGTGTGCCCCGCCCCCTTGTTACCTTGAGTGTTGACAGCTGTTTCTGATCACTACCTTCCCTCATGTGTCCTATATACAGTAATACCACTTTACGAGTGACTTAGTATACAAGCAAATCGGTGAACGAGCATGGAAAGTCAAATTGGAGTATTGTATCGGTGTGCGAGAAAAATATTCCTTCACCCACGTACATTTTTACTGGAAATATCTAACGACAGCCTCTCATAAAACCGTCACGCAAGTTCCAACCCCTTTATCACCCCTAGTTGCATCATTCACCACAGTGCATTCTTTTATAAGTTATTGTGAATATGATTACATGTGAATATGACGAAACCGTATTAACGGAGCATGTGTTACCAAAAAGACACATTGCATACTAATGAGGCTCACGTGTGTTTTCAGTCCAACGCACCCAATGACGTTCTTAAAGGGCCATACACTTTTAGAGAACAGCATACTATAACAGTTTGTCACATTGATCTACACAAGTGATTTTACCTTGTGTTGTTGCATTAATTGTGATCGCTATTCTTCACGTTGTCATATCATTACAAATGTTGAAGGATCTGATGTGTTCAATGTGTTAAATTAACAGTCTTGTCACTTTAAGAGGGCGGGGTTTTAGGGGTGCTCCCCTCTCCTCTCGTCTCCATCATGCTAGCAGAGACAGGTAAAGTGCTCGTTACAGTAAATTGTCAAGTATTTTTAGAGTTTAATTGTCAATTATTAATTAGTATTTATATGAGATCTTAATGGTTATAATTTTAACTGTAATTAATAGAGTAAAACCCAAAAAATATTTAAAATGGGCATTTATGGTCGTGTGGAACGAATCAAGTGATTTTTAGTGCATTCTTATGGGGAACATTGTTTTGGTGTACGAGCATTTTGGTTTACGAGCTCTTGGAACGAATTAAACTCGTAAACCGTGGTATTACTGTATATCCGTCAGTGTTTGCTGTCTGGCGTCGCGTCGTTGTCTTCCATGTGTTCCCTGATCGTGTTCCTGTCGTGTTTCCCTGCTCTGATCTCCCGGTTTGTTTTATGTTCAAGTTACGTTCTTTGGTTACGTTATGTTTTTTCCCCCCTCGTGGGTGTTTCTTTTGTATGTTTGTTTATTTACCTTTTGTTCATAAATCATCGTTTTACTCCTCCCGTTTCCCATGTCGGGAAATCGGTTTTGGACTCCAGCCAGATACAAAATGAACATGTAAAAACCATACAGCACAACATAATTAAGCAATGCAATTTAAAATATACACTACCATGCAAAAAGATTTATGTATTTAGCAAGTGCTCAAACAAGTTTTAGTCAATGAACTATTCACCCGAAGGTGAAAGACTATCCATTGCGTGTACAAGAGTGAGGTTTTATTAAATTACATCATATGGTTTTACAATATATTATTATAATATAATATGTAATCATATCGTTTTGCTCCTTTGCGTCTGTAGGATAAGGTGAAGATGAAGGTGCGGAAGCTGGGTGATAAGATCAGTCAAAAGGATGTCAGGGATATGGTGCGTTATGCTCGGAATGTCATGGAAGACTTTCGCAGGGCCAAACATGACAAAAATATCCTTTTTTGAGTCTTTTGCCTCTTAATTCTACAGTGTTACTTGATTGTTAAAAGCCATATCTACGGACCAAAATATTTAAGAGGTCATGACATGGCCTTTTTTATTATTTTAATATGTTCCTAAAGGTTCACTTATAATGTATGACAATAGGTCAAGTCAAGTCACCTTCATTTATATAGCGCTTTTTACAATGCAGATTGTTTCAGAGCAGCTTTACAGTGGCACCTGAAAACAGTAGAAACAAAATTTGTTTTGGCTGAAGAGCAGCTCTAAAAGAGCAGGCGAAACAATAAAATTGAATTAAAATTGAACAGGTGCACTGGAGAGGAAACAGCAACACAACCCTTCCAAAAGAGAATGATCCAGATCGAGGCCATAGACTGTTTTCTCCTTATTCTTCCTGACTGATTTGTTTTTAGTGTTGAGTTTTGTTAGGGTTATTGTCACTGTCGGTTTCATGAGGCATTTCTTGCAATCCAATCCGGTTACACAGTCAGTCCTGTCCACATCCGCACGAGCCGTCGCAAGGAGGTTTGGTGTGTCTCCCAGCACAGTTTCTAGAGCGTGGAGGAAAAACCGGGAGACAGGCCGTTACACAGGGAGAGCTGGACAGGGACGTAGAAGGGTCAATTCAAGTCACCTTTATTTATATAGCAAGGTTGTTTCAAAGCAGCTTTACAGAGATAACAGGAAAATAATGGAACAAAGTTTTTTTTGGCTGTATAGCAGCTCTAGAAGTGCAGGACAATCAACAATATTGATGAATATTAAGTGTTAAGTGTCCCGAACTAAACAAACCAGAGGCGACAGCGGCAAGAACCCAAACTCCATCAGAATGAATGAAGAACAGAATAGAGAAAAAAAGCTTGTGAGAAATCAGTCTCAGTCGGGGGACCAGTTCTCCTCTGACTAACAGCCAAACAGAGCATGATTATTATATTGACAACAGTTCAGGACAGAATATTAAATCCAGTTCTGTCTGGTTGGAGAAAAAAGGGTGTCAGCGTTTGCTCCAAAAAATGAAGGGAACACTAAAAACATTCACTGGCTCTAATTAGAAAATCTTATATATATATATATATATATATACACATTCTATATGTTAAGAACAAAATTATGTGATGACAGTCAATGGAAACAAACACTATCAACACAACTTGCACCAAAGAAGGTGAAACTGATTCACAATCGCTTCTGCTTCCTAATTGGACAGATTGTTATTCCTGAAGGTGAGGTGTGAAGGCTGAAGGACTTGGTGTTGTACTGTGATGACCAACTGTTCCTGTCTCACCACCGTTGTTGTTTTTGAATATTGTGTTCCTGTAAACAGTGTTTATGTTTAGTCAATGGTCATTAAATAACTTAAAGGTTAAGTTTGAATCTTGACTCTCGTTCACGCCCGGCTGAGCTGCTGGAGATGTGTGAGCTCAGCATTGATAAGATGAGCACTGTGTTTGATGACAACAACGTCTACATCCTTCATATGATGTACCAGGCCATGGGCATCTGTCTCTTCATGGAGAATTATGATGGAGCTGTTCGCTATGGCGAAAAAGTCATGAAGCCATATACGTAAGAGCACTCACATACACGTATATAATATAGGTCATGTTTACAATATATAAATGTATATTTGTGTGTATACCAATTTTTTTTTTTATCTCTAGTGTTCTTTACCCAGCACACTCTCTAAATATTGCATCTATGTATATGAAGATGGGCAGACTCTACATCGCTCTGGACAGGAAGTCCACAGGCATCAGTGCCCTTCAAAAGGTACAAGCTCCTCCAAAACTGACTGGCCCTTGCGTCATTCCAAACCTGACTTTCTCTTGTGGAACACAAGTACAACTCTCTTTTACAATACCAATCTCTTCCAGAGTTGTTATGACAGAGCTCTCTTTCTGTTAAAACACCAACATTTCTAAACATTTTATTTTTCGGATTAGTTGAGCACATGCACTCAAATCCTTGTGGTAGATATAGTAGCTCACTTTGTAGCAACTTAACTAAAAAAAATTAAACTAAAACTACATTTTGTTTAACTACAGACAACAGTAACATTTGTAATGCTCCGTGAATCCCAGTAGTAAGTGATAATTGTTTGTTTTACAGGCGTTGGCCATCATGGAGGTTGTTCATGGAAAGGACCACACATATGTATCGGAGCTCAAACGGGAAATACTTGGGGAATAATGGAAAGGGTGTGAACTGTTGAAGATTTCACTTAAATTTCATTTTGTAAGTAAGCAAATGTAGAGTCTCTTCAGTAATATGTTTAAGAGGATGATTAAGTATTTCTGTACAAGATGTAATGCAAGTGTCACAAGTGTGAAAAAGGGACAGTTTAGCCATCTAGTAAATCAGAACAGTAACAGACGATAAAGAGACAAACAGAGAAAGATACTGTTGTCGCAGAAGCCAATGAAAGGTGGAACAGGCACAAGGAGAATTCTTGCAGGAAGCAAAAGAAAGAGGAGCTCTTGAATAGCTTTGCTTCAACCACACACACTGTCTGGAATATCATGAACACAATGAAACATCCCAAGGCTTTTATACTCTACACTAGTGGAAATCCACTTAACTGATCAAATTTGAGGATAGTATAAATTATTTTTTATAAATAGTCTATTTGTATAAATAGTTTATGGCCAATATCACTTTTTCAAAATAAAAGTCTATTCTTTTTGAATAATTAATATAATGAATCAAATCCGTTTTATATTGGTGGATGTTTGGTTTATTTGCCTAATTCTGTTTGCAAATATGATATTTCCAAAATGTAATAAACAGAAAAATTATGTGTTTTGTTCATTGTTCTTATGTAAAGATATATATAATCACTAGGTAGCTGAATTTATCAGGGGTGTGGAGGGTGTTCAGACCAAATGTGGCAGAACCCTGACAGAATTAGCATTTTTGTCTAAGTATGCTTTTATTTTGGTAAGTATTTACTCTTTTCATAGTTTAATAACTGGGAAAATGTTTTGGTTAACATTTTTAACTGGGTAAAAGTTTAAACTAATATTTTTTTATATTTTATATATGTTTTAGCTAACATCAAACATTTAAAAAGCACCCATCTTATCAAAAATGTAAGATTTCAATTTGAGAATACATTACCTGTCAAAAGTTTTGGAAACTACATTTTACATCTTAAAATTACAAATTACAAAATATTCAAATAGAAAACAGTTATTTTAATTTGTAATAATATTCCTGTATTATATGGCTGTTTTGTTGATTAAATAAAAGCAGCATTGGTGAGTAGTAGAGAGTGTGATGTACAGATCCACTTGCAGTTTGCATCAATGACCATTTACTTAGGATGTGATCCACTCAAAAGGTGCAGAAACATTCAAATTGGGAAATGAGACTGTTCAACCACCTATGTTAGAAGTGTAATATGGGTCAAGGCAGTTCTTATAGTACACAACTATAAGAAATATAGTACACACTGTCATCTCTTATAGTACACAACTAGTATTCTCCTTCATCTCTCATGACTGCCAGAGGCAGTGTCAAGCACTAGTGGATGACACACGCCAGCACAGACATGCGCAATGCCACCCACTTGAAAACACCAGAGTTGCTCAAAAGAACCACAGAGCTCAAATCAGTCACATTACCACACGCACTGTACAGACATCTAACAAGAAAACTCTCCATAAAATGGGCCAAGAATAACAAGTACTATATTCTGGTAAAGATTAAAGAGATTTATTATTAGCTCTCCTATCTCTATGAGGGTGGGTGGGATGAAGGCAGTTGGAAAGAAGCTAGGTGAATGGAACAATTTGCTAATTGCAGGAATGAGAGTTTGTAAAGAAAGGCCAGATTAGGCTGAAGAATGAACCCTGAATCTACTGGTAAGCAGTGTAAGCACATCTTACTCACTGACAAACCATGAACATGACAGGTGGATCCCTTTGTACCACAGCTAATAACTACTTCAATTCAAGAAAAGGAATGTATGAAATTACAAAACCAACCAATGGAAAATCAGATATTTGGATATCTTTTTTGCTTGTACCTGACAGTGAGGGAAAGCAGCTTCCTTTGCGTGCTGTGAGAAATGCAGCACAATTCTCACATACAATGGGAACTTCGGGTCAGCACTGTGTGCACAGTTTTAAAAGGCCGAACTTCTTTGAGATATATGGTGTCAATTGAAAGTGTCCTTGGTGACAGCAGCCAAAATTGGAATAGAGATTGTGACAGATGTTGCCTCATCTAACAACACTGTCACGCTGTCAGAGGGAAAGGGCACAAACATGAACTATACAATTGTGAAATATGGTAACTTACATCAGGACCAAAACCTTCTGCCTATCAGCCACAATACTTTAAATATACAACTTATAAATTGGTCTTAAAGATGTTCTTTGCAACCCTGTTCAACACAGGCATTTCAAAAACATTTCTTTAGATCTGTAATAGATCACAGGCAAAGTAACCCGTCTGTCACTGACAGAGGAGCGAATATAGTGGTAGTTCTATGTGGCTTGACAAGACTGAACTACTGCTCAGAAGTTCCTTGAATAAAAATCACTTGAAGTTAGACATCTTCTTAAAGAAGTGAAAAAACTAGTCATCTACTTTAAACATTCTGGCCTGCAAGGCAAGCTGAGTAAGTCTCTAAAGTATTCTAGCTGGAATGCTAATGTCAAAATACTAGATTCTGTTTAAACAGTATGATGACGTTGGACAATGTACAGTATAACAAAGTAGGGTGCCTCAACAAGAATGTTCTTACAACCATGGTGACTTTTTTTAAAGCCCTTCAAAGACGCAACCAATGACTTGGAGTCAGAAAATACAGCTTTGACTGCGTCTCTAGTTTTGCAGCCGTGGTCCATAAGACTAAGAAACCACTGCGAGACAGCCAAGGCTGACTGCATTCTCACTGAAGTTGCACTGACTTGTGTGCAATGTCTGGACGGCAAAGGGAATTTACATGCTCATTCCTCGCTTCAAAACTGCATCAGTTAAAGATGATTGAAGATTATGAAAGACAAGCTGTTATCCATTCCGTCAAAATGCTAGTTGATGATGTAGGGGAATTTCAGTTAAGACCCGAGGACCAGATATGTTGAATGAAGAACAGGAGTCAGAAGGGCAATCAATAGAAGACAATTTAGTGAAGTTTAGTTTGCAGTTTCATCAGCAGAAGTCTCAAGTCTCACAAGGAGTTCGTAGGCCGCCTCAAATACCATAATATTGTTACAGCAATTATACTATAACACAGTGTTTTTCAACCAGTGTGCCGTGAGAGATCGTCAGGAGTGCCGTGGAAAATTATTAAATTTCACCAAATTTTTCTAAAAAACACATTTTGAGCGGCTGCAAGCGGTAGAGTTGAGCCGGATACTCAGCTGAAACGAGTATCCGGTACGGATCATGCATTTTTGCCAAGTACGAGTATCATACGAGTAATACGAGTCAATATCTGTGCTCGGATTGAATAAAAATCCTCATTGGGCAGCTGACTGTGTCTGCGTTCTGTGATAGGAGATTTGCTGTCCCGTGGCTCCGCCCTGCTCATTCACGTGCTGAACGCTGAGACGAGAACAGGTGTCTTTCTCCCTCGGTCACTCAGGTTTGCGGGTCTTCCGTTAATGTTTAGGGTTTCTTCAGCTTCAGCTTCAGGTTTGTTTTTGATTTTGGTTTGTTTGTAGTACTTATTAACCAGTAGATGTGCGTTGCGTCTCTGTCTGTCTGAGATTTTTTTTTTTTTACAGTCTGCTGGCTCTATTCGGTTTTTTAACTTCACTCACTGAGTGTCTGACGCTTTCTTGCTGTATTTCATACAAAATAAAGGAATGCAGATCTTAAAAACAGCTTCAGACTATTTGATCCATAGAACACACAGTCCCCCCCCCCCTCTCTCTCACACTCACTCACACACATGCATACCTGGTGTGGAAATAAAATTAAATAAATCACTGATCATAAAAAAATTTAAAGTTAAAAAAAGAAAGCTATGTTTAAATGAAAACTCTTGTTCATTACATTTTTCTTCATAATTGCAACCGCATGTGTTGTATTTATTGTTGCAAAACTTGTTCTGTATATAGTTTGTTTGTTATCGTGATCAAAACCATTGATCTGAAGCTCAATGCTGATTCTGTCAGGTAAATAGTTTTCTAATCAGCAATAAATATGACAATTTCTGATCGACCCATATCAATTGCATGACTAAAAATAACATACTGTTTAAAGCCCCGCCCACTTCCGGGTTAGGCCCTGCCCAGTCAGATCACAGATACAGATAATTAATATGGTTAACAGATACAGATAATGCTGTACTTGCTCAAGCGGCAATGGTGCGCGTCTGTCCTCCGCCAAAAATCGAGTATTGCGCTCCCCCCGTCAACAAACGAGTATCGCGTTATTTTTTAACATTTTCGGTTGGTGGTGTGCCTTGTGATTTTTTTCAATGAAAATATGTACCTTGGCTCAAAAAAAAGGTTGAAAAACACTGCTCTAACCGAGGGTGCTAACCACGTCATTGATGACGGTTACATGATTCTGATTGGCTAAGAAAGAAAGAACGATAAAACTAGTAATTTTCCACACAAGAGCAGACAGTCTGAAGCATATCTTCGTTGATCACATGGTTGACGGATTAATGACCTTCCACGTGGCAGAAATGCATTTCTAGGCGTCAGATTGTCGAGAACAACAAGTCATTCCGTCTCCTTATTGTGCCAGTCAATCACCTCACCAATACAGACCATATTCACACACACACACACACACACACACACACACACACACAGCTTCTCCAAGGCTGAATTCTGCTCAGGCTCCAACCATCAACAGAAACATTACCAAAATCATTCCGATACCATGTTCATTCTGGTGAGAAGTGCAGACAATATTCATCCTTATTCGATGGAATAATACAGAAAAGCAAAGAAAGGCTTTAAATAATAATTGGTTACATAGGTGATAGACTGAAGTGTACAAATAAGGAAAAGAAAATAATATAAATATATATATATATATATATACACAAAATAAGAAATATATACAATATATGCAAGCGGCAATGGATTTTTGAATTGTCTCTATCAATGAGTTGGGGTTTGATGCGGAAAACACAGTGATAAAAGACTTCACAGGTTGGGGGCATGCTGATACCATGAACGCCAACCTGCCATTAGATTCCAAAACAGAGGAATATTTAAAGGTCAAGTTGGATGGATCAGAAGCGCACAACAAGCAAAAAAAAGCCAACAAGCAAAAGTCAAGTCAAGTCACCTTTATTTATATAGCAAGATTGTTTGGAAGCAGCTTTACAGTGGTCACAGGACAACAATAAAAACAAAGTTTGTTTTGACTGTACAAGGCAAATCAGTAATATTATTGAGTATTTAGTGTTATGTTTCCCCAACTAAGCATGACAGAGGCAACAGCGGCAAGGAACCAAAACTCCAGCAGAGGACGGAATGAATGAAGAACAGAACGGAGAAAAGGCACTAACACCCCTAATACAGCTAACACCAGGGCTCTTGTTACTGTGGTTACCTGCTTTCTGGAATACCCTCCAGGCCTAGGAACCAAAGATTTATTTAGCTGGCAATGCAATTACCCACTAGTGCTTAGCACAGCTTCTGGCTGTCAGGATGAATGAAACAGAACCCAAAACAACGAGGAGCTGGTGGGAGGTTTAAGTATGCCACCGGAGACAAACATACAGAAAAGTAACAGTTCCCAGACTAGCTGCAAAGTACAAAGTACATAAATGCTCTTGCTGTCACTCAATTTTAAGGTAACCATGTTTTCATCTGCCCAAGAGACAGTTTTCCAGAATTCTGCTTGCTCTTTTGGGTACATTTTAGCAAACTGTAAAGTAGCTTAATTCTTTTTACACTTCATTGGATTTTATCTTGCAGTGTTGCCTCTTTGTTGGTTAACAAAATCTTTATTGAACAGTACCCACTGATAGGTGTTTGTAGATTTGTTTTTTACTTTTTTTGGGACCCATTGCTGGAAGCTGTATTGTCCAGTAACAATTACAAGGTGTATTTGAAGCCTAATGTTTATCATTATTAAAGTATATTTAGAAAAAATATACTATGAAGCATTACATTTAAGAGGAGAGAAAGTATCATGAATTGACAACAGTGTATTTATTGGCAAGCAATGCATGACCACAACCAATCCATGAGGATGAAGGAAAGGAGCACAATATAAAGGGAACAGAACACATGAGGAACAGGTGAACACTCAAGCAAACGAGGACTACACAGAACTAAACAGTGGGGTGTGGTAACTGGAAAAGAGGAGCACATGGCCAACATAAACAGAGACAGAGCCATGTGTTCAGACACAAGACAAACAAAAAAACATTGAACAAAGGCAGCATCGACAAGAACAGAACCACAGCTGCACTATGTACCAACTAAACTGAAGAGACATGCACTTATTTGTTATAGCTAACAAATAGTCCTCAATAAACCCCCTCCAACAAGTTACCAATATGGAAAAATTCTGAGATCACCCCCCCCACACACACATTAATTCATTGTAATCCATACTGTGAATGAACATGCATCAGCCATACCTGAGTCATTCTAATGTCGAAAAAGTTAATTGTGATTTCTTCATCCACGGAGAAGAAAGAAGAAAGAAAGACTCACGGAACCATGAAATCCTTCATCAGGACTTCAACGATGGCTTCAGACACAAAGAGACACTGCAAGTATCGTACATTTAATGAGGTGCTGTGAGAACTACTGATGATTCTTGTCACGGGTTAAACAACTCTTTTCCCATAAGTTTAATTTCCTCTTCCTTTTTCACTTTACTATTTCTGTGTTTTGTGTGTATTTGTTTGTTTAGATTAGTTATGTGTTTGTGATTTAGTTAATACAAGTTTGAGCTTCTTGCAAATTCATTCTGGCCTTCTTATACATCAATGTCACTTTAACGATTGCAATCATAGCTACATGTTAAGAAAGCTATTTTTCTGTAACCACGAATTTTTTTCTTTCAGAACTATTAATAGATAATCAACAGAGAGTTTTTGCTGCACGAATAGCTTTTGTAAGACTTGTCGGTCCAACAATTGTTTCCGAGGAGCGGGTGAAGGATCACTGCAAGTTCGGTCTTTTCAGTGTGTCAAATTCCCATTTGTTCCCTAATTGACTCCATGTTTAATTATGACCGTGAATTTAGTTTAGAAATCCAATTGGTTGTCTGTCATTTGTATAATAATTTGGCTTACGTATATTTGATTATTTTATCAAAAACACATTACTCTTATTGCACTCGTTTGTTTGGATCTCACGATCACAAACCCACCAGTCTTGGTCACTGGACAGAGATAATTGACTAATACTGTTTAAAAGTACTAAAAGCACTTTAATTAGTCCCCATATCCGAATACACTTTAAAGTAACACTATTTCTAGTCAGAGGTTACAACCACTACCACAGATATAAGCCGACCAATGTTTCTTTCTCCGATAGTAGCTTTGGTTTAATCATGTCGTGGTTTCCCACGCACACTTAGCCAGAGTAACATTACAATAAATAGAGCAAAGGCTCATCCTATTTAGATCGGTCAATCAACATCGTGTTGACCTAAACGGAAATTTTATTTATTAGCCTTTTACAGTGTAAGTACACTTGAACCAGTGTCGATGTGTTAACCAGATCTCTAAAGTCTCACTCGGTGGTTTCTTATGCTCCACTCAAACTGGAATTTAGTCTGTTACTAACCTGAAGCGAATTTGCGGTAACAAGGATACCACGCAATTATCACAGTCTCGTCATGTTGTTCACAACTGGGTCACTTGTATGTATCTTCCATGTCCTTCCTGCACCTGTTCTTGTCAATCACTTATCTCGTCAGTGTTGTCAGGTGTTTCCCATTTCATCTTGTTATATATACCCTCCTGTGTCTTTGTTCATTGATGTTATGTGGGTTCTCTGTGCGTGGATGTATTCGCCTAGTTCTGAGTGCGGCACAAGTGAGTGTGCCGCTTTTGTTTTTACTAGTAAGTCTTTTGTTTCCTTGAGTGTTAGAATAAAGTACATTTGTTTGGAATTCTGCTTTTCTCCTTGCTCTGCATCGCACACCAGCATGCATAAGTGAGAGTAATCTACTAAAGATAATTTCAGAGTAAGACAGAATAAAATTAAACGTAACAATTTATTATTAGTCAGGTATATGTTTCGTGCCAATTACATAATCGAATTCAAAGATAAACAATACAAACATCGAATGCTCAGAAATAGAGTAAAAGATGTATACCTGAACTTAGAAAAATACATAATGCTGAGTGTCTGAAGGGCTTTCAACATTATGGCCTGATCTGGTCATAAATCGCCTAGAAGAATCCATAATGCAAAGTGTTTTTGGAATAGTATAATGTAATAATATAATATAATTAATAATAGATAAAATGATCTCGCGGGCCGGACATAATTACACGCCGGGCCGGATGTGGCCCGCGGGCCTTGAGTTTGACACCTATGGCCTAGAAGAATCCATAATGCAAAGTGTTTGTGGAATATTCAGCATTACTGATTCCTCTGGCCACCAGAACTAGAGCCTCGAGCTCCCTGAAACCTATCCTTAAATATCCAGACCAGACCAGGAACAAATGTAAACATGAGTTAACAATGGACATTCTGGTTATTGAGAACAGACGGTAATTTGCATTAGACCCTGATGACCCTGGGAGGCGCACTCCCATCACAATAAATGAACTCTTCAACCTTTAACACTTTTTGGTTTGCTTCTTATGGAAATAAGACCTTTGTACCAGTCGCACTTAGACATTTCAAATGATACCAAACATGTATAATATTGTACGATAAACTCTTAATGTTGCATGGATTTTGAGTGAGATTTATGTGGGAGAAAAGAGGGAACAGAGAGAAATGCAAAAGTGGGAGTGAGGTGTCAGCTGCTCAGTGTGGCGTGTCTCTGAAGATGTGTATTAAAACAATACTAAGTTGTTCAGCACAGCATGGTGTGTCTCAGGAACAGCCTGGCATGAACAGTCTCAGCCGATCTTGTCCATCTTATACTTTATCGATAATTATTAATCAATATAAATTCAAGTTAATTTAATTAATGGACACAAATATTTATAATGAATTATGACAAGTAAGTCAATGATAAATTCTGGAGTAGTTGCTTTTTCAATCTATGAGGTAGAAAAAGAGAGAGTGGGAGAGGGATTAGTAGATTCATGTGGTCTTAATCATCAGTGGCAGATTTTTATTTATAAGCATCTCTGCATTTTTGGCCGACAGATTGTTCCTCTTCTATCTATAATATTCCCTGTCTGTTCATTTACACAACTGGCGTTAACTTTTTAGACTATGGCATGCGCGTTTGAATACTTACATGATTCATATTTGGATGGATGGAAATGTTAAATGCAATTAAAATATATAAATCTTAAAGACACAGACATAAATGTTTTTTTTTTAGTGTAGGAGGGATTGGGTGCTAAAAGCTTGAGAGCCACGTTATCTTCAGCAAATACACTGTATTTGAATGTTTTTAATCCTTTCCCCAACTAGAGAGTGGGAACCTTTAAAGAACTATAGTTTAAATTTGTTTTTATTGAAAATGCTAAACTGTTATCAAATACATTGGTAGAAGAGCGACAATGTGACAGTTGCAATGCCATAAGTCAATAGAATAAATGATTAAAATATTATAAATGTATTACCTATTATCATTCTTCATTATCTTTGAACATTGTCAGATGTAAGCATTATAAAAACAACTCTTTGAAGAGTAAAAACTGAAGCTGAGTAAATGACCATTTATGGGTAAACTAATCCTTTAACATTTAAAATGTAAAAAAATAATGTTAAACATACATTTATATAAATTTAATCTTCTTAGTTCATTTTATCCTGGAAGTTATTTATGTTCCCGCTTGACATAACAACTCTACTCAGCTGCTACCATGCAGTGATTAATAGCATAAAGTAGCATAATACATCTCGAACAAAAGAAACACATACAGATGTAAGGAAATGTGGCCTAGTTATGTTGAGACTGGACTGGAGACGTATTATTTACATATTTTAAATAGCAACATTTTTTCAGTAGAATCAGCTGTGGCTGATGTCAGTTGTAGATCTTGAGGTTTCTCTTTTTTTCAGAGATTATGCTTGTTAACATCAGGTGTTTATCACTAATGCTCAATTAATTATTTAATTGTCTCATTAACTTGAGCACAGCTTCAGTGTTAATCTAGCACTCTGTTTCACATAAATACCAGCAGTGTTAGTTTAACACAGAGGAGAAGTCTATGTAGTCCATTTTACTTTATTTTAACAAAACTCAGGAACAGGGAAATACACTTGACGCATGATAAAGGAGAACGGACCAAGATTAGAGGTAACAGAAATCAGTTCAGGGGTCTGCAGGGAGTCACTGGGAGTTCAGGGAGCCAGGGTGGTTCTGTCTCCGTAGCCTTTCCCCCTTTGGCCACCATGGCAAGGAGTATATAGCCCCTCCCCCCAAAAGATTTTCTTGGGCAAAGCTCCCAGGTTTGTTGGCTGGAGCAAGTTTGCGGATTAGAGGGCAGAAAACTAAAGTGCTCTTTGGAGCAGACTCAGGGACTAGAAGGCACTCTGGAGTAGGCTCGGGGACTAGAGGGCACTCTGGGGCAGACATGGGGACTAGAGGGCACTCTGGGGCAGACATGGGGACTAGAGGGCTCTTTGGAACAGACTCGATGACTAGAAGGCTCTTATACTAAGGACAATACTTGTGGAAAACAGGGCTTTTTGGAGCAGGCTTGAGCATTAAAGTGATCTTTGGAGAAGGTTCAGGGACTAAAGGGCTCTTTGGAGCAGGCTCAGGGACTAGATGGCACTCTGGAGCAGGCTCGGGGACTAGAGGGCACTCTGGAACAGACTCGGGGACTAGAGGGCACTCTGGAACAGGCTCAGGGACTAGAGGGCTCTTTGGACCATACTTGAGGGAAAGAGGGCTTTTGGAGCAGGCTCAGGGATTAAAATGATCTTTAGAGAAGGTTCAGGGACTAAAGGGCTCTTTGGAGCAGGTTCAGGGACTAGAGGGCACTTTGGAACAGGCTCAGGGACTAGAGGGCTCTTTGAGCATGCTCAGCCTCTGGTGAGCATTCTGCCTGGATGGGAGGTGCTGGGTGAGTTGGAGCACTCAGCCTTTTACCAGATGGACACAGCTGACAAGACTACTGATGTGATGATGAAACTTTTCCAGTGAAGGGAATTAAATGATTTATTCATACATTTGTTATTGTTTTTGGACTGTACAACAACATTTTTTTTACCACATACTGTATCAGCTGGTTTAATTAAGTGCATATCAACTGATGGCAACATATCTCTACATAGGAAAGCCTGGTTGAACCACAGCATCACAGATCTCGCGCGTCTTGCGTCACAGAAGTCTGTGATCCAGAGGAGGTGCGACTCGGTTCCCATCCGCTCTCACTCATCCAACAAGCTGCACATTTCTGAGAGCTTCGGGCAGTTTAACAGCAAGAAACAGCGCTATTACGAATCAGAAGAAATGGAGTTGCAGAAATTAAACCGAACTGCTGCGACCACACGATAACGAGAGCGTCGATGAGGAGAGGACTAAAGAAGTAAGTTACATAAACATCGCCGGCGTTCAGATGCGTTAATATGCGTGTGTATGCGTGCGTGTGTGTCCGTGTGTGTGAGAGAGAGAGGAAGAGGAAAGAGAGAGAGAGAGAGAGAGAGAGAGAGAGAGAGAGAGAGAGAGAGAGAGAAGAGAGAAGAGAGGAGAGAGCGAGAGAGAGACTCGTGAGGATTTTATAGTTCTCTATTTGAACTACAGATAATAAACGACACGATTTATATTAAAAGATATATGTATCAGTGGATAGTTTCCTTGGATCAAAAACCAGATCAGTATGGGGGAAAAACACCCACCAGCCAGCCTTCTGAAATGGTTCATAAATTATCAATGCATTGCGTATCACGAAGAGATATGATACATGCATACTCTCATATCACACCATATCATATCACCTGAGTATTGTTAATAACTGTTTAACACATGTATTTATATGAGTAGCACTAATAGATCAGTTGTTTTGAGTGCTAATGTTTTCTGGGGTGGGGAGAAATGTCTACTCTACATAACAATTACATTTTGCCTTTTTATTATTTATGTATTACACTTTTTATTGTTCATTTGCAACCTAATAGACAATACTCTTTATTACTGGTGCAGTTCATTCAAAATCATTTCCAAATCATTCTTGAATGTTAAAGGATTGTTTAGGGTTCAATACAAATCAGCTATGGCACAATGCTAAAATAATTACCACAACAACAACAAAAATATATATACAGTATATATATATATATTTTGCCTGGTCCCTCATAAAAAAAAAAAAGATTATCTTGAAGCTCTTCTAATAAAAATGCATTTGCAAGCAGACATGTAAAGTTTATGTTGATAAATTCTTGTTAAAATATCTATAGTATTTGTGGTATCATTTTAGAGTCTATGCGTTAAAGACATATCATTGTAATTTCAACAAAGCTGTAAAAACATTACACAGAAAATATTAGTAGGTTAACATTAATAATATGTCATGCATATTATTTAAGTCTTGGGGCTATAGAAAACCCAGAACACTGTGAATGTGTAAAAGTAAAATTAGCACAAGCAAAATTAACCACCATATCTTAAAGGCATCAAACAGCTCACTTAAAAAGACAGAGCACAGTTTTCCTCTATTTCTCAAAATCCCAACATCAGTATTTTTGCTAAGGACTTGATTTATTGTTAAGAACTGTTTTTGCGAGTGAAAATATTCAATTCAAAAACAAAACTGTTTAAGTAAATGGTTTATATCCCACTGACAGAAATCTGTTAGAGGCTGTTCAAACCTGTAAGATGTTAGTCAGTGCCTTTTTAAAAATACATTTTGCATGGTATTTGGTGCAGCACACTCAGCACAAATACATCCTGCATCGTTTGATTTTAATGTGTGTAATTGTAATAATTTGTGCATCTGTATTTTGTGTTTTAGCCCTGATATACTGAATTTGCAGATTTTCCCTGTTAGCAGCTTGATTGCTTGATTACGTTTTTTGAGTGTTTCTGTTTAGCTGGCATTCTCATCCTTTGTTGTGCCATCATATAACCATCCATCATTTTAAAGTGCAATAACAGCAGAGTATTTGCAGTTTGAAATTGAGATTTCTGTTGGGTATAAACTTGTCTGTGACGACTTCAAAGTGTACTCCTTTGTCCTCCGCAGAAAGTAATATTTTAACAGGTTTAAATGTAGTCTGTACATGGTCTTCTACAAGATGCAGAGAAAAGGCACATGATTATATCTGTTCTAACAGATTCTATGACAATCAATTTGCTCAAGCACACTTAAGCATCACTTTTAGAATGAAGTCTTTAACTACATAAAACTTTTTCATTGTATACACCAAATGACATCCCAGTTTATGATCTTACCACCAAGTCTGTGGCTGCGTCACAGCTCACAAGCACTGTATGATTTAAACCAGTGATTTTCAATCCTAGATTTCACATTATTGAAAAAGAACGTAACTGAGTGGTTTCATGATTTGTCTAGAACCGTAGAAAAGTAACTTAACGTATCTTCATAAGAATGATTGTACAAGAAAATACAAGCTGCACACATATGCATAGCAGATCAACAAAGGAGCATACAGGGAATGAAGTCCAGGTAAGTATTTCCAACTGGTATTAACACAAGGGTTTCAGTCTTTAGTAATCAATAGGGATGCGCCATATACCGGTACTGATATGAACATTTTGATCACTATGGTATTTAAAACACTGCTGTTCTGAAGTTTGCCACTTTGCAATTCAAACAGATAAAACTCACTCTACAAGCCCGAAATGAATAAATAAAGAGAACTGTAGAAATGAAATAGTGATGATGGCTTCAGGAACTATTTGTACTATTGGCAACAAGAAAATATGAAAGCAACTCCAAAGAAACTAAAAGACTAAACAGGACTATTGCACAGACCAAATTCCCATTTCATTTGTTGATAAAACAGGTTTCCGAAACATTGCGGAACAGTTTGACAGACGATATGAGATGCCAAAGAGAAAATACTTTTCTGAGAGAGAGAGATTCACATTTTTCTTGATGAAATAGGTTCTGTGCTCGAATCACAACTGTCCATCCAGCCTTACTTTACTTGTACAACAGATTTTTGGACGAGCAAAACATTAGACACATATATGGCTGTTACAATGAATTCAGTTCATTAGGGGCTCTTGGGAAATGCAATCCTGGTGGTCTTGGACGTGCACCAATGCAATTAAATCACCCAGGAGAGAACAGTAGGGAGGTTCTGAAGAAACAGTATCTCAAACATGGAAACTGGCTGTGACACGCTGGAGTATAATCGCATCCTCAAATGACAAAGCATTCAAGATGCTTAACACTGGGTTCCTTGTGTTGGCCACTACTTACATCTTGCAGTGAACAAGGCTACAAGCCTGGACCATGTGGCATTATGTCTGTCCACGCTTGGACTACATTTGCATTTTCTAGATTGCACAAAATGAGCTTTTGAAGAAAAAACTACAGTTTCTTTGCCTTCATGATGAACCTACCCACTGGGGTTCTGAATTAGATATGGTGGAAGCCATCTGTGCTGCTTTAGCAGAAAACAGGAATAAGTGGTGCCTAATGCACAGACACAGACATCACCACACCGGAGACACTGCGAGAGGTCCTGGGCCCACGAAGTAATTCACTGATGTCCTGTGTGGAGAAAAAGCAACCTTCTTTGATCTTAGATTTAAGAACTCCTTCGTAACTAAGGAGAAGGAAGTTTTACGGAATTACTTGATGCAAGAAGCTGACACAGCTGATTAGTCCTTAATCAAAAATCAATGATGCAGAGCAGGAAGAACAAACAGCTGGCTAGAATAAACACAAGATTGGGTAGCCTCCTGTCAGCTATTGTATCAGAGAAAAAAGATACAAGCTTGTAAAGGGAGATGAATGTTAAGCTGGGAGAGAATATCTAAAAATGCCAGCTGACAGACTAAACAAAGAACTCCAAACATACAAGGCCATGGAAGAGACCATTTCCACAGAAGACACAAGCCTCCCCATTGTTTCAATGTTTGCCAAATTCTACCTTTGCATTCCAGTATCAAGCTCAGCCTCAGAGAGGTTTCAGTGCCTCTGAAAATACATCTCTAGCGCACTAAGATCCAGACAATAATCACACCTTTCCTGTCCAAAAATCTACAGCTAGCAAAGGCGCTAGCAAAAAATAAAGACTGAAAAGATATGAAGCTAAAACCCCATTTTAATAATACTCCGTTTTTATTTAATTGTCAAAATTTAACCTATGTTCTCTGTGGGGTTTTGATACATTTTGTTTGCACATTTGTTACTGGAAAGTTTAAAGTAAAATTTTAGAAAAATTGTTTTCAGTTCACTTATCTTGAGGCTGGTTATTTGTCACCTATGGTATCGATTTAGTTTCAAAAACATGTAATGATTTACAGCGAAGCTTTGAATTGATGCTTGATTCGTTTTATCAAATCACAGGACCAATGACATCAGAAACTTGTTTCACACACACTCACGTGACTGATCCATACTCTGCTTTAAAGGTTTAAAAATGCGTGACACAGGACATGTCTTCTTGGGGTATTAAGTTGTATTGCTTTGCAATTTTGGTTTGTATTTTTTTACCTGTTTGTTATACTGAGAGAGTTCTGAAATATGAGAACACTTTTATTTAATTTCGCCCAGTAAGGTTGATAATATGTTTGGCTTCTGTTGTGTGGATCAGTTTTTAAAACTTCAATCACTTATCTTTAGGCAATTGCACGGTTCTAGACAATGGTTATGGTTTTAGTGGACTCTAGAGTATTTGATAATGACTGCTGAAATGAATTCTTGAATGAACAATGAAAGTGAATCTTTCATATCATTCACATATCCAAGGAGCCTAATGCACCCATGGCCATTTGGGACGTGCTGTTTATGTTAACATAGTGTCACATAATTATTATGCCTAACTGCACTATTAATGGTAGCCTAATAATTGGCTATTAATCTTGTTCGCTAGACTGCCGTGTGCAAGGTAAAGGCGCACCAGTTATTATCAGCGGAAGGAACCAACTACATCTCAGCCTTACCCTGCCCTAACATGTCATGTCATATTTCATATTGTTTTTAGCAGAGTGAAAATTATGTGCATGCTGAGCAGGTAATGATGGCCAGGTATGAGCAGTTAAAATGTGGGTGAGAGTGAGCTGTGTGTTGATGACTCGGGAAGTTAGGAAGAGCTTGGTGTAGCTGTGACAAATGGCAGAGGTGTCAATAATTATAATTGCCATACCAAATATGCATCTGTAATAAAGTGTGAAAATAAGTGGAGACAGAAAAAGATACATTTATATCTTCCATAGTAAATGGGACTTTAGGTTCAGAATTTTAATGCCAAGCCAAAGCCAATCTGAGAAATGCTCTTGACAGATCCAGTTTTATAAACAAATCACAAAGGGTTAGAGGACACTAGTGAAGAGTATCAGTGCCAGTGCTTTAAAGACCCACTGAAGTGCTCACCAGCATTATTCAGTGTTGATATAAATTTAAGTCAGGGCATGGCATATCAAGCAGCTCCTTCCCTTTTTAAAAAAATCCAATAGCATTTAGCTTATATCACAGAGCCATTGAGCTTGATAAAACCACAGTGTCCTCCTAATCTCTAACTGACACGTAATTTTTACATTTACGCAGACGCTTTTATCCAAATCAACTTACATTGCATTCAAGGGAACACATTGAATCAGTTCTTGCTTTCCTTGGGACTGAACCCATAACCTTGACATTGCAAAAACCAATGCTCTACTGATTGAGCTACACCGTCTGAATTGCTCTCTATCCCCTAGAGAGTGTTTGATGGGTGTTATATTTCTGACACGTCATAAGAGTTAAACTAACCACCACAGACTTGGCCAGCTGACTAATCAAAGCAGACTGGGCTTTTCAGAAGGCTGTTTTAAAGAAAGCAAAACGAAAACTGTTCAGACAGAGGCCTAAAACAACTGCTTCAACAGTGTAAATTATAAGACAAATAATACACATTATTTGAACATTAAATAACGAAAAGATATTCATGTAGACCAAAAGCTATTATAGAAAACAAAAACAAAAAAACATGTAAATGAGCATAATATTATAATAAGGGTCTTTTAACACTGTTAAAAAAGTTGCCAATTAGCATGATCATTTTTGACAATTTTCACAAAACTTTCATGGCCCTCAGAATATTTTTTTGTATGAAGATCTGAACATACAATATATCAAAAGAAAGAACTGAGTAGGTTTGAAACAAAGCCATTTTATTCTAGATTCATTTCTTGCATTATTTTTTCACTAGCACTTGAATGTGGGTAAGTTTAAAAAAACATTTTTAATAAAAACCACAGACCATTTTTGCCAATGACTTCATTTGGATTGGATTCAGAATGGTGATCAAAACATATATTAACAACATCCTCAAAGCTTGTCCTATACCTCAGGTTTAACATTTCATTGGGTAAAGTTAAAGTTTCAATTTCTGAATGTTTGATGATCGTGTTAGCTTACATGTATGTAAGCAGTCTTCTATCGCTTGTTTCTGCTGCTTCTTCTTAGCTTGGTTTTGGATCCAGAGATTCTACAATATTTCAGAAGATGCGTAACAGCACCTCACTACTTTATAACAGTGAAAACATGATTGTATGAGAGACTCATCAATGGCAGGGAAAGAGTTGATGTTGTTGACGGCTGGGAAAATGTTCGGATATGGCTGTCTGACTAATAACTAAATATAATAACTAAGTCAGAGGTTTAATCTGTACTTGTATCTGACTGTATTGTAGTTGGTAAAGTCTGCAAGGTTCTAAATGTAAATATATTAATTTAATCCATTAGCTTTTGGGTACTACTATGTTGCATTAAATGTTACTAATATATGTAATATACGTAATATATGTTACTTAAAGTTTGAGATATCTAAACAGGTGTAATATTGTCAAATTTATGTAACTTAGCACGGTCATTGAATTTGACATTACAACTTTATTCTGTGCTGTTCAAATTTTTAAGGCTGAAATAAGAGCTTGTGAACATACACACACAAATCATATCAATCAAAACGATACTGGACTACTAATGTGTATGTGTGTATAATCTGATGAACAAAGGATCTTCAGAATGTGTAATTCACACTCATTAGCTTATCTCATGCTTTCTTGCTTTCTTTCTTTCTGTCCATTAGTGGCTGCTCCTGACCTCCTCGATCCCAAAACAGCCGCTCATAACTCCAGACCTCGTCTGTCGTTCTCGGCTCAGCCAGTGCTGCTGAAGCCTCCAGAAGACTTTGAGACGCGTGTATCCGTCATGCGCTGGAAAACAGTGCTGAGCGTCTTCCTGCTGGTGGTGCTGTACTTGATTATTGGAGCTACTGTGTTTAAAGAGTTGGAACAGCCACACGAGACGTCAAAGAAACTGGCCATTCTAGTGGAAAAACTGGAATTTCTTGAGCAGCATCCCTGTGTCAACTCCTCAGATCTGGAATACTTAGTGAAGGTAAATCAGCAGACTTGCACACAAACCAGTTATCGGGCAGAACACATGTTGGGCTACTTTGGTTACACATTTTAGGTTGCTTATCTGTCCATGATGTCATCTTTTATTGGCTTGACGCTGGGCTTGTTTTGTTTTTTAAAAACATGAACATTTTATATAGCCAGAGATCGGGATGCCAAGCCATATACACAAATTTGAACTTATGAAAAGGTGGTTATGCAGTTAGTGGTGGTTTAGTAGTTGTTCATTTGTGACAGTACTCCTGATGTAAAACATAATAATAATATTAATCACAACAATCACATTCAGTGACATACAGTAACGACAAAAACCAGCAGAGTAAGCTGCTTGCTTCCACAGTTGCTCTCTTCCTTTCCTCATGTTATCTTCAGCATAGTGACACTTTATGTACCCGTGAACTGCCCTTTGCCTCTTTGCTACAGGGAGACAGTTGACTATAAAGGAATTCTCCAGATCAGACAATGGCATAAAAGTCTGTGCTGAATGCAATTTGCATAGTGGAGTTCTTCTGGATGTATTCTTGCGAATGCATGCAACAGTGACAGTTTGTGGGTGGTTAATGTATAAGATGTAGCATTGATGTATAAGATGTACAAGATTGCTTCATGAATTACCTACATTTGAAACAGGTGCCCTATTCTTTGTAATGTCATTGTTTTGCCCCTTTGTCTCCACTTGATGATGGCCTTTGCGGTTTTCCATGGCACATCTAATGTTTTGGAAATGCTTTTGTACCTTTAATTCCTACTTGCAATTGCTGACCGGCCCAGCTCCGGGCCACACATCCAGAAACCCTAAAACTGAGCCATAGAAAATGCCATCAAAAATGTTCAGCCATGGAGCAGCTGCACAAGCTCTGATGACACATTGTGAATCAAACAAATAAAAAATAGATAGATCCACTTTATTGTATTTAAATGGTATTGGCTTTTGAGTAACTTTATTCTCATGCAGATGTTGCTGTATTAAGCAGTAATGAAAAGTGTTTCTGTTGCTTCATAAACACGTCTGTGTATTTGACAAATATTGCATCTAATTCAGTTTGTCTGTGATAAAGTCCACAAACTGTGCGAGTGTCACTGAAGGAAGCAGAAATTGTCTGACTTGAGGGTTAAGTTTTCAATTCTGCTCCCTACTTCAAGCGGGAACTCTCGCCGATCGATCTGCATATTAAATCTCTCCAGATCTCAGCAGAGAAGGATTAAACAACTCCACAAACAGCATAACCAGCTTCACTCATTACGAACCAGGCACACTTTATTTCTGTCACACGTCTACAGAAGCTCTTATTAACAGAGGTTTCGATTTTTTTTTTATTGAAGTTTAATTAAGGTCACCATTGTGGTGATCAGTGTTTGTTTTAGTTGAGCTCTTGGTCTTCTTTTGCTTCATTGTCATCTGTTGGCTTTATTTGTGTGTTTATAATAAAGAAAACTAAGAGTGTTTGAGTTCAGGAAGATATACTAGAAAGTAGATTTGTAGTTAGACCCAGAATAACTTTAAGTTTTGTAGTATATAAGTAGCTGTAGTTACTTACTCTCTGAACACAACCTGCTCCGGAGCCACTTAGAGGTATTCAGAGGTATATATACTTGTTTTATATATATATATTAATTATAAAGCATTATTATAACTTAAAGCAAAGTTTATTTTAAGCTATTAAGTTTATCTTCATTTCTTTCTTTTCTTTTTTTTTGCAAATGTGATTGCAAAATGGCTAAACATAAAAAAACTGGCTTACAGCCATATTATCTTTGTAAACCTGTTTAGTTCAATCAGTCTTTCTTTTTTAATTCATAATCAGCATCAAACAAACAATATAATTATCTTTCACAGTAATAGAAAATAACTAAAGATTAAATATTAAATCATAAGATTCAAATAATTCTTACATAAATTATTACACAAATTATTATTACACTTTAATTTTACACAAATTATTTCCATGGTGACTCCTGGATTCAGCTCCATGTTGAGAATGTCTTTGTGTGGTCATTGTTATCTCTGAGTTTCGTTCTCTGGGTTGACTGAACTTACGCCAGACCGTGAATTTGGAGCTTGCATACCTTGAGTAAAAGAAGGTTTGTGTTAATCAGCCAAGCAGTTAGGGAATAAGAAGCAATACATTAACCTTGCGTTCTAGATTAATACTTAGTTTGATATTGTCAGACATGTATTATCAATAATAAAATCAGCATACATGAACTTTCATTGGTCTCAGCTAAAATTTTCATAAATGTTATGAACATTGTTAATACCTTTCACCACAAATAGCATTAATACAATCAGATAATCTGAAAGGAACTTTAATAAAATGACCAAAATGTTTCGTGGTACTGGGCCTGTTAGACACACAAGAATCTTCTGCACCTGAATCTCAACAATGGTGAAAAATAAAACATGATGCAATGCATGATGGGTACCAGCACAGTAAAAAAAAAAACTCCCAGCATACATTGGGGCATTAATATATTATGCAGAAAAAATTGTCTTAGTGTCTTATCCTTTTATTTTTCTGTTGATTTCACTGTGTTTAGTAATATTCAGAGATTATATTTTATCTGAAATTTTCATATTGTTGAGCTTTGTATGATGAGTGTTATAACAATAACTATTGACAGACTTCTGACAAATCTATATCACAAGTTCTAGTTGTTCTCTTTTCACTCAGTTGATTATTCTTTCTTTATATATTGTACATGCTGTGTTTGTTTAATAGATCCTTTATTCAAATAATTATAATGCTTTGGTAGAAAAACTATTGAATTCAACCAATTTAAGACAATCACTTGACATGTCAAGTGCAATTATAAATCTCTTTCATTGTCGAAGCACAAGTGTTCTCACGGACACATTATTGTAATTGACAAAAGAGAATTGGTTTAAAAATAAAATCTGTATACTGTATATAGTTTTGTCTCTGATAATATCTATTTGGAGTTGGTATCTCTCTGCCGGTGTGAAGGTGCATCCAGCCGTGTCTTGCTCCTGTGCAGATAAAGTGCAGCATTTCACCCTTCGCTGCTTCTGCATTCAGAGCAGTTTCCCTAAATGAGCAAGCATGGGCGTTCAGCTTCTTTTATCCGTCTGTGTGTTTCTGGAAGCGGTTGTTTCCTGACCTCATCTGAAGGCCACCATCACTGTCTCACATGTCTGGGCAAATAGTACACTGAGAGAGCGTTTGTAGATGGTGCATGCTCTCAGTCGTGACTCTTCTTCCTTAATTTTGAGGATGCACTGCCTCCTCATGCCTCCCTACCCTAGCTCAAACACTAGAGTGTTGTGCTTGCAAAGGTTATGGGTTCAATTCCCAGGGAAAGCAAGCTCTAATGTAATGTACCTTAAACGCAATGTAAATCGCTGTGGACAAAAGCATCTGCCAAATGCATAAATGTAAGTGTAAAAAATTGGCCCTTCACAAGCTTCGGTTCAAGATGCTCATGCAGAAATGCATCCTCAAATACATTCACTCCCAGGATTGGTTTGCAGTGATAAAAAAAAAGATTAATATCTCAACTCTCCCTCAACACAGACCATTCCATTGTTTGGCAGACAAGAGTCAACCATTAACTTGCAGTAGCACACACATACAAAACAATGTAACTCATAAATAAATTATCAATGCATGTGCATCTATACCGTTACTACTTTTTGTTAAAGCAACAAGCCACACATACAAGGTCCTTGTCCCTACCTTGACCTAAATGCAGGCTCTACTCTTCAGCTCAATGGTTACCCCAAAATAAATGAACATAATTTTAAACCATAACATCCTAATCACCATACATGCAAAAGTTCACCTAAATAATGAACTTCAAAAAATGAGTTTGAAGATTTGTGCATGAACTGCAAAATCAGAAAAATTAGAAAGGGTTATGTTTATTATGCAATGTCCCTATATATTTTAGTCAAGTAAAGTAAACCATGAAAAGACAAACTTGTTACTGAGAACACGTTTGTGTACTATGCATCTTCCTGCTTTGTGTGAAGCCAGTGTGTGCATTAATATCGATTTAGGACAAATATAATGTAATTTAATGGAAAACTATGTATTGTCAGGAAGAATGACCTCCAGAAGTAATTCATGTCCAGATGTTCCATCACTCTAACACCTGGCTTTAAGCCTTTCGAGTCTAAGAAAGCTCCCATATCTGTGTTCTAGTCACACACACACACACTTCTGTCCATGCTTAAGAGTGCTACTGATTACTGCAGACTGCAGAGTGCCTGAGGCTCATTGCCCCTGAGGAGATGCATCACGCAGTAGTTCAGCCTCTTCGTCACCGTACCTAGTGGCTTAGGCCCGATTCACACATAATCAGTTTGCAGTGCATATACTGGCTGTATGTGTTATGTTGTATTACGTATACAACTGGAGTGTTTTAATACCAAATGTATGTGTGGTGCCATTAAGCATGGTAGGAGAAACATGATGGTATTGGAGATGCATGGATCCCAAAAACAGTTGTGTGCATTTAGACATGGCCTCCTGAGTCCCCTGACCTTAAAGCCATTGAAAATCTTTGGGAAATTATAAACTTGCATGCAGGATCTTCCAATGAAGCTCAACATTAGGAAATAACAAAGAGGATTGGGAAGAAGTTAAGCATGACACGTAAAAAAGTTTAGTGAGTCAATGCCAAGGAGAAAGGCTGCAGTAATCAAAAACAAGGGAGAGCCAAAAATATGTCATGTCCCATGAATACTTTATTTCTCGAGAGCTTTTTGTTTTTCTATGCCTTTTTTCATAATAAAATAAAACACATTTAATTATATGCTGGAGTTTACCTTCATTGGCAATAAAATTGGTCATTTCAATACCTTAACCAAGTTTAATGTATTGTTCTTCCCAATATAGCACTCATATTTTGACTTTAATAGATCCTCAAGTGTTATTAAAAGCAACTATTGTGCAAATATCCCTTATGGACATCACTTTTGGCCATGACTCTATGTAAATATGTCCATATTAGAGACAAAATAATATCGATGGGGTATTTGCATGTCTCACATATGACAAAAGGGAGCATATTATCAGAATATTTGCATATGTTTTGCAAACAACTTACAGGTTTTACCTGTAGTTCAAAGCATTCAGAAATGCAGCCATTTTATTTAGAAAGAATGAAAGAAAAATAGTCCGGTGTGAATTGGTACACTGTCTTAATAATCTGGCAAATGATTTGCTTAGTATTGAAATACTGCTGCTCAACATATGAACATCTTACTCAGCCAATGGTGTGTCTGTAGGGTGGAATTACTGATTTGGCCAAACAAAGATGGAGAAGTGTTTAAGAAATATGTTTGGGTCATTACTTTTATCATTTGATTTAGGTGCATTAAATATTTTAACTTCATATGCCACGGCTGAGACAGTATTTACTTAAAATGTGCATGTGCTAATAAATAATTTTGAAATATATATAACTATACAAACCTTTTTCTCTCTTATAACAGCAAGTGGTGTCAGCGTTACGAGTAGGAGTGAACCCTTCAGGAAACTCGTCCAATCAGAGCAGTTTATGGGACCTCAGCAACTCGTTCTTCTTTGCTGGAACAGTTATTACAACTATAGGTACTAAAGTACACAAACACGCGTGCAAGCTCAAGCAAACACTATAATTCTGTTCTGACACTGTCTACTAGCAGCATCTTAACCATAATTGAATCTCAAAAGCAGGCTCCTCTAGAACTTTCCTGTATAATACTCGCTGCTTGTGCATTTGTTTATTCTAATATTAATATTTTGACACATTTTAATGAATACTTATTTAATATAAATCTGGAACTGCTGATAAATTGCTGATACATTTGACTTGACTCATAATTGATTGTAATTAAATCAGACATTAACATGTCTGCGAAGTTGACAATGCTGGTATTCTCTGCGTACATTAAACACAAATATTGGAGGGCAATAGTTGATTAGATATTATGTATCTATCTTTTACATGCTTAATAGCTGCACTTCAAAATGTGGCTTGATTCCTGTGATTGTGAAAGCAACTTCAGTAAGTAAAGTAACGTGCATGTGTAGCCGATTACAATGTCATTAGTTCAACAAAACAGGAGACAGTGGGAGACAGTGGTAATGATTTACCTTGGATATAAGAGCATGCAGTGTAATTCTGCAGAGGGAGTGCAGTCAGAGCGGCGGATGAATGGCTCACAATCTGCTGTCAAAAGAATTTGTTTGCAGCAGCAGAAAGGCACCTTCATGCGCCACACATACAGTAGAACCAAGTGTTGTTAAGTCAAGTCGTCACCTTTATTTATTTAGCCCTTTTTACAATACAGATTTCAGATTTCAGATTCCAAAGCATCCTTACAGAGCTAACAGGAAGTAATGCAATGAAGTTTGTTTCTGGCTTGTTTCCATCTTAAGGAGGTTATTTTATTTTAAGCTGCTGAAACTTGAACAAAAGGTTTTGTACAAAAAGAAATACAAAATATATTGCTACTATCAGCCAGACGTCAGAATTAAACAGCTATTGTCATGAGGTCATGTTATGCATGTATTGTTTGACTTAAGCATACTTAATTCATATCAGTTGATAGAGTTGAACTTCGCTTCAAGAGAAATGTAATAATAATAAACTGTGTTTGCAAATCTATCTAATATCCAGTGGATTTTTTTGTCAAATTTCAGCGGTAAATAATTATCAACACATTTTGAATTTTAAATTCATGGGTTAATTAATGGTTTAAAAAACATGTTTTTTGAGTTTAGTAATTCATTTACATACGTAATGCATTTTTATAGAGAGGAAAAATGTAAGCTAGGTGTGGTGTGTTGTTGCTAGTTGTTGCAGCTAGTGTTAAAAAAAAACCAAAAGCTCAAATTTAAAAAAATATTATTTATTTATTTTTACATTTAAAAAAATATTATGATTTGAAATGCTTTTTTAATTGTACTTTTATTCACTCCAGGATTTGGAAATATCTCACCTCACACAGAGGGTGGACGCATCTTCTGCATTATCTACGCCCTGTTGGGAATTCCTCTGTTCGGATTCTTGCTGGCAGGAGTGGGAGACCAGCTTGGAACAATCTTCGGAAAGGCAATCTCTAAAGTAGAGGGTATGATTGATGTGAGTTAAAAAAGTTTTTTGATATTTACACTGATAATAAATATGAATTTAGTCTGTACAAAACCATTTTACCTCTATAGAATTAACAGAGATTTTCACTTCTGTTGCAACAAAAGTGAGTGCATACCTGTTCAAAATTATTAAAATGTCAAATTTTCAAACATTATCTTTCAATAAGGACATTATTTCTAAGATTTCAAAAACTATATTGGAAATTTAGGCCCCAAAACAGAAACTCAATGCAACAATAGTGAATACACCTGTGATTACCTGTTTTGGTACAAATGAAACACTGGAGCACTGGAGAGGCAGCAGCAAGACAACCCCCAAAAGAGAATGATTTTGCATGTGGAAGCCATAGACAGTTTTTCTCTCCTTATTCTTCCTGGCCGATTTGTCTTTAGTGTTGTGTTTTGTTAGGGTCCTTGTCACTGTCTGTATCATGAGGCAATTCCAACAACCCAATTTGGCTACACAGTCAGTCCTGCTCCTCCAGGATGATCATCCATACGAGCCGTCGCAAGGAGGTTTGGTGTGTCTCCTATGGTACGGTTTCAACAGCATGGAGGAGAAACCGAGAGACAGGACATTGCACAAGGACAGCTGGACAGGGATGTAGAAGGGCAACAACCAGCAGCAGGACTGGGATTTGCTGAACTTGCCATAGAACACCAGAATTGGCAAGAGAGCAGGTTCACACTGAGCAGATGTGACAGATGTGAAAGAGTCTGGAGATGACATGGGGAACGTTATGCTGCCTGCAACATCATCCAGCATGAGTGGTTTGGCGGTGGGTCAGCAATGGTCTGGGGAGGAATATTCTTGGAGGTTCCCACAGACCTCCATGTGCAGCCAGTGGTTCCATAGTTACATTCTGTGTTGCTCTGATGAACTTCATGCAAGTTGGATCAGCCAGTACCTTTATACAGTTTTTTATATTGATTTTCGGTGTGATTTTGAATCCAGTCCTCAGTGTTCTAAAATGTAAATTCTATAATGTATCTAAATAAAGATGTGAAAAGAAAATGTATATTTTACTTTTGAGATACAATGTATGATTTGTCAGTCTATATGGTTAGACTTGTGAACACCAGAACTTTAATAGTTTTGAATGTATGCCCTGTGTCCATCTGTATTTCTGCACCATGGCTCCAAAGAGGAACTGAAATGTAGTCGAAACACAATAATCAGAAGATATATAATGAGCCGCAGTACCAGTAATCAGAGCCACTCTCTCTAGCCATTCTCTCATGTTGATTACATGGACAGTGTGCTTGCACAATCCAGCTCTGAAAAAGAGACAGGCAAGTGCTTTAAACTTTGCACAGTGATTATCAGTGGAGTTTCTCTGACAGCTCAGAAAGTGCGAAGAACATTGCATAACAACCTCTATGGATGGTGTCCAAGAAAAAAATCTGCAAGATTTAACTTGTGAGATAAAGAACATGAAAAGAACCCTGATAAATATTGGGAGCACATTCTGTCGTTAGTTGAAACCAAGATAAATATGTTCGGATCAAATGGATGACAGCATGGATAGTTTTGGCAGAGGCGGAGGGAATGGGAGTCTGGGACCTTCTACAATGAAGGAGACTTGAGGCTGAGCGCGACCAACGGCAACAAACAAGACTTGAGGCATTTCAGGACCAGTGGCAATGAAATAGACTTGAGGTTGGGTGGGACCAGTGGTGATGAGGAAACTCGGATGCTGTACAGGACCAGCAGGAGAGGAAGGGCCAGAGAAAGACCAGAGGGTCCAGTACTTTAACTTGGACCGGGGGGAAGAATTCAACCTCAGGGGTGGGGTGAAGGGTTTGAGTCGTCAGCTCCAGGATGTCAGCCTCTACTAATACTCCCTCTGGACAGACATAGAAGCTGCCACTAGCTTCAGGGCAGACAGGACACCTTGCTTTGCAACTCTGCGACAGAGGCACTGGCTCCAAAGTGGAACAAGGGGTCCTCAGTAAGGGGGGCTAACAGCTCATGATGCTGCTCATTAGTTCTGAGTTGTTGTTTTTTTGCTGAAATTTCAGTTTAGAAAAACAAGTATAAATAGTCTAACCAGGAGTGATATGATAAGATTTCCAGTGACAAGCAATTTGTCTGTTCAAATCAGACTCAACCAACTCAACAAAATCACTCACAGCCTATCAGTAGAGTGTGTGGGCAGGCTCTATCTTCAAGTTTGCATTTGTAATGAAATGGATAAGTATTTTATCAAATTCATAAATCTTACACCATTTTAACTTGATTGAAAATACATACTGAGTGACTGTAACAATCTTTTTTTTATCACACAATGCACTTGTTTGTTCACCTTGTTCACATTGTTGCTTTCAGTAGGCTATAAAGGTCACGAAAAATGATTCAAACTCACTTTAAATTATTTTTATAGTAAATATTGCACATAATCTGCACCTGAGATTATCATGGTTTTACTTTGTATGTTGTTTCAGCTGCAACACCAAAATTGAAATTGAAAAAATGTTCTCACGTGTTGGTTCACGTTTGGTTACGATACAGAATAGGCTTATTGGGCAGTTTCAGAATTTGTATTGATTTGGTATTAAGTCTTTATGTATTGTTAAGTTTGCATTATTTTTGTATGGTGAGTTTTTGTACACATTTTGTTTAGTATAATATGATTGCTTGAGAATGTCTTTGTTGTATGTCCAAAATGAATCATGCCATACCCTAGGTTTCTGTGAAACACCACCACTGGCAGACCGTCTGTTGGTGGCAAGCAGTATCAATAATGCCAAAAATATTATGTGCAGTCAAATGTCCCAGTGTGTATGCTTTTAAAAGGTATGTTGTTGTGGGAAGATGGTCTTCTCTAGGTCTGGTATCCTATTTTTTTTAAGCAAAATAACAACAACAATTGTTGTCCAAGAACAATAATCTGAACATAATCTGTAACTATGCGGAAAATGACAACAAAGAAGAAAGGCACCATACATAGGCTAAACCTGAAAGTGCAAACTAAAAGTTCATATAACTGAACAAACACCTGATAGGTTTTTCTAGGTTTATTCATGAGATTAATAAAGTGGATGAGTAGCTATATTTTACATCACACCCCCAATACTGCAGACAACTATAGGGATATGCGCAACCGTTTACGCAGAAATTTTCGACCTGTCTAACCCTGCATCCACACATTCTGTATATGCAATCCATTTAAAAGAACACTCAATTGCGAAATACGTCTCAAATCCCATACTGAATGCTGCTAAAACAGGTCAGATACATTCAATGTGCTTAGCGTTAATTTAAGAAATGTTTCCATTATACACATATTTAAATCAAATTCAATAAGCAGCGCAGGAACTATAAATTCAAACCTAATAGTCTATTATAAAAAGATTTTCTCAAATCAATATTAGTCCACGTAAGTCAGCACTATATGTTTTTGTTGTTCGTTAGCACTTACGTTTCCAGGTTTGAACACGCTTTTCATGTATCAAAAGTATCTGTTCATACACACATGCTGAACCTAAGGTCAAATGAAATGATTTTGTTTTGATGTAGATACACACTTTTCAAAATAATATATTAATTCCAAGATGTGACATTAACATGAGAGTAATTTAAGCGTTGCCTTTGTAAGAACAAAGCAAAATATTAAATGTGCCAAAAAAGCTTTTTAAACCACTAGCAGCAGCACTATCGTTTAATCAGCTAGTCTCACACATTTCTAATGACTTCCTGTTTGTACAGCAAAATCAAAGGCATTCCACAGAGAAATGTGACGAAACTTATGTCCCATAATTTAGTCAGCCATTATTTCTTAAAATACCAATTTAAAATAACACACTTTAAATGTATCACAGATGATTACAAGAGTGTTTTTAACACACAGGTTCCATTTCATCTCTTTCTTTAAAAAAAGATGCAGTCATAATGCTTCCTGCTGAAGTCAAAGTAGGTTTGTTGTCATTTCTCTTTTATGTGGCCATGTGTAAACAGTAAAAAATGTTGTTTCAGTGTGATATTGACCCATACTGGGTGACAGACAATGAAAAACAACAACAGAGACTCTGAGAAGCCAATAAGCACAATGGGCACAACAGGGACTGTTTTTGATTTTGTCAGTAACATACATTATTTAGGATTATTTGCAGAAATTGTATCTCATGCATTCTCTTGCTTGGCAGGACAATATAATTGTTTGGAAATAATATTTCACGTTTTTTAGTCTTGAAATGTCAGTCGCTTCTGCACCAGCTCTGAGCGCACAATCATTAAACTTGAAAGGAGCTGCAATCCCTTCAATTTATGGTGTGTTAGCAGTGACTTGAGAAAATACTCTTTCAACTTCAGTATTGGTTAAGCGTAGAGTGATTGATTTTATGCAGCAAGTGCTAAATCCTGAAAGCAGTGGTTTCCTCCAGCATCTTGAAAAGGTTCTACCTCTAGCCAGATCACATCAATGGTCAGGCGAGGAGAGACACTGTTTAGGGAACATTTCTCCGTTGAGTCTCAAGTGAATCTGTTGAGCCTGAAAAGAACTCCTTAGGCAACTCTCTGACCGGTGACCTGTTTGACACAACAGAAGCGGGACAAAGGAGCTCCAGCTTCCACAGCAACTACATGGATGCAGGCAAAAGCTTTTGGTATTGGGTCAGGGGTTCTTTTAAGAGGTCTTAAGTTCTCAGGTGACAGAGCATTGTGAGCAATGTGAGGAAACTGAATGTCCTCCCCAGCATAGCATCTTTAAGTGAGAGGTAATTCCCTGAGTTTCTGTTCATTTTTCATACGGAAAACACTCGGCTTGATTGCACATCTCATTGTTGACGTACAGCCGGTTGACAACCCGAAAAACTGCAAGGCTGTCACTGTTCTCTAAATGAAAGCACTTGCTTTCAGCTTTTATTTCCAGCAGTAAATGATGGAGAAAAGGCAGGTAAAGGTTGTAGGTCTTGTCTTTGTACATTTCCCTCAGAATTCACGCTGCATAGCACACTGCAGCCAAACTGAAATGTGAAGTGAATGCATCTTCTGCATGGAGGATTCTGTCAATGCAATCTGCTGTCACTAACCAGCAGAGGGATCCTGTTTTTGTTTTTTTACAACAAACATACTCTGCTGTTAACTTAGAGCCATTAAGAGTTCTGTAATCATTCTGATGCTTGTCTCCTAGATCTTATATTCAATATTGCTAAGGAGCTGCTGCATTGCCTTTTGAGCTAAAATTTCCAAAGAATGGCATACACATTGTTTAACTGTACATCATGCTGTATCTTATTGACCAACAAATACACAGAATGATGTCTCCCCATTGTGATGCTTGCTCCATCTGTTGCTATGCCAACCATCTTTGCTGTATCAAGTGCATTAGCTTGAAGAAAGCCAACGATGGCATCCACAGTCCTAGTAACATCAAAAAAGTTCACCCAGTCCCAGGGTGAACCAGCTCTCAAACTGATTCTTTGAAGGATATTTCTGCTAGTGCAAAGTCACATTTTAATGGTAATGCTGGTTGTTTCATCCAAGTAAAGGGACTAAGGTGAGTTTCCAATGTCCTATCAAAGTTTTTCTTTAAACTTCAGCACTGAATTAATGACAGCTGTACATTTGGTTCCGGTCTCATCCTTCAGTATGTCTGATGAGTTGTCCACGGCATTAACTGATCTCTGGCACTGGTCGTCCCAAATGCTTGAGTAGCCTATGTTATCTTTACTCATTGTAAATACCTTAATTGTGGGCAAGCACGTGGTCCTTAAAAAATGTCAGGTGAGCCTGTATGTGCATGATGCAGAATTTTCAGAGAGCTTTGCTATCGTCTGCTTTAGATGGCATAATGTATGGCTTCAGGTCCAGATCACTCTCCCACACCTTTCTGTGAGTTTTTAAGTTTACTGTCTATAAGTCAGCTAATGTTTGTTCTCCACAAGAGGTGTTCCTGTTTCTGTTTGTATATCACAGAATCCTGATCCAATTGAAAAAAAAGCAAAGAAAAAAAACTGTAAAAAGGTGGGAAGTGGTTGCCATCATATTTGCATGCAGTCCTTACACAAACATGACATGACATATTCATTCCTTTCCTTGCAACTCTTTCTAAAAATATCCATCAAACTATATTTCAGTGCTTTTAAAACCTGTCCAGCACAGCTTATTTTGTATGTCCTCTTCATTGAATCTCAATTCACATCTTGCAATAGGAAGAAATGTGCAGTGGTGGGGGGTCCCCGAAAAAAGCTTTGAGAAGCACTGCTCTATTCTACTTTTTATTTTCTCTGTTCAAATATATAAATGCTTTGCTTTTTTCCAACCATTCAAAATGGGCAAGATTAATTGTTTGTGCTTCTCACTCCACCTCAGAATCAAACCCAATACCATTACATTACAAGCACCATGCTTTACTGTTTCAGCTACAGGAAAGCTATGTCTTGTTATGAGGAATGTTGTTATGGGAAGAAAGAGGTGGGAATCAGCGAACACTTTAATAATACTTTAATAAATCACAAAATAAACACAAAATGAAAGTAAAAGCGGGAGCCCCTCATGAACAAACATAACATATTACGAACGAGTCCAGGCCTGGTCTGCCTTTCCAACAGTCTCTTCCTTCACTGTCGTTGCTAATATTTTTATGCTTCAGTAGCTCCTCTGTGAGATATGAGGCATTCTCTCATGGCCCACGGCCTCGTACTGTTTTTTACCTTAATGTATTTAATATTGTTAAGAAGGATGTTTGTTTGATGTTTGTTAAGAAGCTTTGCTGTAGCTCAGACAGTAGAGCGTAGTGCTTTTAACGCCAAGGTCATGAGTTCAATTCCCAGGGAAAGCAAGAACTGATTAGAATGTCAATGTGTTTCTTGAATGCAATGCAAGTTGCTTTGGATAGAAGTGTCTGCCAAATGGGTAAAAATAAATGTTTGTATGTCACTGAAAACTCTGTATGTTTCATGGAAAAAATGGTGGGTAACAACAAAGCCGATTAACATTTTGTTTGTCTATTTGGTCTGTCAGTCATTTATTTATCTGTTGTAAGGTTAATTCATTAGGCATGTGTCTGTACTGTAGTTTTGTAGACTTTTAATTATTATCTTATGTCTAGTTCCGTTTTGACAACATTTGGGGGTCAATAAACATTATAAAATAGTACATTAGTTTTGCTGAATGGGTGCCTGATGATGCTGTGTTGTATTGAAACTCCCATTGTTGCCTACATATCACAATGCCCTTTTGCTTTGGTATGACCGGTTTGCGTTTATGACTGGTTTCATTTTTTAAGGTCTAAATGCAGCAAATTTGGGCTATTGATACAATACATTTATACTCTCATTGGCAGTGACTGTTTATTAAACATGAGACATTTAGCAACAATTACTATTGTCTGTATTTTATTTTATTTTTTTACAGTTTTTTATTCCCTTTTATAATCTATGGAGTGAAAGCTATGAGTCTTTGCAGTTTATTTCATCACTCTAACGGAGACTACTTATTACAAGAGCACATGCTATTGTTTGATATCACTTTGAACTGTACTGTTGACTTTGTTGTATCTATATTGTATTTGTTGTTACAGTATATTGTTTGGTTTGCTTGTTTATTCCATACACTTTTATGCCTTTAAAAGCACTATAACGTATTTCCCTGCATATAGCCCGCAGACGCAGATAATACGCACCCTCATATAGCCTGCGGGTGTTGAGGTTTTGTGGTTTTGTGTAAAAAATCGTTGGCATAACCCGCACCCTTATATAACCCGCACCCATAGATTTATGAACTTTTTTGTGTAAGTTCACATTTCGAATTTCGAATGTTGCTCGCATGACGTCAATTATCATAACTGTTCAGGCTCGGTACACAGTGCTTGTGCGAGAAATTCACACAATAAGAAAACAAACACAATTCAGAATCAAAACAAAAAGAAAAAGCAGCAGCACGTCCCTTAAGAAGCGATTCTACAGGTGTTGATCATCGGATGAGATGAGAAGAGCCCGCCCTCATGCAGCACAGCCAATCACGCCTTCTTGCATGACAGCCTATCTTCTTCTTGACAGCCTATCAGTGCAAGTACAAGCGCCAGAGACAACAAACGTCTCGGGTTACGAATGTAACCCTGGTTCCCTGAGGGGAACGAGACGCTGCGCCAAAGCGCTCGGGGAAATAGCCTGACGTCAGTCACGTGAAGATCTGTGCAACCAATGAGAGACGAACGCGTGTGAATGCGTCACCGCCGGCACGTGCCGGTGACGTCATGAGAGAGAGCAAAAAGCGCGCCCGAAACCCGGAAGCGCCAGCAAAAGAGTGTCTGAAGCGGGCACGGAGGCGCAAGGAGCTGAGGCAAAGACGCAGCGTCTCGTTCCCCTCAGGGAACCAGGGTTACATTTGTAACCCGAGACGTTCCCTTTTAGGGAACTCGAGCTGCGTCAAAGCGCTAGGGGAACGCTATACCAACGCCCCCTCAGCGATGCCGGCATCTGGGTGTGTCCCAGCTCACTGAGAGAGCACCCTGGTTCCTGGGGCGGAATCGAGGTCCAATTGGTAAAACCTCATGAATGTGTGCGGCGAGGACCAGCCAGCCGCAGCACAAACATCAGACAAGGAAACTCCGGAGAGGAGAGCCTTGGATATGGCGGGGAAGAACCTTACTGAACGCCGCCTGCTGTCGTGACGCCTCCTGGAACTTATCGACGACGCTTTTTACGGCATCGTCGAACAAGCCCGAAAGGGACAGAGGTGCATCCAGTAGCACAAATTTATCTTTATCCTTCATGGCCGATAAATTGAGCCATAAATGTCTCTCCATGGCCACCAGAGCTGCCATGGAGCGGCCAACAGAGTAGGCCGTCTCCCTAGTGGCCCGAAGAGACAAATCCACGGTCCGGCGTATCTCTGCCACTGCCTTCGGACTGATACCACCGCCCTCGTTGAGGTCCCCTAGCAACTCTGCTTGATAGGCCTGCAGCAGTGCCGTAGTATGCAGGCACACAGCAGCCTGGCTCGAAGCAGAGTATGCTTTCCCCACCAAAGACGACGTGACGCGCATCGTCTTAGTGGGGAGCGCCGGAGCTTTAATAGAGGACGCAGACTGGGGAACGAGGTATCCAGCAAGAGCCTCGTCCACTTTCTGCATCCCTCCATAACCGTGATGCTGAGCCCCGACAAGATTCGTATACATAGCACTTAGTGGTGTATGAACTCTTTCGGAGGCTGGCCTTCTCCATGATCTAGATACCTCGGCATGGAGATCGGGAAGAAAAGATATAGTTCGGCGCGGGGGAGTGACGCGAGCAGGCAGGTAGCGCTCATCCAATATAACCTTTCTAGGACGAGCACTCCTGGTCTGCGCCGGCCAATCAATATCCAGACGCGAGGCCGCTTGCGCCACAACCTCAACTAAGTCCTCAAATGCCGGCGAGGAGGGTGGCGAATCCTCCCCAACCGGGTCGACACTAGCTAAATCCATATCAACTGAACTAGATAAAGTTAGTGCCGGAGCCCCAGCACGATCGTCTCTTGGGGAGCGCTCGTGTCTGGGACCCGCCTCATCTCGTGAGGGCTGAGATAAGGGAGGACCCATCCCAGCTGCCTCAGCGAGATCCATTTGTGATCCCCATGACTGAGAGCGCCGCAAAGCCTCAGCTGCTGCAGGTCCCGAACCTCGGGGAACACTAGCCTGAGCGGCCTCATTACAGGCCGCCAGGTGGGAGCGGAGCGTATGCAATGAGAACCTCTTGCAGTCCTTACAGCCGGCGTTCTCAAGCGCCGACTGCGTATGCTCCACTCCCAAACAGACAACGCACATAACATGTGTATCCCTGTCCGTTATAAAACGCGGACAGGGAAAAACACAAGGTCTAAATGTCTGTTCATCAGCCATTCTTCACACACAAACTCCTGATTTTTAAACTAGCTTAGTTTCTAAATCACTCTCACACAGACACAGCACGCTGAAGACACTCAGAGCTGGCGCTTCCGGGTTTCGGGCGCGCTTTATGCTCTCTCTCATGACGTCACCGGCGGTGACGCATTCACACGCGTTCGTCTCTCATTGGTTGCACAGATCTTCACGTGACTGATGTCAGGCTATTTCCCCTAGCGCTTTGACGCAGCTCGAGTTCCCTGAAAGTGAACCTTGCAAGAAAGAAAAACAGAAAATACCGCAAAAAACTTTACGTCCTTAGGGATGTAACACATATACTGAAATATTATTAAGTGCAAAAAAAATTGTTATATAGCCCACACGCTTATATAAGCCGCGTGGGTTATATGCGGGCAAATACGGTATATAGTAAACGTTATTATAATTATGACTATAACTACTGTTATTATTATTATTATCAGTAATTTAATCAAATAAATGATATGGCTGTGACATGTGACATCAATGACTAACTCCATGTAATTTGAAACTGCTTCTTCAGAAAACTGATATATCTTGAGTCTTGGTCTCGTGAGTGTGCATCATTTTAATGCTTTTCATTTCTGAGTGCACCTTTAAAGTTGTATCCCATAATGAGCAGAACCAGGCAACTTACATTCATTTGGGTGTACTTACAAACAGGGCTTGACATTATCCTTTTTGCTCACCAGCCACTGTGGTTAGTGGTTTTCCAAAGTTGCTAACGACTCATTTTCACTGGCCATCACTTGAGATCACTACCATGTGACAACTGATGGTTGTAGATAGGCGCATGACAGTGAAGATGAATGTCAAATTAAAGTATTTAAGAGATAGCAATGAATGACTAAACAAATCTCTAACGATAGTTATTCAAACAGGTTTATTAGGCTGCTGCCATTTTACGACCTCATGCACGGATCCATTATACCGTTACTGTCACAATTAAAAGACTTATAGCATGTTTTCATCAGTCACGTGTTTCTTGTTTACCAATGTTTCAGTCATTATTCGTTCTAGCTCTTTTATAGCCTTGTTTGTGTGAATACTTAAGTTCCTTTGTCTCCTGAATTCAGTGTCAGTTGCTGTTTGTGTTATCAGTACACACTGTTACGCCTGTCTACTCTTAATTTATTAATCCTTGGTTGTATTTGAAATCCAGGTCTTCAGTCACCTTCATCATCTTGTGACAGTTACACATACGTGTTCTTTCTCAACTGATATTTTCACTTAAAACAGAACTGACTGTGTTTACATGAAAACTCACTAAGGCCATCATTTTTCCTATGTTTTGTGTGTGTTTGACTGTTTAAGCGCATTAAGCACTTAATAAATCAAAAAATAAATTAAATCAGTCCTGAGTGGCGGCTTCATGTGTGCACACTTTGGGTGTAAGCACCACATCTGTGGGAATGAGTAAAACTATACACAATACCTTTTAAATTCAAGTCCTGTAACAGCAACAATATTCATCCGGAGAAAATGAAACGAGTGAGTGAGGGGAGGAGGGTTTGTGTGTAACTCGCTGTCATAGAGCTTTGAATAAAATGATTACTGGAACTGTTTCAGATATTTCAGTATCGATATGTATTGAAAAATCTGTATACATTGCACCTCAGATGCATTTTTAAAACTGAACTAAAACTGCTGAAATATTGCACACGTATTTGGCAGGTTGGTGGGCGTTCATGTCAAGCCCTGCATACAAATATTCCTCAGGGAAGAACTAGAACAATATTTCTGGACTTTGACTTAGACTGAACCTCAGAAACTTTATTAGGACTATTGAATGTATTAACTTGCAATACAATGCATTAACTGTCTTATAAACCACCATTGAGAAAGCCGAAGAGCAACAGTGGCAAGCAACCAAGACTCCATCTGGTGATAGTAGTGGAGAAAGAAACCTTGAGAGAAATCTGGCTATTTGCTGATTCACACATGCCCTGAGGACCCTGGGCCTGACTCCATCTGGATCTCCATCTCCATGCTTTATCTCCTCCTGTTAATCCATTACTACTGGTCAACAACATTAGCTTAACAACTACACTCTGAAAAATACATTTAGTGGACCTATTATTACAACTTAAATGTTGAATGGATAAAACTGTCTGCCAAATCCATAAATGTAAATGCATGATTTCTGATTTAAACCCAGTTAGTGAATCATTATAAAAACTTGAAAACTATGTTAATTAATTAAAATGTTAAAAATAAACCTAGTAGTATTTGTGTTTCAAATAGCCATTGTGACAAACTAAATACATGTGTCTTAAAAATGTGTATTATAAGTTTTATAAGTGACCTTGGAGGCCCCAGTCATATATCAGCTCTTGGATATCAAAGTCTTAGACAATTCTTGTTTCTTTACATTATCTTCATTTACAGTATTTGGTGGATTTTATAAATGGCTGCCTGCATCTATATTTTTATTATTGTATTTCAAATCAGTTTATCAGACTTCAAACTGTCCGTCCGTGGATTGACTAACCCTTCATATATTTATTTATCCACCCTTCTATCTATGAACGCCTCCATCTTTCCATCCATGCTTTTTTTTTCTCCTCAGAAGTGGAACGTGAGTCAAACCAAGATCCGTGTGATCTCTACTGTTCTTTTCATTCTGTTTGGTTGTCTCCTCTTCGTCACTCTCCCGGCCGTCATATTCAAACACATTGAGGGCTGGAGTGCTCTGGAGTCCATCTACTTTGTCGTCATTACCTTGACAACAATTGGCTTTGGTGATTTTGTTGCGGGCGAGGGTGAGCGACGGCACCATGAAGAGAGCAGTGGTGAGCATAAACACAGGACACACAGACTGCGTGAGCATTGCTTTTTGCAAAAGAGATTCTTGCAGTGTTTCTCATTTGTTCAGGCGCTTCTGAGTTGGAGTACTTGGACTATTACAAGCCCCTGGTGTGGTTCTGGATCCTGATTGGTTTGGCATACTTCGCTGCTGTCCTCAGTATGATTGGAGACTGGTTTCGTGTCATATCCAAGAAAACAAAGGAGGAGGTGTGTATCCAGTTTTTTTGTTGCAACTGTTACAATTCAATATCACATTGCTTTTCTCACACCCATATGTTATTTTTTCATGGAACATCAACAAAGATTTTTTTCTAACAATCTTTGCATTGCTTTCTTCCAGTGACAGTTCATAGTCATCATGTCTGTCAAGCTCTAAATTAGGCAAAACAACACTATGAAAGAGGTATAGATATAATTAAATATAATTTATAATTAAAATCCCTACAGTTATTTTCATGTTCTATGCATTCTGAAGTCAATGATAGACCAAAATGTAAGTAATTATTTAGACATTACTGACTTCTGTCCAGCTCTAAAATGCCATTCTCCATACTATAAATGTAAAATTACGTTCAATTAAGACGCGTGAGAACCTAAGGCGTTTGGACATACTGTACATGTGCAAAATAACGACTCAATTTTTGTCAGTTATGTACATAAGACTACCATGCTTTCAGAAGACTTATAGTGTATAGGTAGTGTATATATACAGTATACATAGTGTATAGTTGGTATATAGTAGCATATGTTGTTGTTGTTGGAGCTTGAAATGTGGCCACAATGAATTGGAAACAGTATGGAAAATATTTAATTAATAATTCTTCAAAAAGTCCCCTTTTGCATTTCTGGAAAAAGACATACAGTTCTGGCATGTCATAATTTTTGTTTTTTTGTGTTAGGTAGGAGAGTTTCGAGCTCACGCCGCGGAGTGGACCGCTAACGTGTCTGCTGAGTTTAAGGAGACTCGTCGCCGACTGAGTGTCGACATTTACGACAAATTCCAGCGTGCTGCATCAATCAAGCGCAAGCTGTCGGCTGAAATAAATCTCAGCCCACCTATCAATCAGCAGATGACACCAGGGAAACGTGCGCATTCAATTAACCTCGGAGATGAGAGAGAGGCGTATCCCTACACATTTGTACGAAGCGGGAGCTTATACCTCAACGGCCTCGTCCCGGATTACGCTGAGCATCGAGATTTCACTACAATACAAACCAAATGAACTGGAACTAAAGACGTTCGGCGAAAAAATATGAGAGCAAAAATATAGGACGCATAAAGAAGGTTAAGACAAAAGTAAAAATAAGAAGACAAAGAGAAGACTATTCATTTCACATCAAGAAAAAATAAAGACTAAATAATGAGCTATTTGTAATTTATATGATTATAGCTTTACAGATTATGATACTTAACCCCCGCTCTAAAAATGCATGAATGTCTTTTTTATCATCCTTCTACAACGATTGTCTAATATAGACAGCATTCACAAGACATTTACTGGATGGAAGCATTACAGCACTGCATGCGGCAGTCGAGCAACTGTAAATGAAACAGCAATTGAGCTCTTTTATGTCCACCACACTCAACCACGATGTCTGCAAAGGCACAACGTCACACTTTCCAAAAGAAACAAATCTTTTGTATTACTCTGTCCCGACTGCAGGCAGCAAGGGAATGAAAAAATTCCTTAAGATAAGTTGAACAATTCCAACCGCCTGTGACCAGATGCACAGAGGCGCAGTCAAAAGGTAAGTGAATAGCAATCATGTCAAAACATGTCAATAAATTATAAAAAACGAATTTCCCTGAAGTACAACAATGAAATGAAATGATGCACTTATTGTGGCATTTTAGGTGTTTTATTATGTTCAAATTTCACATTTAGCAAATACACATTCCTTTTCCATTCATTTCTTTTTGGCTTTTTTGTAAACTACATTGTTTCCATTATAAATAGCAAAGCTTTTGACGCTGCAAGAATTTGTTGTGGCTTGTTTGTGCCATTCCTGTTTTTGATGTGATACATTACTACACTTTGTTTTCCGTTTGTGAGCACTATTCATCAAAAGTTATGATGTACACTGCAGTCTACAGGCTCACTGCGTACAGGGCACCAATATTGTAATGATTCAGAAAAACTGAATTACTGTCTGGCCAACAGAGATTTCAGCGTGGAGGTTGGATCATGTTTTGTTTTTTAGCACACCCTGAGTGTATAAAAGCAGCAATTATTGTTGTAAAGGGACATAATAAATGGATGGTCAAGACATTCCAGGTTTCTAACCTTCTAACATTGTACATAACATCGGTTTGGTGTTCTACAATACCTAAGGGTGGGCGATCTTCCCAAAATGTAAAACAATCTTATACCGAACAATCATGATCTTCACAATTTTGAGATGTACTTTTGAGAATATCTAGTCTGGAACAAGCCTACAGACTCAAATATCTGCACAGTTTAAACCAGTATAGCAGTGGTTTTAAATGGCGTACTGCCATTGTCTTAAATTTTATACAGACATACATTTGACCATTTCTACAGTTTAAACTGTTCATACCACAAGCGTTCAGGGTCGTTTACAGTAATGATCTTTCACCACAACATCCTCTCATATTTTTATAGAGTCAGCCACAATTCATTCAAGCCCTTTCTGCTCCATGCTTGTTGCTTCTCTCTCCCGCTAAAGACATAAAATGCCACATGATGAGGTTATTATAACTACAGCAGAAACATGACAAGCAGAAAAATACAGAGCCTACTTTTTACTAAGATGCTGCACAAAAAAAGAGAATGCACCAAATACATTTATTTTAAGTCTGTCAGATTATATTATCTGTCAAATTATAATATTTGTAATCTGTAAAACGACTACTTTAACTAAACCAGGTTTCTGACAACTAAGTTAACTTGTGGCACCTTTAGACTCTTTTTTTCATATTTAGCATTATATACAGCATATACAGTATTTCATAATACACAATGTTATTATTTGGAAAATTATTTAGAGATGGCAAGGGAAGACAAAAAAATCTGAAATTACTAGTTAAGTTTATTGTTCTAATGATATGAGTTTTACTTTTTCGGTTATGTACTTTGTTTTTGTTTTTTAGTCATTTATTACTTTGAGCAAGATATCGAAATGTAAAAATAAATAAATATATAAATGCATAAAAATTGGCTGATAAAACATCTAATCTAATTTGTTATATTCCTATCCAGTTGTGAAAAATATTTACCTTTTTTTAAATAAAATTGGTATAAATTCTTATATTCTCATCTTTCACAATTTTGAGTGTTTAAGATACATAAGATATTTTCTTTTACAAAGCACTGCGGCTGCCCCGATAGAAGTATATAACTGTATTGTGCGGGAAATATAGAGACCGGAGCTCTTGGAGCTTTAATTGAACACCCTGCAGAATAGCATTAAACAATTATTAAACAATCATAATAGTCATTAAACCCAGAATTAAACTTTAAAACTGCATATATTTCATTAAATACACATTGATTCTTATTAAAACTACTAAAGTTATTCAGTCCAGAGCAGTGAGTGATTTGGTCTCTGGTTTTCTTTGTCTTGTTGTAATTACACAGACAACACAGTTTTTGCATTAGCCTTTAAGATGGAATGCATGGTTCTTATACAAATGACACATCCAATTTCTTTCCCATATAACTGACTGTTTTTATGTAAATACTCGCCAAATGTGTATTTTTTGTATATATTTTACCGTTTAGGTGAACCTGAAACTCCAAGTATACTTTACACACAGAAAGCATGTGAGGATCAGTCTCTTTCGCAGTTTAAAGCACTTATATTATAAAATAAAGCATTTCCTGCTGTAGACTGCATTTTACCACAGTCACATTACATGATTTTACACATTTAGACGTTAAGTTTAGGATTTTAAGCAGAGACAAAAACACACCACTTAGAAGGAAAGGATTGACATTTTCATAATTGTTGGAAGCCAAAACTGAAACTTCATTCATCATACAGCCTTACCTCTGTTGAATTGTTTTTTAAATGCATCACCATGACACATTATACAGACATTTGATGTCATTTGGCCAGTCAACAGAACCATCTAATAGGCAGTCATTGCTTTATTTAAACATTATTACAAGATCACAATCACTACAGTTCGCTTTAAAAGTTGCTTGCAAACATTTTCAAGAATGTCGGGAGGTCTCTCTCCTTTAACAATCCTCCTCACAAAGTCAACTTATGTATACTGTATATAGCAATAGATTCTATTGAAAATAAAATAGGAGACAAAACTACAGAATACAAAACACCCATTTTATTGTGGCTGTTGTACATCCCCAACTCACAGCTGATCCACGGTCAGCTTCGATGTATGCAGATTAGACACGCTCCAAACATTGACCTTTTCCAGTGCGGCCGTGAAGGAGGACTTGAGAAGAGTAATTCGGTTTCTATGAGAGAACATACTCACCTTTATCAGATGATGCTACTCATTATGTTTTATGTCTAATTGGGAACAGGTGCCTTCGGTTCATGGTTAATTACAGTTTCCCATGGCAACCCTGACAGGCTTACAGATGGTCTCTCTAATGCTGTTTTGATATTATTAGAAGACACATTTGAAACAAAAAGACACGATTGCACAGTATATATGTCAACATACACTACCACAATAGTGAAATATTATTACATCCTAAAATAACTATTCTATTTCAATGTATTTTCAGATTGTCCTGCTTTGTCACTCTGTATTGTATGCATGTGTCTTACAGTTTTAAGTGGTATTGTCTCTGATTCTCTTCATACAGTGTCGAATGACTGAAAATCACATGCACAATTCTGACACAGTTTGCCTTCCCCAGCCTAATCCATCACACCTCAAGGTACCACACAACATCATAACTTACTGAATGCCCTGAATTTGTTTCCATGATCATTCAAGGCAATCCAAGGAGACCAAAACATTTTAAATATGCTATTGTTATTGTGCCTCATTACAGCTCAGTTTAATGTAACTGTATTATTCTGTTTAGCGAGCGCTGCAACCTCTGACATCCAGATCGCTGGGCTGAGATGGAGAGACTGCACAGTTGCCATGGAGATCCGAGACACATTTTAAGCCACCAGCACCACTGCAAGGACTATTATGGTTGTCAAACCATGACTGTTAATGTCGCCCTTCTCGTACTTGACACTCTTGAGGGGATGAAGAGGAAAAATCATATCAGACACAATTGATGAAACGTGTGCTCAGATCAATCAGAGTTCCAAAGACATCACAGGCACCAAAACAGACAGGAAATGATGTTTCTCTTATAGAAGACGCACAACGGAAAGCATTCAGGACTGGTGTTTTTAAAGCAATTTAATAAAACGCCTTGTTCTTGTAGTAAAGGGTAGACTTTCCTGGCTGAACAAAATGCTGATTTCAATATGATTGTAATCTTAAAGTGCTATTCTGTTTCCTTTCTGCTTGGACAACAACAACAAAAATAAGGGTGCATTTACAATCTTCAAGCTCTTGAAATGAAAAAAACAAAGAAAGTAGAGTGTGTTCACACTTGGCATGTTTAGTTGGATTTAAACGAACCCTGGTGCGATTGCTCCGAGACGCTGTAAAGATGGGTTCTCTGGTGTGGTTTGGCTGAAATATGAACACAACATGGACCAAAGACATGTAAACCAACCAAAAACAGGACATGATGTCATAAGATGTGACCCTAAAAAGGTTACGTGGTTTTTCTTGACATGTTCGCTATGTTGCCCATTGGAAATCCTTGCAGAGGTTCATCGTTTGTGTTCAGCGGAGGAACTCTTGCCACTGTTCTAACTCCTTTACATAGTTCATAAGCTCTTCATGCGTTTTCACAATATATTACATAAACCATTTAAGTCTATCTTTTTTTTACCCTAAAATGACAGTGTGAACACTAAGCAATCCAGGACTAAATGTATTATTTGGGTCATTCCTGCGATTCTGTGCCTTTAGTTTCCCAGTTAAGATCATGATCTTACTGCCTTAAAATGTTGAACAATATAAATTTGAAGCCTGTCTTTGTCATAAATAACACCATGTGCATTCATTTGAAAGTTGATTAACATTGATTAAAGTTGATTACCGTTTCACAGCATTTTGAACTTCCATATATCACCATTTTCCTTCTGTCCCCAGGCTTATAAATACTTAATTCCATAAGTAATTAAGATAAATTAATTTATGTTTAAAGTTGAAGTAGTTCATTTAAAGTTTACATTCCAGTTCAAAATAAAGTAAGATTGTAACTGATTGTACGTGAGTGATAGTCACCAGCTGGAGTGTCCTTGATATCCACCAGAGGGAACTCCCTTCTAGTTCATTGCCATTTTGTCCTGGACTTCACTTCCCATAACTCTTTGCCTGGAGCAGTTGATCTTCAGCTTGTTAACAGCCATGTCCCATTTAGTCACTCTTTGTGAAGAGTTAAGAAGTGCATGGAACAGGGTGGACATTTAAAAACCAAGTTTGATTTTCTACATTTCATGATGGCCAAAAGACACTAAATACCAGGAATTGCCCATTCCTTTTCTTCGGACCAAGGGAAGCAAACTGGATTACAAGTGTGAACACACCCTTATTGTGTGAGCCATATTCTATCCAACTCGAGCTCATTGGAAAACGTGCTGATATTACGTTGCTTTTTACACATTTCACAGCACTTTAAAATGTTCTATGCGTGGCACTACAAGCACATTCAGTTCCCTTTAAAGGAAATGAGACGCTGCATCGAGACGCTAGGGGAACACCTTAGCGTTATTGTCTCATGACGTCATGAACCAGGAGGATAAATGTGTGCCGGAAACCGGAACTGGCAGCTTTAGTGTCTTCAGCAAGTGCTGTGAAATGTTGCTGGCAGTGTGTGTGTTTAAAAGATCCCCAACTAGTTTTAAAAGAACAGGGCATCCCACACCATACAAAAAAAAAAACAACTACTAAGGTGAATGAACAGCTGTTTATATTGTGTGTTTCTCCCTGTCCTCGCTACAATCACGAGCAGGGATACACACAATCTTTGTGTTGTTTGTTTGGGAACAGAGCATGTACGGTCAACGTTTGAGGACGTTTGCTGTATTTACAAATACGCTCTGCATCCGCCTGGTGGAACTAACACTGCCCAGGCTCGTGAACCTCAGGTTCCAGTCGACGATCTTCATCCTGGATTTGCAAATAGACCTGTCAGAGGGGTTAGAGACGCACCTGGCCTTATCTCTGCCCTCACCTGGGCAAGCACCATTTGGAAGCACATGCTGCGGTTACTTCTCTGAGGAGCTGGATGTTGTTAGCGGCAAGGCGTCAAGACTTGCCACTTCATCCTCACACTGAGGTGTTCAGGTCAACAACAAAAAAAGCGTTCTTTATCACCTAGAACTTTGTGGTCCCAGTTAGAAATTGTGAGCCAAGCGCAGCATCACAGCCCCACGCCATGCCACTCAAAAATACCCAAACACCCCTTTAGAGTGATGGGAGGTCAGGATGACATTATCAAGGGATTGTTATCAAGAGAGTGCCATCCCTGCCACCTCATGTGTACCAGGATACTGCGATCCCTGGCGAGTCTCCCCAGTGTTGCTGGGAAACTCACCCCCCTCCAAGAAGGATGGACCACAAAAACTGACTCATCAGTGGGGCTAGAGACGGGTCTAGGCCTTATCCCTGCCCTCATCTGACGGTCTGATTCCCTCTTTCCGGACATGGAAGTACGCATGTTGGTTACTTCCACTCCAGCAGAGCTCCAGTTGTACTATGGCTACCTCCAGTTCTGAGGAATTGGACGCCATTAGTATGGACATTGAAGATTAACCTCCATCAGTAAAAAAAAAACACTGCTTCCGGCTTCCATTGTTATTCATTCGGTCACCTGTAGATTTGTTCCCTTCAGTAGTGTTTTTTTTTTCCCTGATGGGCAACCCATCTCTCATAATCAAGGTCATGCCCACGCGCCTTGGTTATGTATAGGAATCCTGGTTTCTCTTGCAGGCCAGCTCCATCAGGACATGGTTTATGCCTTAGCACACTGTGCTCATGTCTCTACGATGCCCTGTACAGAACTCTGTGCCATCTCTGGTATCCCGAGGGAATCAGGGTGCACAGGTTCAAGGAGTGTTCTCTCAGCTGCTGCCTGTGCATCAAGTTGTACTGGGGAGGTCCTAGAGCACTCGCTCCAGGGGCTCCCTGCTGGACAGGACCTTGGAGTGCATATTCAACAAATACCAGGGGCCAGACTCGAGAGGCTGGTTCCCCAAGTAGAGTTGCTGGTCGCATGGACACGCCTCCCAGATTTCTCTCAGTGTGTCGTGCACAGCAGGCTCTGATTATCGAACAAGAAGTGAAATCTGGGGTAAGGGGGTATAGAGTACGTACCCCTCGGCCAGAGTTTCCGGCTTTTCAGCTGGTACTTCATAGTTCCGAAGAAGGATGGAGAGTCTAGGCAAATCAGATCTGAGGACTGATTCGTCACTTTAAACATCCATGTCCTGAAAGAGCTGATCTAGTTTACACATTAACACATGGTGCCCATGTCTCTACAGTGCCCTGTACAGACCTCTGTGCCATCGGCTTGCTTCCAGGGTTATTCACTCGGTCATCTGTGTAAATGTGGCCCCTTCAGTAGTGGCTCAAAACTAGAGGGTTTTCCCTCGAGGAGTAATGGTCACAAAGCAATGTTTCTACAAGGTATGAGGGAAAAACCTGGTTTCTATCTCAAGGGTCCGTTCTGTGAACCCCCTGTCACCGTGTAATGCTGTCAACAGATGCCTCCCTTATGGGCTGGGGGGTGATCCTGAGGGATTACTCAGCACAAGCTACCATCTACATTAAATCTGACCCTTAAGCCACCTTAGTTAACAAAAGCAAACTGCTGCTATAAAGTTCTTCTCTCTCATTGAATGTCGTGGCTCGTGCTTCAAGAAACTTCGACCTGAGCGCTTAGCATTGCATGTCGATATTCAGATGAGTTACCTAGCAATATAAAAGCCATAGGCCTACATATGGAGCTGGTTGTGTAATACACATATTAGTTTAGAAATGCACTATGGTAAAAGTGTTTGAGATCACAGCATTGTGCAAGACTTTATCAATAAATAATCTGCCCCTGTACCAACTTGTGTGGTATAAAAGTTGTCATTTTACTGCCTCTTGTGTTAATTTCAGCTGAAACCTTTTTTGGTACATTTTTGGAGCTCTGCAAAAAATGTAGGCAGAGGCACGTTTTTCCAATAAGCTGCGTGCGTTCATTCTATTTGCTACATGGTATCCATTTAGCTGCATATTAATTGCTTTCTAAAGGCTTTTGAGAATCTTGTTTTTATGATAGTGGCTGCATCTAAGTTTGAGGTTACAACCCTGACAGTGATGTGAATGATGATGATGATGATGATGATATGAAAGATAAAGAAGCTCCTTTTGTTTGAGTACAGGTACCTATACTGGAATATGGTTCTCAAGGGTCTGTTCAGGAGATACATTTGAAGATCGTCTCAGGTTACGCATGTAACCATAGTTCCCTGAGTAGGGGAGCGCCCCCTAGTGCATTGTGACGCAGCTCGAGTTCCCTAAAAAGGGACAATGGTTACATCCGTAACCTGAGACGTTCCCTCTCTAGGGAACTTTTGGAATTTTGTCAAATTACAAACACAGGTCTAATACTGCATTTGGCAAGATGGTGTACAGACTGATCTCAATGTGAAGAGCAGAGTTTAGAAGAAGTGTTACCACAGATTAATAACATATTAAACAGCTAGAATTTTTTTTTTACATGCTTAACTATTATTTATTAAATGTGCTTTAAGTTTCTCAGAAGCACAGAGTTATCTCCCATATGTAAGCATGCAAATGAGAATGTATAACCTATTGCATTTTGTGATTAGATTCAGTATTTTCACACAACAGGATCACTTTGTGGCAAAAGGTCAAATATTTTAGGGAGAAATAAGTAATAATCAGCTGACAATTGATTGTATGTTAGTGTACACTTTCACTGAACAAAATGTACATCTTTCAACCAAAAAAGGAGTAAAGTTGATGAGTGAGATTGTTCATTTTTTTATGTACACCAGCCTTTTTCATTTATATTATAAAACGCACACATTGATGTGTTTTCACTAGCTGTTTTGTGGCAATAATCTTGACAGTAAATGGGAATTAGTTTATGAGACTTTATGTGAATGATTCAGTATTTTTTAATAAATCTTTCTTGTTCATCTCCAAGCATTGACTCATATATTATTTTCAGTCTTTCTTGTACATTTGAAGGCTTTTCCTGCTTCCCAAGACCGACTATTGCACAAATCAAAAGCATTCAAGCTTTTGTGATTTTAAACCAGTCTTGACCTGTTTTACTGAGGCTTTAGAGTCCTCCTCGACATTGAACATGAGGATAACCATCAGCTCAGATGTGCAAGAGTCACTCTGACACTGATATATATATATATATGCTACAAACACAATAAATAGATTGTCGTATCAATTTATTTATCTTTGTATCACCTAGCCCTAAAAATTGCTTTATGACAAATCACTCAACCATTTTAAACATACAATACAACTCTCTGTAAAGCTGCATTGAAACACTGTGCATTGTGAAAAGTGCTATACAAATGAATCTGACTTGATCTTACTGATTAACAACATTGTTTCTTAGAGGCATCAGTGCAGTTATACGTTTATTTGCTCCATAACTGCAGCAGAAGTGCTTTTCAGTGCTTTTAAGAAGGCATTTTAAATTCTTTCAATTTTCATTATATATTGTTACTATAATACTTTAACAATAATAGCATAAAACCACAATCACAGTCATTTGAATAAAAAAAAACATTTAGCAGGTTGCAAAAGTAACTGCCAAGTAACATTAATATGTTATAATTTTAATGTCAGTACATAAAAAATACAAGTAAATAAAGTAACTAAAGTAGCATTTAATCATAAATTCACATTATTTAATAAGTCTAAACAAGAATGTCATACTGATCTTACATGTGCATGTATTTTTTTAAAGAACAGTTATTGAAGGGAACAAATATGCTTTCCTGTATATTCTCACAATAAATTGTAAAATAGGAAGATACAGTATATTTTCTTTTTAAATGTTAATTTTCAAATCTTTCTAGTCTAAAACTATAAGCATCTGGACTATTATAACTCGCTAGTTTAAATCTGAAATGATTTAACAATAAAACTATGTTCCAAATAGTAACATAGCAGGTTGATTTGAAAATATGCAGGCTGAAAATTGACTGCAGATGAAATCAGTTTTACTTGCTTTATGTGAAAGACTCCCTAACTAAAGTTCAATCATACTGTGTGCCAAGAGTCATAAAATTACTGTTCTTATCTTCCTTTAACATATGCTGATAGGAATATTAAACCCTGAGTATACTGTAGAGCAAATAACTTCTGGATGTTTTACTGTACGTGAGCGTGCAGTCAGGGACATCAAGACTAGACAGATGTTCAGAAATCTCGATCCCAGTCTGAAAACTCCTCCTCTGCTTGAGTCTCATCATAGGGAAAGCGGTCAAAGTTTATATAGCAGGGACCCTGAAAACAAACAACTCATAAAATCACAATCACTCAAACAGACTCTAGAATGGCTGAAACCTGATGATTTTCAAATTTGCCCATTGGCCTCCATTGATTATTGAAAATTTATTTAGATTATATATATATATATATGTGTGTGTGTGTGTGTGTGTGTGTGTGTGTGTGTGTGTGTGTGTGTGCGTGTGCGTGTGCGTGTATTTATGTATTATATATTTATTTTTCTTTGTGTCAGATGATCTGTGTAAAGAATATGATTTAATAAAAAAACTGACCTTTCTTATGAGTCGAACAGTCGGTGGTACCAGTTGCCTCATTCTTAATTTGTGCCAGTTAATGCTGTTAAACCACCTGAGAAACAATTGAGGGAAAATTCGCCATTAGTAACAGTAAAAACAACACAAATGCTACACAACATTCTAGCAGTCAGTGTGTTTGGTGGTTAAGTTATTATTTTTATACAGATTAAAATGACTAAACTCAATAGATCTAAATTGTAATTTTGATATATGGAAATATTTATTAAAAAATGTTTTTATCTGAACAAATCTCAATACAAGTTCATAAAGTTCACCTGTGATTTCTGACATCTTTGATTCCATTTTTCGTATTGCCCAAACGCTGTCCTGGACGGGGCCTGCAAGACATTTAAACAACACATAAACTGAAAATTACCAATACATTATACCTAAAAAATTATGTTCAAATAAAATAAAGTAGAAAATATTATTTTTCAGACAGAAAACAAATAAAAAATTCTAGCAAATAAATTAATTACGTGTAAAAACAAGCCAGAGCTTTTCAATAGTTTCTGTAATTACCTGCACAATTTACTGATGAGAGATTTGGCACCTTCCCCCATATATGAAGGGAAATGGATCATACCATCCAAAATCTTGGCATAGATCTTCTGAGGGTCTGAACTGGAGAAGGGTGGGCTTTAATGAAAAAAAAACCCAATATTATTACAAATAATTACATTTTCCTCAAACCAGAGAAACTGGTTGAAACACAAACGGAGATCATTTGTTCATTTTCACCCACAAGGTCTCATGTCTTATGGACCCCGGTTTAAAGGATTGCATGAACGAACAAAAAGTGCAAACATGATAGCACACATTTCAAATACTGGATGAGCAGATCTATTTAAGTTAAAGTTTATTTATAATGCACTTTTAAAATGACAAATGTGCTGCAATTAGGAAAATACAGTTAAAAAAATTATAATAAGATAGCAAGAGAAAAAAATGGACTTTAAATGAGTCATATGAACTAAATCCCCTATACATCTCACATAGCACCACAGGCTAAGGAGAAAAGATGTGTCTTCAACCTAGATTTGAATGTGGACAATGTAGTAGAGGACTTTACAGAAGATGAAAGTAAGAGAGTGAGAAAGGAACAGACAGAAACAACTGATTTGATGAACAAAAGATCTCACAGCAGATTATTGAAGATTGAAGGTGATCATTAATGTACTGTGATGATAAAAAAATTGCACTCAACAAACGACAGCTGATGTCCCGGACGTAATTTTAATATTTCCGTTAGATTGGTGTAATAAATCGTAACACTTTCTGTTTAACTTTATCAGAAACACTTTTAAAAAAGCATGGTTCTACTGGAGAGGCTAAAAGAAATATTGCAAGTCAATGTGAGCAAAACACTAGCTAGCTCGAGTATTACAGTGCAGTGCAAGAGATGTGTCACGGTCTTGTCCTGTGTTTGTCAGGATCCTGCCCAGACTATCTTGTCTGTCTTGTCTTTGTTTAATATTTTTCTGTTTGTGTTGTGTTTGAGCACATGGCTTTGTCTTTGTTCATTCTTGCCATTTGGTCCCCTTGTCCCTCCTCCTCATTTCCAGTTCCACACCCTCCTTGTCTAGTCCTCGTTTGCTGAGTGTTTTCACCTGTCCCTCATGTGCTCTGCTCCCTTTATATTGTGCTCCTTTCCCTCATGTCCTTGCTGGTTTGTTTTGTGTATGTTGTGGTATATGGTTCTGTTTTGTTTTAAAATCTGTATGGTAGCTTAGTCGCTTATTCTAATTGTGAATAGTTCCAGCTCTTTGTTCTAGTCTATTCCTTATAGTATTTTGATGTTCTTTCAAGTCTAGTTAGTTCTTGCCCCTTTGTTTTCCCAGTTTTGTTTTCTCTTGAGTTTTAAGTTAACTTTTACTTATAATTTTCTCCCTGTAAAGTTGTCCTGTTTTTGTAGTCATAGTTTAATTCTCTAGTTCTGTTTGCTTTTTCATTATTGCGCTGCTCTGGTTTTGTTGCTTTGTTTCATTTAATCATTCTCTCTTGTCTTGCATTTTTGTCTTGTCTGTTGTGAGTTGCGTCGGTTCCTGCCCTGAGAGTTCCTGACCACTGTCTCATCCACCTGGCAGCGAGTCTGGGGCCTAGTCTGAGATCTCCTACAAATTTGTGGCCTGGCGAGCTCCTGCTTGGTCTCTCTGTTGGTGCTGCCTCTTCCAAACCCCCCAGTCTGCTGTCATTCCGGACTGGTCTCAGTGGTCATCATCCCTTGCCTGTCTTTGTTGTCTACCCTGCCCTGCCTGTTGAACTCTCATACCTCACTTCCCCTATTGTGCCTTGCCTTCAGTTGTTCAATAAAACCCAATCACTTCATTCTGCGTTTGGGTCCTCTCTCTGCTAAACCCTGACAGTGTTGGTCCCTTCCAGGTCCCTTTATGTATCTTCCAGGTCCTGCACGCTGCTGTCTGTGTCTAATCACTGCCCACGTCTCGTCAGCTGTTCCTAATCCTGTGTTTGTCAATATATACCCTCCTGTGTTCTCATGTCTTTGTCTCTTGTTAATGGTCGAAATCTGATATTTTGTGTGTGGATGCTCTGAGAAATCAGAGTTTTGCACTATTATGTGCTGTTTCTGTTTGGTTATCAGTTTTTTGTTTTTCCGTGTTTTGAATAATTTAATTTAATTTTAATTTATCTTATTGCTTCCTTGTTCTTCTCCACGTCACACATGCCCCTCAGCGCTAACAAGATGCTTTTCGTAGGAAGGGTTTCTGAGACCGTGATAGTTTACCCATGGTAAGATTATAAGGAAAATTCCTTACAAAAAAAGTTGTGTGCAGTGGAAAGGCAGCTTAAAAATGGTCAGGAGTTGCTTGTAACATACTCTGCTCATCAATCCTCTCACACAACTTGAGCTACGACCATATGAGCATCAGTGATTTCCATGTGATTTCTCCTGAGAGAAAAAAATAAGAAAACTTTATTACCTGCCCACAAGGAGCTCAAAGATTAGAACACCAAGTGACCAGAAGTCAGCAGCAAAGTCATGGCCTTGGTTCCGAAGGATCTCTGGAGATATGTACTCAGGAGTGCCGCAAAATGAGTATGTCTTTTCACCCCAAGAAAGCTCTTTGGAAAAACCAAAATCAACCTGAAATCAAAAGAAACTTTTTTTAATTTGGGCTTGACTGTTACAGCATGTGATGTGTTTTTTTCGGACAGTGTTTTTCACCTATTAACAGAATATTCAATCTCAACGGTTTCATTTAAAAAAAAATGTATATGAAGTGTTAATTGTTGTGTTATTGGCATTCTGGTCTTGACATACAGTTTTGGCATATTGATTAAGTATTCTCTCCACTTTTGTCACCTTTAAAATGCACTATGCAGGATTTTCTAAATAAATAAATAAAGTATAGCCTATCAATCATTACTTGATGTTTGTGTCTACAGAGACATTGCCCTGTGCTTGTTCAGGTGAGGGCGGGACTTTCCTGTGTTTGAAAGTCTGAAAGTCACAGCCAGTATTAACAAATTTAATAGAAAAATCACATCGTATATAATGGGCACGGATTCAGATATTTCTTTGCTTCATCAACACGACACCAGGGATGTTTGATATTTTGAGCCTATTTTAGAACATTGTTTAAATACATTTGAGTTCAGAATGACTGTATGTGATCCATAATCTTTTAGTGTATGATGCCCAGTAAGAAAGTATATGATGTATAAAATCTGCTCTGATTTTAAAATTCACATAGTGTATTCCAGCTTTTAGTGGACAATTAGGGGATCATCTGCTTTTTAGGGAGATGAGATGGAATTTTTCTTATCTCCTTTTATTTAAAGACATTTTCAAATTCATCACCCACAGCAACTAGAGTTAGAGTTATTTATGGCACAGATGGGAGAAATTCGCTACTTCGCAGTTCAAGTTTCGCGGCCTCAGTGCATCGCGGATTTCTCAAAAATATTCATAGAAAAATAAAAATTCAAAAATACCGCCATTTCGGCAGCCGTATTGCGGAAAGCAGCGTTGTTTCATCGTGATGTGAGAGAAACGGTTTCCCAGGATGTCAGACAAAAAGAGAAACTCTCTCAGAGGCTTTGTACACACCCACGGCACTCAGACAATTGAACGAATGAGAGCACGAGTGGAGTGGAGCCTCTTCCTCTCTCAGAAGCAAATGTTGACGATCAGCACCGATATCTGATGATAAGGCGCTTCCCGAACTGATTTAAAGGCCTCATTTGACCATTGCAGTAACATACATCATCATCATCATACATCATCACATTCATCGAACTGCACAGGTCTGTCATCGTCGTCATTACTGGAGTCAAGTTTCAAGATACTACTGTCATTGATGAGTGTAGAGCACCATAATACATATCGTATGAGAGAGAGAGAGTAAATGTATACATGTATAAATTGAAAGTATAAATATACATATTTTAAACATTCTGGTACCTACACACACATATATGGATTTTCACTGCGATAAACGAGGGATCACTGTATCTCCAAAGTCCTAAATAAAATTTTTGTCATTAGGGGTTAAATGGATCATATTTTATCCGTGAATATGAGATTTGCAGAGTAATTGCAAAGTTTAGCCATCAAAGATTGAAAGTTTATCTTTTGCATGCGTTTTGTCATGCCAATTTACGGTAAAGAGGGAGAGAGCGCCAGCATCAGCAAAAACATAGTCGGTGATGTCAGAAAAAGTTTTTAGAAAGAAAACTGTCAGGGTTCTTCTACATTCAGTCTAGTAATCTCTTGCGGTTGTGGCAGAGCTCTGACACTACCATAATGTCTCGAGTTGTGTGTGCGTGCGTGCTCGCGGCTTCGAGCGTCTGTGTGACGTCATTTGTGCGAGTTACGATGTCCGGTCCCGATACTTTGGTCTGGTTCAGTTTCGGTTTTGGATCGGATTCGGGCATTCATGACTCGTGTGTTCGTCCTTGTCCTGAGCTCGCGAGCCGAGTGCTTCCTCGTTTTCGTGAGCTCTATGTTTTGTGAGTGGCACGCTGCACGAGCCACGTTCTCTCAGGTCTGTGTGCAGTGTTGTGAGCATGTGGTTTGTGTTTATATCAGCCGCATGCTTTCATGTTGTGTTTTTGTGATTTAGTCTTTGTTTAATGTGAACACGCGGCGATTGGCTGCGTGTTTATGTCTTGTCAATGTATAACCCTCCCACCTTGTTTCCCTGCTTAACTTTGATTTGCCTCAGCTGGTTCCCTATCAATTACCCTTCCTCCTGTGTATTTATTCTCCCAGTGTCTGCTGTCTTGTGCTGTTTCGTCGCCATTTCTTGCCTTGTATTCAGTGTTCCAGTGTTGTGGTTTCAAGTCTTGTTTTTGTCGAGTTTATCAAGTATTGTTTCCCTTTCAGGAAACTCGAGCTGCGTCAAAGCGCTACGGGAAATAGCCTTGCGTCAGTCAAGTGAAGATCTGTGCAACCAATGAGAGACGAACGCGTGTGAATGCGTCACCGCCGGCACATGCCGGTGACGTCATGAGGAAGAGCATGAAGCGCGTCCGAAACCCGGAAGCGCCAGCTCTGAATGTCTTCAGTGTGCTGTGTCTGTGTGAGAGTGATTTTGAGACTAAGACAGTTTAAAAATCAGGAATATTGAGTGTGAAGAATGGCGAATAAACAGAATTTCAGACCATGTGTTTATCCTTGTCCGCGTTTTATAACGGACAGGGATACACATGTTATGTGTGTTATCTGTTTGGGAGTGGAGCATGCGCGGTCGGCGCTTGAGAACGCTGGCTGTAAGGACTGCGAGAGGTTCTCTTTGCATGCTCTCCGCTCCCGCCTGGCGGTCTGTAACGAGGCCGCTCAGGCTAGTGTTCCCCGCGGTTCGGGACCTGCAGCAGCTGAGGCTTTGCGGCGCTCTCAGTCCTGGGGATCACAAATGGATCTCGCTGAGGCAGCTGGGATGGGTCCTCCTTTATCTCAGCCCTCACGAGATCAGGCGGGACTCCAACACTAGCTTTATCGAGTTCAGAAAGTGAGATGGACCCTCCACCCTCCTCACCGGCTTTTGAGGAGTTAGTTGAGGTTTTGGCGCAAGCGGTCTCTCGTCTGAAGATTGATTGGCCGGCGGAGACCAGGAGTGCTCGTCCTAGAAAGAGTATTTTAGACGAGCGTTACCTGCCTGCTCGCGTCACTCCCCCGCGCCGAGCTATGCCCTTTCTGCCTGATTTACATGCCGAAGTATCTAGATCTTAGAGAAAAATTCTAGTTCAAGTCCATTCCGCTGTGACTAGCCTGCTGGGACTGGTCTGTGGTACTCCAAGGCCTGTCCCAGGCACCCTTTTGAACCTTAGAGGAGCTTTCAGCTTCTCTCTCTTAACACCCTTCTTTTGCTGGCTATTGCCTCGCTTAAGAGGGTCGGGGATCTTCAGACCCTCTTGGTGGCTCCCTCATGCCTCGAGTTCGGCCCGGGATGGAAAAACCTTTCTCCACCCGAGGTCAGGCTTTGTCCCCAAGGTTCCCACTAATGTGGCTCGGTCTGTCACGCTGCAGGCCTTCTGCCCTCCCCCCATTTGGCCCCATTTACGTCCCAAGACTGCCACTCGGCGTAGGTTGGACCAACTGTTCGTTTGCTTTGGGGCTCCTGAGGGGGCTCCAGCTTCCAAGCAAACCCTAAGCAGGTGGATAGTCGAGGCTATCTGTCTAGCTTATGAGTCGGCCGGACATGCTTCTCCCTTGAGGGTCTGGGCCCACTCCACTCGGAGCATGGCGGCATCCAAGGCTCTCCTCTCCGGAGTCTCCTTGTCTGATGTTTGTGCTGCGGCTGGCTGGTCCTCGCCGCACACATTCATGAGGTTTTACCAATTGGACCTCGATGCCGCCCCAGGAACCAGGGTGCTCTCTCAGTGAACTGGGACACACCCGGATGCCGGCGTCGCTGAGGTGGCGTTGGTATAGTGTTCCCCTAGCGCTTTGACGCAGCTCGAGTTCCCTGAAAGAGAACGTCTCGGGTTACGAATGTAACCCTGGTTCCCTGAGGGGAACGAGATGCTGCGTCTTTGCCTCAGCTCCTTGCGCCTCCGTGCCCGCTTCAGACATTCTTTGCTGGCGCTTCCGGGTTTCGTACGCGCTTTATGGTCTTCCTCATGACGTCACCGGCATGTGCCGGCGGTGACGCATTCACACGCGTTCGTCTCTCATTGGTTGCACAGATCTTCACGTGACTGACGCAAGGCTATTTCCCCTAGCGCTTTGACGCAGCGTCTCGTTCCCCTCAGGGAACCAGGGTTACATTCGTAACCCGAGACGTTTTGCCCCACGGGGTGGTTTTTGTTCTATTTTATTTTGTTTGTTATAATAAAGTCCCCATACTCTAGCAACATTGAGTCCTCGCTTCCTGACAAAAATGAGTGTGTAGCTGTATACTGGATTTGTGCAGCTATTATTTGACCGCACTAATAAACCTGATGCTGTCTTTGTCCGCAATGTTAATATAACGACAAAAGACAGAGAAAATCCCTCAATGCTCTTGACTGGTTGAGTCCTGCAGGAGCAGCTCTAAAAATTCACTGTACTATTAGATTAAAGATAAAACTTGATTGTGCAATATGAACAGTAAAAGCAAATGTAGCTCATACAATACTGTAACAGGCTTAATTAGGAATGAAAATAACTGAAGCAAATGCCTATTTGCTAAGCCAACTAATTTGATTCGTATTCACTTGGCTTCTCTACACAATATTTGTAAAAATTAAAACTAATGAAAAGATATGTTATAAAAAGATAAAAATATTTTTTTCATCTTTTTTGTCAGGGTACTGAGGATCTAAATGCCTGCATTTGTTGTATTTGTGGAAGGTGGGAAAACAGATAATTTATTTTACCAATTTCACATATCCTTTGGAGTCCAGCATGAGGTTTTCTGGTTTCAGGTCTCGATACAGGACGCCTTTGCTATGGAGGTATGCATAGGCTTCAACCACACAGGCTGATATAAACACAGCTATATTCTCCTCGAAGCGTCCTCTGCAACATGACAACATGTGCGCCCATATGAACATTTTAAATAAACACAGTCAAACATTAGAGAGAGAAAGAGAGTAGAATTGGATTCAAGCAAAATGAGCAGGAAAGATAATTCTTAGGTGTTGTGGTTATTCACCAGGGTGTTGCTATGCGTTATCTAATATGTTCTGAGTGGTTGTTAATGCATTATGCGGTTGCTACGGTGTTCCTGCTCATTAATATGCAATACAGAACTAGAACAACAGTAGGCCTAATAGGGATGCTTTCCTTATCAAACACCTCTGAATTCATGTATATCTTACGATTCTTTTAGCTTGGTCCAGATTTCCCCACCAGAGCAAAACTCCATTATCATATAGATGTAGCGAGAATCTTTGAAGGCAGCATGCAGCCTGAACAAGAGGAGATTATGTGACCAATTATCTAAGGGTTTGAACAAAGGATATGATTATAGGTAGGTATGGCAGCACCAACCTGACAATGAATTCACATCGGATTGCCTGAAGAATTTTCTTTTCTAGAAGAATGTGTGCTTCCTGTTTCTTTGCAACCACATGCTTTTTACTGATCTTCTTCATCGCATAGTACTTTCTGTGCTGCAAGGTAGTCACCTGGTAAACAAGCAAGCAAATGTATTAGTAGTCAAATCAGATTAACATAACTATATTGTGGATGGGCCAAACAATGTTAAAAAAAGAGATCTCCTCTCATACCAGCTCCACTTTTCCAAACCCCCCAACACCAAGAGTGACAGGCTGTCCTTGATAACCTCCCTCCTGGTACAGTACAGGGACGAGATCTTTCAGCTTTAAAGATGTTTCTGGCCTGGAGACACCAGTACACATAATATATAATTCAACAGAAATGACTACATTATGGATAATACAAATTCTAAGTTATTGAAAAGGCTTTATTTATCAGTAGACTTTCAGACTACAATGATTCTTGCTGAATCATTGTAAAACTAGATTCATACTCAGATTATTTAAAGGCTTTAACAAGATGTTATACATTTAAGTATCATGAATAAATATTATACATTGTCAATTAATTATTAAAGAAATACACATATGATGTACATTGTTTAGAAAAAAAAATTTCCTAACAGTTTGAATTTGATAGAGATACTTTTTAGACTCTAGACTATTGTTCAAAAGTTTAGGATCAGTAAGATTTTTATCTTGTAACACTTTACAATAAGGTTTCATTATTTTACTACTTTACTTGAACTAAGAATGAACACTGCTGTAACGGAGACAGGGCAAACAGCATTAGAGGCAGAGTTGTAAACGTGATCATAACAGGCAGAGGATCAGGGCAGGCAGTAAACAGCAATGTAAGTCATCCAGACAAACACAAGTGACAAGCAGCAAAGAATCCCACAAGATAATCCACAGCAGAGTCAAACACAATCAGAACAACACAGGGAAAATGTAGAATGAGCAGAAATGTAGATCGGCAAAACAAGACTTCACAAGGAGTGAACACACACATGGGGTTTAAGTGCGAGTAATGAGGAGCAGGTGTGCAGTGATCAGTCCAGGTATGTGGACTCTTGAGAAATGTAGTCCAAACTAAATGCTTGTTCTCAGGTGAGTGAGACCTCCAGTGATCGATTGAGGAATATTCACTGGTGTTTCTGACTGTAAGGAAGTATGTTGTTATGGGAAGGAGGAGGCAGGAACCGGCGAACGTTGAAAATCTTTAATAAATGAACAAACACAAAACGAAAGAAAAGGCAGCAGCCTCATGGATGATTTCCGCACACACAAACAAAACATATGCTTAAAAAGACTTAAGGCCGGTGCAATGGCAAGGTGCTTATTAACCACAGCACATTTCTACAGCATTTATCTACATTAATGTTAACTTTATCATTTACTAATACACTATTAAAATCATTTCTTTGATGAAACATTTATTTGATGAAAAACTATCAATAACAGTAATATTTTGGAATGTTATTTAAATGTAAAATACATTTTAAAATATAAATAAGTTCATTTATTTTTTGTAAAGTTTTCAGCATCATTACTTCAGTCTTCAGTGTCATATGATCTTTCAGAAATCATTCTAATATTATGATTTGATGCTCAAGACATTTCTGATTATCATCACACTTAAAAATGATTGCATCTGAAAACCAGGAACATCTAAATAAACGTTACACAGTGTCTTTAATTAGATTTCTTAGCTTATATTTGGAATATAAATCTTTTATAACATTATAATAAATGTCTTTTAAGTTATTTTTTATGCATCCTTGCTGAAAACTTTTGAACAGTAGTATATGGGAAACCAGCTTAATATATGTCTATGAGTTTGTTCTCTGTCCTGTTTGAATGAACTGTTTTATTAACAAAATATCTTACCCAACTTTCTCTGGTTTTCCAACATCCTCCAGTGAATCAGAACTAAAAAAAACAATTTTTTATCAAGAACTGTTTTTTTTTAACTTGAAATAACAAAAAACACTGATGCAAAACACAAGAAAAATAATATAATCCATAACATATGGCTGGGGAACAGAATACACAATAATATTTAATAATGAGCCACCTGTAAACAGGAATTGCACAAAATGTGAAAAAATGGTTTATATAAAAATGATTTATCTATCCAGCAAAGAGCAAATTCTTAGTAAACACCACATGTTCCCTGAAGCTTGCATACACAGAGATGCAAGATGAGCGTTTACTAAAACTCATAATTCATTTATCTGAGACCAGCAACAACAAAAAAGCACTTTACAATAACAAAAGCAGTCTCTTGTATTCCAGTAAGGTGAACACCGTCTCCAGTTCACAATCAAAAAATACTTTCTGATGGCTTTTCATCTTGATTTACAGGCAGAGAAGAAAAACAAACCCAAAAAGTAACTAAACTGAATATCTTTAGAAGTCACAAAATAGGAAAACTCACTCGTCATGGAGCTCAAGACTTTCAAAAGGAATGGTCTCCTCAAAAATTCTGTGAATAATTAAGGACAATATTAATTAATCAATAAAATCCTAGATCAAAACAATTATGTGAAGTAATGTTGTTATCAGTGACATCAAACTCACTCTTTATCAATGGAAAAGCAAGTGACAACTCCAACAGCTGTGCATGTGGCAGTCCTTAGGATCTCTCTGGATTATACACAGCAGAAGATTTCGTTGACTTTTACAATTTAACCAGATAGAACAAATCCGTATTCCTGATATCCAGTTAATGATGTTGTCACTATGTAACAGTGACTATGGTTACCGTATAAGAGCCAGTTCTCCAAAATGTTCCCCCTCACCCATCTTACGAATTATTTTCTGCTGTCCGTTCACTTTCTTCGTCACTAATACCTAATGGGGAATAGACAAAATCCTGAATATTTGTTTTAAGATTTATTTTAATTAAAGACTATTTAAAATCATGTTTAAAGGGGTCATGAACTTTTTTTTTCCTGAAGTGCCCTTACAATGCAAGTATGATTTGTACATTAAATATGGTCATAATTTAGAAACAAAAGTATGGCATTAGGCATTTGATGTTGTGTTTGACGTTTACCACACACTTTTTCATGACTGAACAGTCCAATTCGCGACAAACATCTCCTACGACAAAACGAGCATAAGAAGGAATCATCTCCCATGCAATCCTGATTTGAAGCAATCCTTCGCTGAAGTCGTTGTTCTCTTCGAATCAATTCCATCCGACACCTTTCATTGCCGTATGTCTCCGACCCAATATGAATCTTCCTTCTCCATTCACACCTCACCTCAGCCAGTTTCTCCCATCTATATGTGTCAATACCAAAATCTTTCAACGCTGCCTTGCATGTATCTTTATAACGGAGCCTTGGTCTACCAATATTTCTTGAACCTTCAGAAAGCTCACCGTATAGTACCTGTCTAGGCAATCTTTCGACATCCATTCTGTACACATGACCCAGCCAGCGAAGCTTGATCAAACGAAGCAGCTGAAACATTGACATCATATTGGATCTTCTAAGTATCTTTGTATTAGATACTTTGTCTTGCCACCTAATGTGCATGATTCTCCTTAAATTCCTTAAATTAAACGTGTTCAATCGTTTTTCCTGACAGGAATAAAGAGTCCAAGATTCGCTTCCATACAGCAACACTGAGAGAACACATGATCTGTAGACCTGAAGCTTGGTTTCCAACGTTAGCTTTGAGTTTTCCCACACTCTAACTGACAGTTTACCAAAAGCCGTTGCCGCTTTTCCAATTCGCATGGACAGTTCATCATCCATGCTCAGTGTAGTAGATATGATAGCCCCAAGATATGTGAACTTGGTGACCGAGAGAATCACTCCGTTGAGGCTTATGCTCGGAGCTTGCGACACGCCTTGAACTAATACTACTGTTTTCTTTGAGCTTATAGACAGAGAGAACAAATTACATGCCCAAGCAAGCTTGTCCAGCAGAGTCTGAAGAGTATGCTCATCGTGAGCTACCAATGCTGCATCATCCGCATACAACAAATCTCTGCATAAAATCTCAGTTGTCAATCGTTTTGAGTGAAGCCTTGCGAGATTGAAAAGCGAGCCGTCCTTGCGTGTACGGACATACACACCATCACTCATACCCTCAAACGCCGTTCTTAACAACAAAATAAATGCCAAATAGAGTGGGGGCCATCACACATCCTTGCTTGACACCATTCCCTACGAAGAACTCTTTAGACTTTGAGCCCTCATATTGAATTGATGCTCGCATTCCGTCATGAAAAGAGGCGACACGGCTCAATAATTTCTGGGGACACCCAATGCTGCGAAGAACATCATAGAGGGCTGGTCTACACACAGTGTCAAATGCCTTTTCCAGATCGACAAATGCAATGTAAAGCGGACGATTCTGTTCGCGACATTTCTCTTGCAGCTGGCGGAGAGTGAAAATCATATCAACAGTTGACCGCTGAGATCGAAAGCCGCACTGTGACTCAGGCAGCACACGATCAGCCAGGATTTGTAGCCTCTTTTGTAGTACCTTAGCAAATACCTTGTTGGATTGTCTGTGTTTTTATAATTTGTCTGAAACTATGTGTGCTGCCGTTTTTTGAACAGGTCTCCCTGAAGGAAGAGATTATGATATTTCATTGGGATTTTGGGGGATTTTCAGACGGGGCAAAATTATAATTTTATAAGTGTCTGGATTTAACTGGGCAGTGGACTGTGAATGTGCTCATGTTTCTTGGACTGTGATTTTTTGAAACAAGAAAAATAACGAGAAGGATATACTTTAGGAGTTTTTATTCAAAAATATAAATTTTCAACTGTTCTAGGGCTAAGACAATTTTTTTTTACTTCACTTCTCCTGCCTTTGAAAAAAAACCTTTCACAAGGCACGGGGAAGCCGGGGTACATAAATACTTGACAGAAAGCCTGTACAGATGTGGAAATATAACTTTCTGTCTCTCCCAGTACTGAAGTGGATCCTCCAATCGCCCAATATTTGGATCGGCAAAATAATTTAAATTAAAAAAGATGAATCAAAATTTTGAACCGCTTACTGAACCACTCTGGCGGAAGCGAGGCTTCACACGTCATCTCTGACGTCATCGGTCTAAACAGACACAAGCCTCGATAAAAGCTTACAGGATTTCTCTGCACACACTCCGAAGACTCGATACAGAGCGTAACATCACTAGTGAGCGGTTCGCGACTGTTGACGGGAGGGGGGGTGTAGAGGGGTTTCACACGCCTACTCTCCACCACAGATTCAGCGCCGCTGCCGCTTGCAGCCGCGACAGAGTGACATAACAGGGAAATTTAAAATGAAGGAGGTTTGATAAAAGTTCGGCGAGTTCGGCGGGCCGGATTAAAAAGCCCAACGGGCCGGATATGACACACGGGCCGTAGTTTGCCCACCCCTGATCTAAACGCTCTGATTTAAGGGGTGTGTCTTCAGTGGAAATGCCCACCGATGTGATTGGCTGACAACTTTTGCATATCAAATGAATTATACGAGACAAAAACGTCTCAGGTTATGTATGTAACCATAGTTCCCTGAGAGGGAATGAGACGCTGTGCCATAGCACTATGGGAACGCCCCACGTAATCAACTCTTCAAGCACAATAAAAAAAAAACAGTGAGAATGACGCGGTTGACGTCATGGAGTACAGGAGTACAAAAGGCACGCCAACAACGGAACTGACAGCTTGCCCGGTGTCTGAAACAAGCACGGCATGCGCAGGAGCTAAGGCTAATGACGCAGCATCTCGGAACTATGGTTACATACGTAACCTGAGACGTTCTCTTTCAAGGGAACTCGAGCTGCGTCATAGCACTATGGGAACGATATACCAATGCCACCTTAGTGACGAAGCATGCTGCCCAAGAAAGTTCCCAAGGAGAAGTTCTGGCACTCTCAGGAAGACCAGCCCTCTCACGGCAAGATAGCCTCAGCTAAAGCTTGCCTCACTGAGTGACCTGCATGGCTCACCGGGCCTCAGCCCCGGGTGAACTGCGCCCAGTGCTCGCACTGGGCTGCAGATCTTCCTAACCCATGACGAGAGGGGAACCCCAGCGTGGAGACCGGACTCATGACCTCCGCGGCTGCGGTAGCCGCCCCCGGCCCAGCAAAGCGAGCCTGGGAGGTGCACTTACCAAACACCACCAGGATGCCCAAGGTGGTGGCCCTCCGGGGAGGGACCATCGCACCTCAAGCGCGTCGCCAGCGAAAGCCGTGGAGCAGCCATACAGCCGCAAGACCCGAAGGTAACAAGGCATAGGCAAGGTGAACCAAAATACACATGGGGACTTAAGCACTGCCGTGCTGCCCGGTCCCAGATCTGTATGTTGTGAGAGCCACACATGGCTTTGAGGCACTCTCGAAATGGTCTGATTTGAGGCACCTTCCTAAAGGGTCCATCACGCACCGAGCTATAACAACCGCAGAGCCTAGGCTAAGCCACAGCTGGAGCTACTCTAACGCACTGGGAAGTGACTCCAAAGTGGATAGACCGCAACGCCCAGCAACGGGAATAACGAGGCGCCCGGGACCTCCCGGGCTGACACCGACAACACCCTGGAGACGCCTTGGGAGATGGTCCCCCGAAGGAGATCCAACGCTCCCTAAAAACCTACGTCACAACATGCTGACTACTAGGACCACTTTCAGGGAGGAGAGCTCGAAGAGGAGCAAATGACCACCCAAGCTCAGCTGCTGGCGACCTGGGGCCAAAGGCTTCAGCCATGGTAACACAGCATACTCCCAGCAACCTTATTACGCAAAAGAGCAGCGGCTCCCCGGGGGGATGAACAAACTCAGACACTATGCGTAGTACCTTTCCCCGAAAGGGAGAGTAAGGCAGCAACAGGGGAATTTCGAAGCGCCCGGGATCTCCCGGGCTGACATCGACAACACCCTGGAGACGCTTAGGTAGATGGTACCCCAAGGGGATCCAAGCACCCTAAAAATATGCATCACAATATGCTGACTACACCTAGGAACACTTCCTAGGGAAACAGGGCCACTGTGCGAGGGACCTTTCATAGAAAGGTGAGGAAGACCAGTACAGGAAAAATTAAGTGCCCAGGGCACCGTGCCACTGAGGCACTACCTGCAGACGTGAGGAGAGGCTGACCCCATAACTTTCTGAAAGAGCGTCATAAGCGCTTCCTTACACCCAGGGCGTGCCAAGACCCGAAGGTAACAAGGCGTAGGCGAGGTGAACCGAAATCCAACGGGGACATAAGCACTACAGTGCTGCCCGGTACTAGATCCGTACGTCGCGAGAGTCGCACCCCACTTGAGCCACTCTCGAAATGGTCTGGTTTAAGGCACCTGCCTAAGGGGTCCATCACACACCGAGCTACAACAACAGCAGAACCTAGGCTAAACCACGACTGGAGCTACTACTACGTACCGGGAAGTGGCTCCAGAGGAAATAAACCATAACCCAAAGACACGTAGAACCTTCCTCAAAAGGCAGGTACGCCCAGTAACAGGGGAATATCGAGGCAACCGGAACCTCCCAGGCTGACACCGACAACACCCTGGTGACGCCTAGGGAGATGGTCATAGGCTTCAGCCATAGTAACACAGCAAACTTCCAACACCACACTGCGCGGTAAACCGGTTAAACGATGCCTCTCCCCTCAGGGGAGCTGGAAAACTACACCGTCTGTAGGCCCTTCACCAGAAAGGGAGAGCATGGCAGCAACAGGGGAATATCGAAGCGCCCGGGACCTCCCAGGTTGATAACGATAGCACCACACCCTGGAGATGCCTAGGGAGGAGGTGCCAGAGGGATCCAACGCACCTTAGAAATATGCGTCACAATATGCTGCTGTTCTTCAGGAACCACTCTCAGGGGGCGATCTCCGAAGAGGGTCCGATTGATGACCAACTCCAGCTGTGACACCGCGGGGCTAAGGGCCTCAGCGAGGGAGCAATTTTCCACCCAGCTTTAGCGTACTGTTCCCGAGGGGAAAAGGACGCACCATGCGAAGGACCCTTCACAGAAAGGTGCAGAAGAGCTGCACCAGGAAAAATTGTGTCAAGTATGCGACCGAGGCATTACCTGAGACGCCTAGGAAGACGGTCCCCCCTTGAGAGGAACCACGTCACAACGTGCATTCTGCTTCTTACATCCTGGGAGAGGCATAATATGCTGTCTGTATCCTACATTCCTTGGTGAGCAGTGCCAGAGAACTAGAACTACGCCAAGGAAGGCGGCTCTAACCACAGGTAAATGAAGCCACCAACCATGCGTGTGCCGTGGTTGATAACAGCTCTTTAGGACAGACAAAGGGGCCTAGGCGTACGGAATGAACCGTGCTGACCGATGCAAAAAAATCTTTTCTGTTTCGCAGAACAGATTAATAAGTCACATCCGTCTCCTCAAAGCTGGAAAAGTGCATCCCATCGGATCTCAAACCTGGGTCCTTTGCATGATAAGCAAACACAGTGCTACAACAGATTTTCCCTAAGGCGCGAAGTGGTAACAACGTCCAGCTCCCCGGAACTGGATCATTGAACTCACAATACCCACAGCCAGCGCCCACGAGCGCTGACCACGAGCTGTAGCGCAGCCAGTGACATCAAACACTGACTGTGCAAGCTCTCACACAAATAAATAAAGAACTTTCATCCCCTGATTCGGGAGAGGCGGCACAACGCTCACATTAGACACCACCCCCACCGCAAGATCCATTTGTGATCCCCATGACCGGGCCCGCCGCAATGCCTACGCGCCAGCGGGACCCGTGCCACGAGGACCACGCGCCCTTGCAGCCTCCACGAAGACTGCGAAGCGAGAGCGGAGAGTTTGCGGTGAAAGCCGCTTACACTCTGCACAAGCAGCTCCCTCGAGGGCTGCCCGTGCATGCTCTTACCCCATGCATGACATGCACAAAGCATGCGTATCCCCGCCAGTTAAGACCCGAGGACAGGGAAACACATATCATTTGAATAAATTCTGCCATAATTTCAACAAAACTTCCCGAGACAATCACACAGTATGTCTTCCAGTGCTTGTTGAAGACACAAAAAGCTGCCGGTTCCGGTGTTGGTGTGCCTTTGGTACTCCTGGCTCATGACGTCATCATTCTCACAGGTGTTTTTCTATTGTGCTTCAAGAGTTGATTACGTGGGGTGTTCCCATAGTGCTATGACGCAGCTCGAGTTCCCTCGAAAGGGAACAAAAAGTTAATATAAGCAGTTGGTTATGTCTAAACATAATTAACGTACTTGCTGTGGCAATACGGTTAGGTTCATATCTTGCAGTAAAAGTCTGTTTGCAAACCCTGCGCCGAAATTGTGACTGATTTACCAAATTATCCACAGTGAAATGTACAGAGTACAAATAAATAATGCTCAACTGAGACATTCACATTTTTTTATATAAATTACCTTCCAATGGATCCTAATGCTAGGAAAATGATTCTGTTATTTTTGGTCCATGATCCTGTTTCGCTCTTCTCTTTTGATCTCCCTAATACAACAGTCAGTGGGACCATTTACTCAATTATTAACTTGAGTTCTGAAACTTTCTTTGTTTTAACAGTACAATGAGTTCAAGGAAGTTTTACTTTCTCAATTCATGACCCCGTTAATACAAACACACACACACACCATTCTGTAGCGTCTTTTATAACATGAATGAGAAATATGTGCAGTTTCATGTACAGACTGTTAAAGTGCTGGAAAACTTGTGAGCATTAAAAAAATGACATAAATAATGTAATCAGTGTTCCAGAGGACGTTCAAGAATACAACTGAAAGAGAGTATTTGAGTAATACTTTAATGAGTTTCGTTTACCTCTCCTTTTAGAATGATATAAAAGGTATTGCCCTCTTCTCCTTCTCGGACAATGACTTCATTGTCCTGAAACTTCACCTTTCAGGGGGAAAAACATGGATAAGACATTGAGTCATCGAGTAGTGCTTAGAAGAAAATATTCCTGATGTACAAAACAAAAGACTTTCTTTCAAATCTCATTTGTTACTAAATATCCATCTGACTACACAAAAATATTGGTTTGATTCCAGGGAAAGCAAGAACTGATTCAACATGTTCCTTGAATGCAATATAAGTTGCTTTGGATAAAAGCGTCTGCCAAATGCATAAATGGAAGGGGTAGGGATACGGTTAGGATTAAGATTTCGGGCAGAAAAATTGTTCCAGGTTAAACAAAATATGTTGATCCAGGAATGTCGAACTCAGCAAAATCAGGACATGCTAAAAGACACATTCTTAGTTCGATTCCCTGGGAAAGCAAGAACTAATTAGAATGTCAATGTGTTTTTTGAATGCAATATAAGGCGCTTTGGATAAAAGCGTCTGCCAAATGCAGAAATGTAAAGATATAAAAACTCATCCTATTTTAAGAATGACAAATCTTGAGCACAGTAAAATATCTATATCATACACATATTGTTATTAGGCAGAGTATAGATGATCTGGAATTTGTAGTGTAAATGTCCACTAAATCTCATAAGTGTGTTTGCAAAATCAAATTTCACAAAGGTTAACACCATTTTAACCAAAAGTTGACGCAGAGTCTGGAATATTTTTTTACAAGAATACTTAGGGCATCCTTTATTTACAATATTTCCCTATTATAAAAACCACGAGTCTATTTACTATTTATAAGAGTAAAATCACACTGACTTCCTCCATGGAATCAATGATCTTTGACAGCTGCACATCATTCAGGGCCTTCAAAGTGCGAGCGCTGGTGGAAACAATGATAAACAATAGAACTTACTCAGCAATAATAGAGCAGTACACATGATGAACAATACACAAACAGTGAGGATTCAAAGTATGCAACATGAAAAGCATCTGATATGAAGTAGAGTGATTCCAGAATGCCTTACGTTTTCAGGAAGCCCATGAGTTGCTCTCGTTCCTTCTTGGACTTGCTGGTCATGATGCTTCGATATGTTTGTCTCTCAATACACCATAACTTCACTGCAGTGACGGCTGTGGGGAAGAGGGTGTCAAAACACTTCTTTACCACATCACCCACCTCACCCACTCCAGAATGATAACTGACCTTTGACAGATGCTGTGCGTTTACAGTTGTATAGAATGGCCAGTTCCCCAAACGTATCGCCAGAGGTCAAAGTTCGCAGGTCACGTCCAGCCTGAGTGACCTTCAGCTCCCCCGCTAGAATGAAATGCAATTTAGGCTCATCAATTCATTATCAAAGTCTGTGCTCGTGTACTTTCTTTCAAACATCTGCATTGATATTTGTTTTTTTACTATTTTAATTAAGACTGTGCTGAGAACTGAGATAGATTTTCACAAAACTTTACACAGTTCTTTAATGTCGGGACTTTGGGAAGTGTATGTCCACATTGATCAGTGATTCTTTTTCACTCTTGGACATAAACAAATGCGATGTTCTCCACTAATCTCGGCACAAATATATCTACATCTACTGTTTAAACCATATTGCAACATCTCTGCAGGTGGAGGCTTTCTGACTGTCGAACGATGTTCAAACAATACTCACAAAGAAAAAAAAAATTGTTTTGGTTTTTGTTTGAAAACCATATTTTTCTTTTTCTGTCCACACCGAGATGGCGTTTTTGTCCTTTTTGAAAACACGTTCTCAAGTAAATAAATTTGAAAATGCAGTTTTCACATTGTAGTGTGGACTGTGAAAATGGAGGTATTTGAAAACCATGACGCATGTGTATTGTTCAAATAGATATCTACGTTTATACCGGTATTGTGTCTGTTATTACTTTGTATACTCTCACAGTCCTGCAAAGATGACAGAAAATGTTCTCTCATTTGCTGTTCTGCAGCAAACAGGGCAGTTCCGTTTTAGATTAAGCATAAACTGGTAAGTGCTTGCGACCTGGATGCATCAGTGAATGCTGAGATCATTTGATATATAAAAATGATCCTGCCAAAAGAATTGTATGATAACTTTATTATGTCTTGTTCCATGTGTATCATCTCAGTGAGCTTTTATAACATGTGCAGTAAGATAAATGTAGCATTCATTCAGCATTATTCAATGTGGACGAGAAACTTTTGGAAAAAGCTTGAAACACTAGTGTGGGCAGAGAGCGATTTGAAATGAAAACACTGTTTTCAAATGTATACCTGAATTGAAAAGTTGTCAGGGTTCTGTCAAGTCAGTTTCGATTCCTAGTGTCTTGGGTGACAGAGCTCTGACACTGTTCCCTCCCTTGTCGTGTCTTTGAGAGCGTGTGATGTCTTGTGCGCGCTCTCGTGTCCGCGTGCATTCATGTCGTTTGTTGCAGTTGATTGTCAGCTGTTTCTGATCACTACCTTCCCTCGTGTGCCTATATATATATATATATCCCATTGTGTTTGCTGTCCATTGTGGTTTTGTTGTCTTTCCATGCCTGTGTTCCTGTGTGTAGTGCTCCCCGATCTCCTGGTTTGTTCATGTTCCTTGAGTGTTTCGTTACTGTGTTTGAGTTACCATTTTCCCCTCGTGGGTGTATTCCTTTTGTGTTTATTTTTTTTATAATAAACCATCCTTCACCCTGCATCTTGAATCCTCCCCGTTAATAATATCGTGACAAAAGATATCTGAATGGCAGAAAAAAACATGCTTTTAAAGGGTTAGTTCACCCCAAAAATACCCTTATATTCTTCAAAACTTATATGACTGCCTTTCCTCAGCAGAACATTTCTGTAGAATTTTTGTTTTTGTTTTTGTCACCTATAAGCAAAACGATTCTTTTGTGTATTGGAGATGAAAGTCCTTCATTCAGATTTGTAATGACTTTAGGGCAATTAAATGTCACTTTTTGCGTTTGTGCTATTAGTGTATATGCAGCGAGAGCTGACAACTTAAGCACTCTATTCTTTTTTCTAGTATTCCAACATCCACCTCAGACAAAGAGCTCACAGACTGAACATGTGCCACTCACAGCAGATTAAGATTCAGGTTAACACAGGACTACTCGTTCCTGGGGACAGCAATCAGAATAAGCTTTGTTTGCCAAGAATGCGCAAACAAGCAAGGAATTTTACAGGTTATTTTATAAAAGGTAAAAGACGCTGTAATCTTTACAGGCACATGAACATGCAGTCTGAAAAAATACTGAGCTTTTACTGATATGATTAATTCTGATGGAAATAAAATGACAGAGAAGCTCTGGTAATCATTACCTGACCTACCTCCCCAAATAAAACTAATACCATATAAACAGGTTTTAAAACCGCATGCTACTCTACTACTACTAAGTAAAAATACTTGCTATTTTCACCATGTCTTTTTATGGCAGAAACAGAAAGGGTATGTGTTTGTACGCATTTCCGAATTCAGTCAACTTGGCATACACACCAGCGACAATGTACATGCTGTCTCCTTCTGTGCCCTCTTGGATGATGCCATCGCCTGCCTGGCAGTCCTGAACCTTCATCAGTTCTACCATCATGCTGATCTGCTCCTCCTCCAGACGACGGAGAAAGTCATTCTTATAAATAGCCTTTATGATCTGAGCCGCCTCACTGATTACCAGACACATAAATGATGTGACTTTAGTAAAACAAGTATTTATTGATTTTTTATTTTTTTTTAAGACTAGTGTTGAATTAGATTCACAGGTTTCGTGACTAGAATTTGTATAAATTTACCTGGCAGTTTTTTTTACTCTATTGGCAGTGATTTCCAGGACTTCTGGTACTTCCTCTGGGGCCACGACAGCTGCCCGACTCTGTCGAACCTCCGGCGTTTCATTACTGTCTTGAGAGGCGCAGTCTGAAAGACAATAGAAGTGTCAAATTAACATATCTTAATGCATAAACATTTTTGTTTTAATATTGTGAGAAATTAATAATTTGAATGTTATTGGTTCCATGTTTTTTGATCACCCAATAGGTGACTGTTATGAATATGAGCTCTGCGCTCCCCTCCATGGTCACCAGAAGGAGCTCACTCACTTATACTGACACTTCACTACACACTACATTTCCCAGCAACCATCACACTGGACTGATTACACACACACAGCTGGACTCCATTACCATTGTTTGTCACATCACCTGTCATCAATCACATGAACTATAAAAGACTCCTTCACCCACAGCTCTAGGCGAAGTCTTGATTAGCCCCGGTTGTCAATTCCAAGCGTTTATAGTCCTGTCTGTTTACCTGTTACCGTTTCTGTCTGTTACCTGTTATTGATCCTGTTCTGCCTGCCCCGACCTGTGCCTGGATTTACGATTGTGATTGATTTCTGCCTGTCTTGACCTCTCGCCTGGATTACCGACTACGATTGTTCTCTCATCATCACATGGTTTATTATTGAGACGGACATTTTGCTGAGAAAATATGACAAAACATCACCGAGTCCTCTGGGTTGACGTCACACTCTGAGTAAAATTACAAATTATTTCTCGTCTTCTGTCTGTTTGTCTCTTTCTAGCCTAAATGACTGTGGCATCACAGATGTGTCTTGTTTGTTTCAGTCTTTGGTGAAGACAACAGCATTGCAGTTTTTAAAAGAGCTTGATCTGAGTAATAATGACATCACATCCTCCAAACAGCAGCTAATTTATGTGCTACAAAAATCTGACTGTAAACTGAGGTGAGTAAACACTTTTGTTGCAGTCACTAACACATAGAAACAGGAATTTAAGTTTAAATGTATTATATTCTAAACAAATATCTTTTAGAAATTAGGGTTGTGATATCACGATGTTAGATTGTGAATGATTAAAATGTCTCCACGAAAGGAGAACATAGAATTAAGCTACAGTTCACATTTTATCGGTTGCAGTTCTGGTGCCTCTGTCCCAACACACTGTACAACATGACAAACATTCACATCACATTTTGTAACGTAGCGATAGAGTTACGCTCACATGACACTACAGCTCTTCACAATCTCTAAAGTTTATTATTTGCATTCATTTTAAAGCCTGCACTCACATACCCAAACACTTTATAACATGAACACAATGTTGTCAATTCCAATGTTGCCCTGGTTGTCAATTCCAAGCGTTTATAGTCCTGTCTGTTTACCTGTTACCGTTTCTGCCAGTTACCTGTTATTGATCCTGTTCTGCCTGCCCCGACCTGTGCCTGGATTTACGATTGTGATTGATTTCTGCCTGTCTTGACCTCTCGCCTGGATTACCGACTACGATTGTTCTCTGTTTGCCCTGACTTTGTGCCCGCACGACCATTCTTAATAAAGACATAGCATTTGGATCCCTGCCTGTGAGTCTCTCTGTAACAGAGGGACTCACAGGCAGGGATCCAAATGCTATGCCAGTCGGCCAAATTAATATACAGTATGAAAGTACTCAGAGCCCCTTAAATTTTTCACTCTTTGTTATATTGCAACCATTTGCTAAAATCATTTAAGTTCATTTTTCCCCTTTCCTCATTAATGTACACACAGCACTCCATATTGACAGAAAAACACAGAATAGTTGAGATTTATTAAAAAAGAAAAACTGAAATATCACATGGTCCTAAGTATTCAGACCCGCATCCTTCAAAACTTTAGACACTGGCGAGACACTGGTTTGCTTTATCCAGCCAAGAAACATAGTTTGAGAATCATCTGGCCATACAGCGGTGTTTTGTTCAGGCTTTATTTCACACAGCAGGATGTGTGGGGGCTCATGCTCTTCAGAAACAAAGACAGAGCTTGAGTCTAACCCAAGCCCTCACTGGAATGAACAATTTACTGAAAACTGATCGTGAGTCACTGTTCTCTCTGCCATCTCTGCTGCACATAATAAGCCTGCTTTTCTTTATATTAGTGAGGTTTTGGATTGATTGATTGAATGCATTCACTTTTTGGATAATTGGACTGAAAACTGATCTAATCACAAACATAGAGAAGCGAAATCGGGTTAAAGCATTGGAATGTAAATTTTCGTCAACCATGGTGCAGGATCCTGTGCCGTTGTATATGTTCAGTTTGATAATGCTCAGCTCCCAAGATCATCTAACTGCGTCATGGAAATTATATTATTGGTGCTATTTTGCATGCTTCATTTATTTGTATTAAGGATTTTTTAAGTAATTGCAGGCCAAAATAGTAACATATGAAGGAACAAGATGAAAGTGGCAGCAGATAAATCCATTAGTCTGTTCTGTCTTACCGAGGTCATCCAATCGTCTCTGCAACCCCTGTATAAATCTCTCCTTCTGTTCAAGCTGTCTCTCTGTAATCAGAAAACAATAATCTAGTGTGCATTGAAAAACGTCAAGATCATATACTGTGCACTCAATGATCCCTAAAACAGTTAAGGGCAGTAATCATTCATATCTTGATATAGTGGTCTTACATTTTAACATTTTTTTAATGTTATACACGTTTTATGTTTTTTAGAGGTCTTACTCAGCTCCTGGTTCTGATTCTGGAGTTCCAGGTTGAGCTGGCATTCTTTTTCCAGCATGTGCTGGAGTTTCTTGAGTTGGGCTTCCATTGGCCTAAAGAGATGATTAGTAGAGCAGCATGGCACTAAAAAGAACAGTAAAAGCACACACGTCACACAGCTAACAGTTAATATGTAACTGTAACCTTTAAAATATATGTAAAAATAGCGATTCACTGAATGAGCCTTCAAAATGAATGAATGGCCATCATCTAATCACAGCATTTATAAAAAGGTTTCCAGGTTACAGTTTAAAAGCAACACCCAAGTGTGCCTCAGTTTTTTGAGCTGTTCAATATGGATCTTCTCAGAATTAATGTTTATTTCTCACAATTCTAACTTTATAGCTCAGCCTTTTTTTCCTCACAGTTGGACTTTATAACTCACTATTCTGAAGGGAGAAAAAGTAATTTGTGAGGAAAATAAAATTCTAAATTTTAAACACAATGGTGAGGGGGAAAAAGACTGAGCTATAACGTTAGAATTGTATTTAAATCCTGCAAGTCCTTTAAATGTCTACTTTAAAGATATGGGAAATTAACTAAATATGCAAATATTGATATAATATTAGCAGATCAAGCCATCCAGGATGTTTTTGAGATCTTTAGTACTATCTTATTTTCTTTATGTGTAAAGTAACTTTTTCCCAATTAGTTTTTCTAGGAACGAACAAAGCCATCATGGAGGGTGTTCTGCCACGATCTCCAGTGAATATTCCTCAATCGATCACTGGAGGTCTCACTCACCTGAGAACTAGCATTTAGTTCAGACTACATTTCTCAAGTCCACACACCTGGACTGATCACTGTAAACCTGCTCCTCATCACTCGCACATAAACCCATGTGTGTGATCACTCCTTGTGAAGTCTTGTTTTGCTCCATCTACATTTCTGAGCATTATTTTCCCTGTGTTGTTCTGCTTGTGTTTGACTCTGCTGTGGATTATCTTGTGTGATTCTTTTCTGCTTGTTACTTATGTTTGCCTGGATGACTTTCATTGCTGTTTGCTGCCTGCCCTGATCCTCTGCCTGTTATAATCACGTTTACCGCTCTGCCTCTGATATTATTTACCCTGGTATTCTGACGCACGCCTGTGTGTACTCTGAACTTGCTTTCCTTCAATAAACCACACATGAATCTCATGAGTCCTCGTTACAGTGTGAGTTCACTGAACATTCTTTACTTAAGAATATCTTACACCAGTAGAATCTACCAAGTAATAGCAAGTTATGTTATGTTAACATTAAAGCTAAATAACATTAAAATATAAATAATTGAGTTGAACCAACATTATATTTTCATTTTAGATCGAGTTATTTAATAAAACTGGTCAACCTACTGCCCTGCTCCAGAACATTCAATGTCTTAAATTAAGCACAAAACAATACATTTCTTTTCTGACTGACAACCTCCAACACAGTCTAAAAAATGTCCAGGAATTTCCAGGATTAAAGAGTATTATTTTGCACTAAATTACTGAATCAACAGAAAAATGATCTAAATAACGTACAACTCTTCTTTTTCTGTGATTTCACGTTATATTCTCGTTATATTCATGCCTCTGTAATAAATGTATTCTTTAACACAGTAATTGTTTTCATCACAGTGGTGATTTTTGATTTTTTTTATTAGCTTTGGATCTTGGATCCTCTGTATTCATATTCAAATTTCTGTATAAGCCAAATCAGAAATGTGACACATACACACACACACACACACACAAAAATTAAACATTTGTAAAAGGATGACAAAGAACATGAAGAATATGAAATAGTTTTGCCAAATCATTCTTGGTATGAATATGAAGATTTTGTTTTAGGATTATTTAAAAATGAAGATTTACCAAGAATTTTGTTTGTTTAAAATGTATAACTGTTTGTAGATATTTCACAATAATGAAGAAACTGCTGAGACCTTTGAAAGATGTGACATTGTGTAAACGTCACCTAATGATGCACAGACATCAATACAACACATGCAAAACAACAAAGATGACACTCAACAAAAAATAAAAACATTGATACAACATAAACCACCATTAGAGAATAAACCAACAACACAAACTGTCAAAAGCAAAGCAAAAATCAATTCAGCATCACAGTTAGAAGCAACAAGATTCAAGAAACTCCTCCACAAAATCTATTCATGCACTTCATGCTTCAACTTCATATGCTCTGGAGAAATATAGTTTGATGTTGTTTGTTTACAGTAAATTGTGTTTTCCAATACTGTAAACTTGCTGTAAAATCACTTTTTTAGTGCAGCTAGATACAAGAAAAGTCCTACTGTGAAATTACTGTGAAAGTAATGTAAATATTAACCTGGAATATACTGTAAATTCAAAAAATGTAATTAATAGTGCACTTGTATATCTCCAGAGTGATTAATTGGGCAGGAAACATTATTATGGACTCCTCTCACCCTGACCACAGCCGTCTGCTCTTCTATGATACAGAACGATGACTAACATTATTTTCCCCCACATCTCCACGTTAACATACCCAACTACTATCTACCTGTTTCTATAGGTCAATATCATTATAGAATTTATGGCTCCAGGCATTGGGCAACACAATAATTATCATGTAAATACATATTTTTATCTGAAACCGTTGTATATACACTCCTTAATGTGTACATCTGTACATATGCTTCTGCTTATTCTACAGTTGTGTTACTTTAAGGTTTTTACCTTAATTCTACATTTAGTTTTTCTAATAACGCTGGTTCTGATAAGTCAAAGATTTAATATACCTTTCATTGACCTCATAACATAATGGCTGATGCATCATCACCATCATTATGATATCAGCCAATGTGTGATCAGCCATTATCAGAAGAATAGACATTACAATCACAAATTTCCTTAAATGTATTAATTGGTTTTTTTTTCATACAGCTTGTCACAAACTGATACTGATGTGAAATAAATGGTATTTCAGATAAAATTGTTTGAAATGTCATTTAGAAACAAAACAAAACAAAAAGGATAAGTTTCTCCAATGCATCAACGCTGGGCTAGACTTCAGGCTGCTGTTTAAAAGTCAGGCTAAGTTTAAATGACTTCCAATTAAATGGAATCCATTTTACGATGCAGAATTTTAAAAGCCAATGTTAAACTTTAAGGAAATGATTAGCTAGCCTCATTGCTCTCTATGCAGTACGCTTTATGACTCAAGAGGTGTTCAGGGTCTACTGAAATCCTGATAGTGCCCAGCCATCAATGCTTGCTAAAGGAAATTTGAGGGCTTAGACTGTGTTAGTGGACAACACAATGGATAGCAGAATCTTTTATACTTGAGCAGAGACATAAAATGTTCTTTAGATTAAAACTCTGTCCCGTCACGTCTAGAGTCTTGACAACTTAAGATATAGAAGATAAACGGAAAGTCCTTGTCAGGAATCCCACAAAGCACAGCCACAAGTTATCAAACTGTTAATCCAAGCAAATAATACCTGTTTGTCATCTCTGCTGTTTATAATCAAATCTTTTTTCATTTGTAAATGAAACCTACCTGAACACCCAAGCTCTCACTCACTCCAGATCGGTGTGTTCTGGCAGAAAGATCAGCTTCTTGGGTATAAATCATTAACCTGACACTCCACCCTTCGCCACAGGTAAAAAGAAAAATGTGATTATATTAGAACAGACCCAGAAGAAAGTTCACATGCTCAGAGATTCCTCTTTCAAAGCACAGCAGATTCACTGAAGGTCTCATTTATGGTTCAGTTATCAACTTCTGATGTGTCTATGGCAAACACACAAAGGAAGTAAAAGACGGAGTCTTGGGAGAAATGTTTAATCCTTTATGTTATATTATATTATAGTTCCCTCCCCACATCTACAGGAACAGCAGTGGAACAGTTACACTAGGAGACAGAAAAAAGAAGAATGGTAAAAGTTAGGGCTGAGCTTGTCTGAACTTTTCTGCACAGTTTCAGGACAGCATCTGCACCAGCAGCAGAGATCTGTAATAGTCGTATGAATAGTCGTTATGTGGTGAACTAATTTACAGTATTTACACTGGAATACTTTGGTTTTGAATATATTATTCATGAATATACCTTGGAGTTCACTTATTTCGACTCATGGTTAACTCGCCAATCCTATTATGTCTACTTTTTTGAAGTGGAACCACCAAACTCCCTATTTGTCTTAGCATTTTCGATTCTCTAATGTCGCCGAAATCTAATATCTCAAGCATAGCTGGCTTCGCTTGTACTGTCACTCTGACAGCTGGCGCTGATAGGCTGTCTGACCTGTCAATCATGCAAGAAGACGTGATTGGCTGTGCTGCATGAGGGCGGGCTCTTCTAGTCTTATTAAAGGGACAAGCGCAGCGCAGCTGGAGAGACTGCCTTTTCTTTTTCTTCTGATTCTGACTTGTGTTTGTTTTCTTATTTTGTGAATTTCGCGCACAAGCACTGTGTACCGAGCCTGAACAGTTATGGATAATTGACGTCATGCGAGCTACATTTGAAATTCGAAATGTGAACTTACACCATAAATTCATCAATCTATGGGTGTGGGTTATGCCAACGATTTTTTTACACAAAACCCAAAACCCGCTGGCTATATGAGCGTGCGGATTATCTGTGTCTGCGGGTTATATGTGGGAAAATATATGTTAATATATGTCATATGGGTTATCTCGATCATCGTTTATCTCGATGCTTTTTGCAACCCCGAGGCCCTCGACATAACCGAACTCCACTGTATTTGGTTTGTTCCACTGCCTTCTGTTGTAGTTATGATTTGTGAGTTTATTGACTTTAAGTTCTTTTTGTTGTGCATTTATCAAATATTAGAAATGTGTTGTGCATCTTCCTTCTTTCCATCTTCCAACTAATTTTCTAACAACTTCATTATCCTGCATTTATTGAATTGTATTTATTTCATTTTCAAATTCACCTTTTCATGGATAGGTTTACCTTTTCATGCCTATCCATTTACAAGGTCACATTGTAAGTGTGCACACTTATTAAGCACGTTATCAGTTCCGCTGAACATCTTTATTATATCGAATACCTTAACAAAAACGGGTTATTGAAACCTGGCTGACAGTCCCACTGACTGGCTTGAGCAGATAATGAGGGTTTTAAAACTGCAGAGAGCTAAATTATTGAGATATAATTATGAGATCTGAACTATTCTGAGTCTGAAGTTTGCAGTTTGTTTCATGTTTAATAGAGCTGGATAATGACCACTTTTGACGAGGAGAACCTCATAACCCCAAAGGCCAATCAAAAACAGCCCAATGCAATTTTCACCAAAGACCACAAACTCATAAAAACATAAAAAATCAATCATCAACATCTAAACATGTTAATTCTCTATAAGAACTTCTGTAGATATCTGACCAAAAAAATAAAGTTGGTTTGTAACTGTGTCAGAGTGACCTACCCCATTTGTATAGTAGCACTGACACACACCCACTTACACAAACTCACACACGTACGCGCGCACACACTCACTCACAAACATTCACTCATATATATATGTATATATATTTAAGCATGCAGTTAACTTAGCACTGTCAATAAACACCACTTTACACCATACATCGCTGAGAGCCTTATTGAATAAACACTTTATCTTACAGTGACTGGTTAGTAACGTGTGAAGCTGGTAATGCTGTTTGTGGAGTTGTTTAATGAAATCTGGAGAGATTTAATGTGACCTTTTATCTTCAGTTGATTTCATCTAAGGCTGTGGCTGAAGTCAGGTGTAATTCTCATCTTTTCTTCAGTGATTCTGCTTGTTATCATCAGGTGTTCATCACTAATACTTAATCATCACTTGATTATCTCATTAACGTCAACCATAATTCAGTGTTACTTTAAATCTCTGTAGAGTGGGACTAAATACACTCGGAGCAGTGTTGATTTAACACTGGAGATTGTGCTGTGAATGAAAACCTTACCGGTTTTAAAAATCTACAATTTGAATTCAATAAAATACTGTGAAATATACAAATAGAATAGATTAGAATGTAATAGTAGACTATACAATTTGCAATATGCAAGAAGCATGTAGCTGAACAATGCAGTAAAATATATAATGATCATACAAGATACAGCACAGGACATGTGCATTTAATTATTTTTCATTAAAGAAATACATATTTTTATTAAGAAAATAAAAACTTTTATTGTTTAAAACATAAATAGCCATAAAGTGCAGGAAGAGATGAGAAAGTAAGGTACCCTGTTACTTAAGCTAATAAGCATCTCCATTGGTTAAGTTTTTAAGGAGTAATGGAATATTTTAGTAACGGCCCCACTTTATAATAGATGTCTTTAATTACTATCTACTAACATTTAAATTAATCATTTGATACAATACACTTATTGTGTACATGTTTTTACATTGTACTTTTTTTTACGCAAGCACATATTAGTTAAAAACACCTAATATAAAGTGTGACCAAAGCCACTTTCCCCAACACTGGAAATAAGACATACAACATATCAACCAACAGGGCCAACAGGGTCACGCTAACCCCGACCTCTAGAGTTTGATTACAGTTTAGTGGCCCCTGCTGGTGAAGCGGCCTCCAGTTTACATTCACACTGATTTGGGGTTTGTGTGCCCTTATGGAGTGCCAGAACAATACCCAGAGAGAGTTATCCTCTGAGATTTCTTGTGTCTCAAACAGTACAGTGATGCACTTGTAACGCCAAAGTCATGGGTTCGATTCCCAGGTAAAGCAAGAACTGATTAAAATGTCAATGTGTTCCTTGAATTTAATGTGATTGGTTTTGGACAAAAGTGTCTGCCAACAAGTCACAAACAAACACAAACAAGTCATTCTTCCGTAGTTACATTTTCGTGGATTTAGTTATTGGCAATGCAAGTTACAGAGTCACTACAGAGTGAAATCTGTAGTGTATACAGTACACACACACACACACAATTATGTAATTTATACATATTTATGCATGTTAGTATTGTGTACTTAAATTATATAAAGGAACACTTAAGTTTGAATTAAATGTAATGTTTTCAACCAACTAAATACATATATGTAATTGATTACATATATGTAATGATTAAACTGTATCACAGATTAAGTTCATATTAAATGCAATTAGATGAACTTTAGAGGGATTTTTTAAAAACCACTTGATGGGACTTAAACACATCTTTATATGTATTTTCATAATTGCTTCTAGTGTCTTTAAAATATAGCTAAAGTGCATTGCTCAATGTACTGAGAAGAAATGAATGTGAACCACAATATACTTTAATGTTAGATAACAACACTGTCACGGTGTGGCTGTAGGAAGTAAGTGAAGTAAGTGAAGTCAGTGTCCCAGCAAAGGAGAATTCAAAGGAACAGGTTTTAATCTTGAACTCGGCTCAACAAACACAAATCTATAAATGAAGGAGAACAGACAGAGATTAAGGGAGAACTCAGGGTATAAATACATGAGCAAACAAAGGGAACTAATGAGGTGAGGTAATAATTAACAAGCTGATTGACAGGACATGGGTGACGAGGATGAACTGAATGAAACACGTTAGAGAACTTAAATTAAAAAATTAGAACCGCGACAAATACACTTAAGCTATTAAAATCAGCTACTTTAGTATGATAGTTTATACATCAAAATAAGTGATTTGTAAAACACTATAAACATCATATTTACAGACACTTAAGGTGACTTAAATTTTAATGATATTATATCATCTGCAAGTGCACTTTTAAAAAAGTAAACTTTTAAGATTCACAAATACACAAAAGGTAAACTTTCAATACAATTAAACATTTATTTTTCACAAGGCTATATATATATCTATGTGTGTGTGTGTGTGTGTGTGTGTGTGTGTGTGTGTGTGTGTGTGTGTGTGTGTGTGTGTGTGTGTGTGTGTGTGTGTGTGTGTGTGTGTGTGTGTGTGTGTGTGTGTGTGTGTATTCATGATTCAAAAACGGACAGAACTGATGATGTGAGATGGGTTGTCTGAGAGGTGGGAGACATGGGTGGGTGAGTTTAACAGATTTAGTGTCATCTTTCAGACTGGAGGCTAAGATAATGAGTATCGACCATTTTAATCCTATGATCCTCTACTTCTTCCCCTCTTCTTACCTACATTTAACCCTCTTTTTCCCACTTACTGTCTGCCACTTATATCAGTTTTTTCCTGCTTTGGTCTATCCAGATTACGGCTAATGCCCATGTTTGTGTGGTTGTTTTGAGGGTTTCAGGGTCAAGCGCAGACACTGTCACCAGACAGAGGTAATTAACTCCAGCCAACAGTCACATAGCCAAAAAAACAAATCATGGCACATCCCTTTTTTAGTATTATTTTGATACAAATAAATATTTAGCTGTTCAGTCTTCTCGTGAAATGATGCAATTTCATAATTCATAATTTTGTAAGAAAACTACAGTAGAAACAGGGCTATAACCACACCATTGAAAGTTCACCTACAGTATATTCAGATTGAGTGGTGAGCAAATAGGAAATGGCAGGTTCATTAACTGATTCATTCATTAATTACCTCAATGTTAATTCTGTACAACCTTTTTAAGCGGCAATAGTTATTTATCATTTAATCACATTGTTTGGTGAAAAAAAAACACAGTTAAAAACTGTTCGATTTTTTTCCCCCATAAAATGTAACACTTTGGAACGTCTGCGATGCGATGAGAGGCGAGGAGTAACAGGTTCCCAAATGAAATTCACTTTATTTTAAAAGGCGAACAAAACAAAAGACTTTAAATGCTAAAACAAGACAGCACTTTTAGTGCAAAACCTACGAGTCACTTGAAATAAGGAAACACGGAACATGGCGCTTGAATCCACACACACATGGAGTCAACGTTAACGGCTGACAGAGAAAAAGGGACATAAGAGGGCTAAATACAAGAGGAGGTGATGAGGGGATGGGATGCAGCTGACGAGACAAACAACTGATGACGCAACAGGTGAGGAACACATGGGAGAACACGGGAACAGGGGTTGTATGAATGCCACACCAGACAGGAAGTGCACGATAGACAGGAAGATCACGAAGGACAAGACTGATGGGTAACAAAAGATGAGACCAAATAAAACAATCATTAATAAAAAGAAGAAAAGAGTGTTTTATTTTGAAGTTTAGTGTGTGCTGTGAAATGATGGGTTAAATTACATTCTTGAGATGATAAAAAAGTACAGTTCAAAAGCTCTGTATTCAGACAAGACTGAAAAACAGTATCTTTTGTTCATTTGTGCTTGGGATTTTTCTTGAGTTAATGCTGTGTGTCTTTACACAGGTGGGAGGTGTCTACATTACAGACAGTTTACCAGATCAGTCAAATCTGCTAATCTGACACCAGATTACTGTGGTAGAATCAGCCTCTTAATCCAGTCTGTGAGTCTTGCTGCATGTTCCATGTATAAACAGACGCATATCTATATTCACAGTCAAAAAAACACTCACAAAATGCTCTGACGTGTCACATATGCTCATATTCATGTTATGATTATTTACACTCACTTACACTCTACACACATAGAAATATAGAATCATCTATACTAAACAAAACATGTGAAAGCATACAAGAAAGCATTGATAACACACTGTAAAAAGGCAAAATTACTAAGATACACCATTTCTGTAGAAAACCTCTGTATATTGTTCACTAAAGTTAATCCTCAATGATCAATGGAAGAAATTTGTGAATTCTCTACATGCCATGTATTGCAATATTATTTTTAAAGAATTAATTTAAATTATTATCCAATATATTTGTGTTAAAAATAGTACAATCATTTATTGCTCTAAGAGTTGGAATGGCTAATTTCCAAAATGTGGTGCATTAAAATCAACGTTCTGTTGGTTTGAGCATCCAAACCATTCTGACATGTGAACTTCTAATTCAACCAATGGCATTACATTTGAGGCAAGTTGATCAGTTTGTTCTATTAATGTTTTTATGAAACCTGTTTGATCAGAGACATTAGTTGTCATAGGTTCTTTTTTTGTTTGTGCTCCTGTGCTTTAGTTTTGTTTCACAAGACTAAATTAACAGAATGCATAACTGATATAAAAAATTGGATGACTAATAACTTTCTACTGCTTAATTCTGAAAAAACAGAGATTCTAATTATTAGACCAAAAAGTTCAGCACGTAATAATCAAGACTACTGCCTAACACTCAATGGCTGTTCTGTCAAGTCTTCGTCGTCAGTTAGAAACCTGGGTGTGCTCTTTGATGTCGATCTTTCATTGGAAAACCATGTTTCTAGCATCTGTAAAACGGCATTCTTCCATCTTAAAATATATCTAAATTGCGACATATGCTCTCAACGACAAATGCGGAAAAGTTAGTTCATGCGTTCATGAGTTCAAGGCTAGATTATTGTAATGCTTTACTAGGTGGTTGCCCTGCACGCTTAATACACAAATTCCAGCTGGTCCAAAATGCAGCAGCTCGAGTTCTTACTAGAACCAGGAAGTATGAGCATATTACCCCAGTTCTGTCAAACCTGCACTGGCTTCCTATTAAACACCGAATACATTTTAAAATCTTGCTAATGACTTACAAAGCATTAAATGGTTTAGCTCCACAGTACTTGAGTGATCTCTTAACACATTATAGTCCTTCATGTCTATTGCGATCCCAAAATACTGACCAGCTTATAATACCTAGAATATCAAAGTCAACTGCTGGCGGTCGATCCTTTTCCTATTTAGCTCCTAAACTCTGGAACAGTCTTCCTATTACAGTTCGGGAAGCAGACACACTCTGTCAGTGTAAATCTAGACTAAAAACACATCTTTTCAACCTGGCATACACATTATATATTGTCATATATGTAAAATGATTGTTAGGCTGCATAATTTAGGTCAGTCGGAACCGGGAACATTCCCATAACATCTGATGTACTTGTTAAATCAGAAGAAGAATGGCATCTACGCTGATATTATTCTCTGTTTATTCCGAGGTTACCGTGGTCAGCCGGATCCGAGCCGTATCCAGATCAGATGAAGGACCTGGACACGAGCACAGCACTGCCCTGAAGTGTCTGCGGAGACCGTGACTCTACTAAACCCTCCCTTGTGAAGATCATGAACCCATCTCTATCCGGACCAAATTGGACTTAATAGTGGACTTGAATTGTTATCAATATAATAATCAAACTATCAATCAATCAAATCAATCAATAATCAAAACTTAACACTTAATATTCATCAATTGTATTAATTCACCTGCTCTTTTAAGGCTGCCGTTCAGCCAAACAAACTTTGTTTATAATGTTTTCCTGTGACCACTGTAAAGCTGCTTTGAAACAATCTGTATTGTAAAAAGCGCTATACAAGTAAAGGTGACTTGACTTGACTTGACAAGACCGCACACAAAGCCAAGACATAACTACATCGAATGTGACAGAACCCTGACAGTATTATTATTACAGGTCTATATTTGATTAAGTTCTTGATATTTTGTTTACTTTTTACTACTAGTTCTTTTTGTGCATGCCTACCAGCAATTGAACTGGAGTGTGGAGCAGTAATGTAGAAATGTAAAGTCAACAGATTTTGTTAAGAAATGTTTTTCCTGAAACTTAAGATGCAACTTATAATTTTTATTTTTACTGAAATTTTATGTGCAACATTTTAAATGCTCTGTACAATATAGTATGACATTTCTAACTGTCTCTTTTACATTATGATTAGGCACATTATGATGTGTTTTAAGTTAAGTCCATTGTGACTAACACGTTATAAAAGATTCTTCTTTGTTTCTTAATGTTGTGTTTTCTCCTCCTGTACCCACATTTTCTTACACCCACATTGAATTTCCTGTGCTCTGCTTTGTATCCTGTTTATAGTTTTCTTGTTCCCTTTCAGGGAACTCGAGCTGCATCAAACCCGGAAGCGCCAGCTCTGAGTGTCTTCAGCGTGCTGTATCTGTGTGAGAGTGATTTAGAAACTAAGCTAGTTTAACAATCAGGAGTTTGTGTGTGAAGAATGGCTGATGAACAGACATTTAGACCTTGTGTTTTTCCCTGTCCGCGTTTTATAACGGACAGGGATACACATGTTATGTGCGTTGTCTGTTTGGGAGGGGAGCAAGCGCGGTCGGCGCTTGAGAACGCCGGCTGTAAGGACTGCGAGAAGTTCTCACTGCATACGCTCCGCTCCCACCTGGCGGCCTGTAATGAGGCCGCTCAGGCTAGTGTTCCCCAAGGTTCGGGACCTGCAGCAGGCGAGGCTTTGCGGCGCTCTCAGTCATGGGGATCACAAATGGATCTCGCTGAGGCAGCTGGGATGGGTCCTCCCTTATCTCAGCCCTCACGAGATGAGGCGGGTCCCAGTCACGAGCGCTCCCCAAGAGACGATTGTGCTGGGGCTCCGGCACTAACTTTATCTAGTTCAGATGATATGGATTTAGCTAGTGTCGACCCGGTTGGGGAGGATTCGCCAGCATTTGAGGAGCTAGTTGAGGTTGTGGCGCGAGCGGTCTCGTGTCTGGATATTGATTGGCTGGCGGAGACCAGGAGCGCTCGTCCTAGAAAGAGTATATTGGACGAGCGCTACCTGCCTACTTGCGTCACTCCCCCTCGCCGAGCTATGCCTTTTCTTCCTGATCTCCATGCAGAGGTATCTAGATCATGGAGAAGGCCAGCCTCCGAAAGAGTTCATACACCGCTAAGTGCTATGTATACGAATCTTGTCAGGGCTCAGCACCACAGTTATGGAGGGATGCAGAAAGTGGACAAGGCTCTTGCTGGATACCTCGTTCCCCAGTCTGCGTCCTCTATTAAAGCTCCGGCGCTCCCCACCAAGCCGATGCGTGTCACGTCGTCTTTGGTGGGGAAAGCATACTCTGCTTCGAGCCAGGCTGCTGCGCCGGTCAAGCGCGGTCTCAAAGCTCCGCATACAGGGTCGCTCAAAAGGAAAGTGTCTCTACCCAACTTCCTCCGGTAAACCCCGGAAGGTCGGGCCGACAAGTCCAAGTTCAGCCTTCGGGCAAAAAGGGTGATTTGAGGGTTTTCCTTAACACTAAGAAGGCTAAGACGAAGCGGTCCTGACGCCAAGCTGCAACAAGGTGGTGTCTCCAGTGTGCACCTCCAGTGTCAGCCCGCCACGGAAGAACCACCCCCTCTAAGGAGGGTCCTAGAGCATTCCACCCGAGTTTCCGGAAGCCCCAGCTCAGTGGTGAATATGTTCACAGTACCAGAGGCCAGCCCCAGGAGGCTGATTCCCTCAGTAGAGTTCCAGGTGCGTGGTCATGTCTACCGGATATCTCTCAGTGGGTCCTGCGCACGGTAACATGCGGGTACGCCATCCAGTTCGGGGTTTCTCCACCCCGGTATTTCGGGGGTCCTACAGTCTCTGGTAGGCCCCCAGCAGGCTCTGGTTACGGAGCAAAAAGTAGACACTCTGCTGGCGTAGAGGCCATCGAGTATGTACCCCTCGCGAACAGCAGGTCCGGGTTCTACAGCCGGTACTTCTCAGTTCCAAAGAAGGATGGAGGGTTGCGGCCCATTCTTGATTTGCGTCTCTTAAATCGGACAGTTATGCGTCTAAAATGCAAAATGCTGACGCTCAAGCAGATCGTAGTACAGATCAGGTCCTAGGACTGGTCAGGCACGGTCGACCTCAGAGATGTATATTCTCACGTCTCCATCCTTCCGATGAGGAAGTTCCTGAGGTTCGCTTTCGGGGAGAAGGCATACCAGTATAGGGTACTTCCTTTCGGTCTGACGCTCTCGCTCCGCACATTCACTAAGGTAGTGGACGCTGCTCTAGCTCCGCTGCATTTGCAAGGCATTTGTGTCCTAAACTATGTCGACGACTGGCTTATCCTGACCCAGCCGCCGCAGTTAGCAGCACAACATCGAGATGCTGTGCCCGCACATGAAGGAGCTGGGGTTAAGGCTGAACACCAAGAAGAGTGTACTTTCTCCCATGCAGAGAACCACTTTCTTGGGAGTCATTTGGGACTCAGTGGCCATGTCTGCTCGGCTCTCCCCTGAGCACATCCAGGCCGATCGTTCAGCCGTCAAGAGCATCAAGCTGGGCCAGCCACTCACGGTGAAACACTTTAGAGGGTGTTAGGGCTCATGGCAGCGGCATCCAGCATTATCCCACTGGGCCTGCTGTACATGAGACCCCTGCAGTGGTGGCTGAAAACCAAGGGGTTCCCCCCGAGGGGAGACCCGCTTCGCACAATCAAGGTCACGGGGCGATGCCTACGCACCCTGAGTATGTGGAAGAACTCTTGGTTCCTTGCTTATATGGAGGAGATTTGGGACAGATATGGCAGGCACAGTTTGACCTGTTTGCCTCTGTAGAGAACACTCACTGCCCTCTGTGGCTTTCATTAACACATCCAGCGCCTCTGGGGTTGGATGCCGTGGTACAGGCGTGACCGAGGCTACGCCTGTACGCCTCTCCCCCAATCACTCTGCTCCCGGGAGTTCTGGCCAAGATTCACTGGGACAAGGTCCATCTAAGCCACTGGCCTACCAGAATATGGTTCCCAGACCTCGTGTCCCTCCTCGACGGAGTCCCAGGCGGAGGGTTGCCTAACCCCGCCCAGAGCTAATGAACCTGTGGGCTGGCCCCTTAGGGGGTCCAGCTCATGGAATCCGGTCTCTCAGCTGAGGTTGTAGAGACCATTTTTTCAGTCCAGAGCTCTCTCCACGAGGAAAATCTATGCCTTGAAGTGGAAACTCTTCATGTCTTGGTGTAGCGAAAGGCAGGTGAACCCAGTAACCTGTCAAGTTGGCAAAGTGCTGGAGTTCTTGCAAGAAAGATTTGTGGCAGACTTGTCCCCATCCACCTTGAAAGTTTATGTGGCTGCCATAGCAGCTTGCCATGTACCTCTGGGTGGGGTGTCCTTGGGCAGGGACCCCTAGTCACTCGTTTCCTCCATGGTACACTAAGGCTGAGACCTGCGGCGCAGACTAGGGTGCCTGCCTGGGACTTGTCTGTGGTACTCCAAGGCCTGTCCCAGGCACCCTTTGAACCTCTAGAGGAGCTCCCTATTAAGCTCCTCTCTCTTAAGACCCTTCTTTTGCTGGCCATCACCTCGCTTAGGAGGGTCGGGGATCTTCAGGCCCTCTCGTTGGCTCCCTCATGCCTCGAGTTCGCGCCCAGGATGGCGAAAGCCTTTCTCCACCCGAGGCCAGGCTATGTGCCCAAGGTTCCCACTAATGTGGCTCGGTCTATCACGCTGCAGGCCTTCTGCCCTCCCCCATTTGACGATCATGAGCAGGAGCACAAGAACAAGGTCTGTCCAGTGCGAGCACTGGACGCTAACGTTTTCAAGACTGCCACTTGGTGTAAGTCGGACCAACTGTTCGTTTGCTTTGGGACCCCTAAGGGGGCTCCAGCTTCTAAGCAAACCCTAAGCAGGTGGATAGTCGAGGCTATCTGTCTAGCTTACGGGTCGGCCGGACATGTTTCTCCGTTGAGGGTCCGGGCCCACTCCACTCGGAGCGTGGCGGCATCCAAGGCTCTCCTCTCCGGAGTTTCCTTGTCTGATGTTTGTGCTGCTGCTGGCTGAGGTTCGCATTCATGAGGTTTTACCAATTGGACCTCGATTCCGCCCCAGGAACCAGGGTGCTCTCTCAGTGAGATAAGACACACCCGGATGCCGGCGTCGCTGAGGTGGCGTTGGTATAGCGTTCCCCTAGCGCTTTGACGCAGCTCTAGTTCCCTGAAAGGGAACGTCTCGGGTTACGAATGTAACCCTGGTTCCCTGAGGGGAACGAGACGCTGCGTCTTTGCCTCAGCTCCTTGTGCCTCCATGCCCGCTTCAGACACTCTTTTGCTGGCGCTTCCGGGTTGCGGGCGTGCTTTATGCTCTCTCTCATGACGTCACCGGCACGTTCCGGCGGTGACGCATTCACACGCGTTCGTCTCTCATTGGTTGCACAGATCTTCACGTGACTGACGTCAGGCTATTTCCCCTAGCGCTTTGACGCAGCGTCTCGTTCCCCTCAGAGAACCAGTGTTACATTCGTAACCCGAGACGTTCACTAGTTCCCTGATTGTGTCCAGGGAATTTGGACCATAGAGTTTCACTCTCATGTGGATTACACATTAAAATGTTTTAAAGCATAAAATAGGAATGTGAATTTCTCAATTGTTTATCTTGACGGCCTCGAGATAAAGCAAGCAAGAGACTGGAGATCTTTTCTTGAGGGAGAACATCCATTCACAGCAAAGGAAACTTGACCCTGACTTTCTTGGGCCGCTCAGAATCAAGATAGTCTGGTGGATAGCCAGAAGTGGAATTATAGATATGCCTTCACCATTGCAGAAAACAGCTGAGTTTTGTACAGAGAAAAGAACATGAAGCAGTGGAGATGAATATGGAGAGCAGGCTTGGGCCTATTTCATGAAGACATAAGTTGAAATGTGTACACTATCTAGGATTAGTAAAGTTGATGATGAGTTGATGTTTTTTATTGGTTGTCACAGAACCTTTTTAAAAGCATAGACATGTTTTTTTTTTCTGCTGAGAAAACCCAAGAAAAGTTTTTAAATTTGTTTTTTTATTATTATTATTCATGCTATACATGAATTTTATTAGAAGCTATATAAGACAGGCCATATATAGTTTATAGCCCAGAAGTCTTTTAGATTTAGCCAAGCAAGGCAAGGTACTTTTATTTCTAAAGCACGTTTAACACAGCCACCGCTGACTGAAGTGCTGTACAATAAAAAAAAAAAAGTGACAATAAAATACAAAAACTGATAAGAGAATAAAATGCAATAAAATACCTGAACTGACAAGAAAACACACAAATTAAATTATTATGTTGATCCAAATGCCAGAGAAAAAATAAATGTCTTCAGTGAGGTTTTAAAATGATTAACATCAAAAGACAAATCAAATAACATCAAATCCGTTCCACATGACCACAATTGCCCATTTTAAACCCTATTAATTGCAGTTAAAATTGTAACCATTAAGATCTCATATAAATACTAATTAATAATTGACAATTAAACTCTAAAAATACTTGACAATTTACTGTAATGCACTTCAGGCGAGCAGCCTGCTTGGAGGAGAGAGAGGAGGGAGGAGGGGGGAGCGGGGAAAAAATTTCACTATGTGAACTATAGCGATCACAATTAATTAATGTTTAGAATATGAAGTAAAAACTTCTGTAAATCACTTATAAAAGTATCACTGTGGTGAATGATGCAGCCAATGAATGAGTTAAGGGGTTATAAAAGGGGTTGGAACCTCCTGACTATGTTATGAGAGGCTGTCATTAGGATATTTCATGTAAAAATGCGCACAAGGATGCTGAGCGTTAGGACTTTTTCCACACAGAACTGCGCATGGGTGAGGGAAATTTTTTCTCGTACACCGATACAATGCTCGTACACCGATTCAACCCTCCATGCTCGTACACCGATTTGCTCGTATACCAAGTCGCTCGTAAACTGAGGTATTACTGTAGTTGTCACAGCCCTGCACTAATCAAAGACTCTTATTTTGCCTTTTGGGAATCTTATGTTTCACTTCACATGTATATGTATTTCCCCGTGCCCTGGTTACACCGGTCATTTGCTTTGTTAGTGTTGTCAGGTGCTTCACATATCGTTATGTATAAATACCCTCGTATTGCTCCTGTATTTGTCGGTTATTGTTGTCCTATGTCAGTGTTCTTGTACCACTGTTTGTGTGGATGCCATTCTTCCCGTGTCTTGCATTGTTACGTTCAAGATCTGTGTTCACTGTGTTGCACAACGCACCGATATTGTAACAATAGTTTCCATATAACCGTAAACATTACACAGTATTTGTCCGGCAACAATTGAAAATAGAACAGGTGAAATATGTTCCTTCTTTACTCTTTCTAGTTAAGAAGCCTGGCAGCAGTGTTTTGTAGCAACTGAAGACAGGATAAAGAGGACTTAGCCACAGCAAGGTACAGTGAGTTACAGTAATCCAGCCTAGAGAAAATAAAAACATGAATCACTGTGCTCAAATCTTTTACTGATAAAAACACAATCAATTTTGCAATGGATCTGAGATGATAAAATTCACAGTTCACCACTAAATTGATTTGTTTAGTGAATTCAAGGCTGTTATCAAAAATGATTCTTTTAGCATTTTTAGCATGAGCTTGATAATTCACTTGATAATTACATGATAACAGAAGCTGGTGGTCCAAAAACTACAATCACAGTTTTAGAGTCATTCAATGGTAGAAAGTTGTCTGCAAGCCTTAGCATTTTACAAGACAAGACAGTCCAACAGAGAGTGCAATGTCATAATATCCCCATATTTCAAAGAGAGGTAACCCTGGGAATCATCCTTATAGAAATGATAGGTAATATTATGCATCTAAAAAAAGTGAGCAATTACAACAAAAACAGAAGTTGGCCCAAAATAGATCCCTGAGGTACACCACAAGTTAATGGTACCATAGAGGAAGAAACATTCCCAAACTCCCCCAAAAACGAATCTGAAAGATATGATTTAAACCAATTCAATGTGGTACATTAAATTCCTACACACTTATCCGTTCAAGCAAGATAGCATGGTCAGTGGTCCAGGGGGACCAGAATTGCAACAACTTCAGCACAGCTGACTCTGTACAGTGTTGTTGTCTACAACCAGAATGAAACTTGTCGTAAAATAACAACCTTTTACTTTTGAGATGGGACAATCGTTATCTAAAGTATAAGGATCTAAAGTAAACTTTTTTCGAAGTGGATTCACCACTGTTTCAAGATTGATTGAATAGCTGCCTTGATACGGGCTATGATTTATTCATGTTAAAACAAAAGGTTCAACAACACCTTTAGGACACCTTGTCCTAAGATTTATGCGTCATGTTATGTGTGGGCTTGTTTGACTCGAGACAACCTGCTCTATGTTATATGTCAGTTGTGTCTTTATCTAATTCCTGTAAGCTGCTGTGATCTCTCAGTGTGTTTCCATTCACCTGTCGTGTCACCAACAATCACAACTATAGTCTAGTCAGCTGTGTCTAATTTCCCTCATTCTCACCTTGTGTATTTATACCCTATGTTTTCTTCAGTCTCTGTCGATAGTTATCGTACAATGTGTCTCATAGCCGTGTCCTGTTTCAGTGTTTATCGTGTTTTGTACAAGAAGTGTCGTTGTCATGCCATCACTGAACCAGGACTCTTACTTTGCCGTCATTCAGTCACGTTTACCTTTGTTTCACTTTCTCCTGCTACTCATTGGTTACTATGATCACTAATCATCACAGCTGTTTGTCATTTGTTCATCACCGCTTATGTATTTAGTTCTCCCTATTCTTTCCTCTGTTTGTTAGTTGTTGTTTGTGGTAACACTGCTGTTACTGCTACTCTTGTTTTTGTAAGATAGCCCTTTGTTCTGATTAAAGTATTTTTGAATATTCTTCTTTGTCTTTGGCCTTTGTGACAGCTCTTTTTTGTAGATTTAAAGTGTTTTGTTTAAGTTTATCATTAAAGTCATTTCAGCAATTTCCTGTGCCTCCATGCCTTTCCTCATCTCCACACACTGTGATACTCAAAATATAATTTACAAATTTATTATGGTTTGCTAATTTTTATGAAATAAAAATGAAATATAGTATATAGTTATAGTTATGAAATATAACGTAGTGCAAAAGGCTCATCTATACACTACACGTGTACATAAAAGACTATGTTATTGTCACAAACTGAGGCTGGTGTGCGATGCGGGAACTAGGGATGTGCCAAACGAAGCTTCTGAAGCAGTGAAGCTTTTACATGAAACTGTGTCGGTGCTTCGAAGCTTTTGACACAGTGCTCTGCTCTGCCATCTGGTGCTCAATAAAAATTCCTACACCAACTGTGTCATTCAGATGTTTTGTTCATTTGGGAAGGTTTATTTGTATATTTAATAAGTTTAATTGTATTGTGCAACTTTTTGTGTGTGTGTGTGTGTGTGTATTCCTTACAAAACAACACAAAAATGCATATTGTTAAAAAACAAATGCACAATTACAAATGCATTTACTGTATTTTCCGCACCATAAAGCAAAAGGATTATAAGGCGCAGTCTCAATTACGGGGTCTATTTCTGTACTTAACCCTTGCTAAAACATGCGGTCTACAAAAAAAGGTAACGGAAGAAAAACAGTAAGTTTGGTTGAACTTTATTCTACTATTTAACAATAGGCTACACTCGCATTATATTTTAATCAATCCATCAAAGTCCATCAAAGTCCACATCTTCTGTGTCTGAATTGAACAGCTGGACAATTTCGCCATCAAACATGCAGGCGAAATTTGACTCCCCGCACAAATCTGACTCCCCCCTCGCATGCATTCATTCACACAAGCTTCCTTGAGTATATTCGCTTATCGCTCAATATTTTTTTCTACACCGCAAACACGCAGAACGTGCAAACACCCACCCAACATGTGAAAAAAAGTATTAAATATTATTATATTTAATATAATTCATGCACAAGTACAATGAGGAGAGTAACACATTTTTTCTAATCTTCATGCAACAGGAACATGGAAGAGGAAGTTTTTTTGCATTCTTAATATACACATGTAATATACACACTTAATGGACAATTTCATTTTATATGTATTAATTTGTGTACTCAAAACATGCGTGCACTATGGGACGGCTCAGTCTCTGCGCTCTGTGAGTCCGTCGTGACGTGTTAGTGAGGTAACGAAGCTTCGTTCACACAGGTCACGTGACAGCCCCATTTCAAAGCGATGCTCCGAAACAGTGTGTCGAAAACTCGAGACGTGTGTCGACACAGGGTGTCGAGCTATCCATCCCTAGCGGGAACAGGACGCAGGCAGAGCTCAGATAAACAATGATTTATTCTAACGACAGGAAATATCCACACACGCCAGCAAACAGGAACATACATTCACTAACCGACAAATTACTAAAGAACATGAGGGAGTATATATGGAGACACATGATGATTAACAGCTGGTAAACTTAATGACATTGATTACAAGACAGGTGTAGGGAGTGAGACGATGACACAGACAGGATCACGTGTTACAGTTATGTAGTCATAATAATTTTACAAATCACATTTTCAAGTAAAGCAGACATTTTTTCATGCTATGAAAATTGCGTGCCTGCAATAGTTTTGCCAATTTAAAAGCATTTATTAACAGTTAAGAGTGTTACGGCCCATAACCAAATGATATATGATAACCAAATGATAATAACAGTTGATTTTATTACTTATGTTCACTGTAATGGAAGCTTTTGTTTGGATTTAAGGGCTTCCTTTAAAATACCGGTACTCAGATCTGGAGAGCAAAGTGTAAATTAAAGATTGGTGAATTTGCATTTCACAGGAGTAAATCCAACATAAAATATTACTTACAAACTGATTTAGCATGACAATTGTTTATCTAACGTGTTGTGTTGCTGCTGAAAAGCGCTACTTTAGGGAAATTGTTTTATCATGTTTCAAAATTTGTTTAACTTTAATGTTTCATTTTATTTGTGCTCTACCAATTACTTCCTCATCCAAATGTATTAGTTTTTATTAGTTGTTTTGTTAATCCATCAAAATGTCCCTAATATTCTTGAGCTGTCTGTGAACTGCTCATACAGTATTAAACCCTTGTGGATGTAAATAAATCATGTTTTCTGTGGGGTGGGGGATGGGGGTGCAGGATGAAATAGTTAATCAGTAGCTTGTAACAGTGTTAGACTGGATTAGGACATGTATCTGCAGGATGAGATGGGGACACAGCGGTGGAAGGCTGGTGGCTCTGCTTGCACCATTAAAATGCATCATTCTAGTCTTTTGTAAAGTTTGAAAAAAAGAAACCACTTTCATACAGACGCACCAAATTCGCTTGGCTTTCTCTCTCTTGCACACTGTAATTTTCTCATGCTACTCGTGACCTCAAATGAGGTTATGTTTGGGGCAAAATCAGGGCATGTGCAGGAAGATAGTACGCTTTGGTTGTTTGATGATAAGGTAAATATTAGGTATGTTCTATTTGGATTTTTTTCTCTCACTCTTTTCTGTGAATTTTACTGGAGTACTGGTGATGTATGGTTAAGTTTTGTTTCAAAAGTGTCTTTTCAGTCAGTTCTTGCATGTGTAACTTCCACACGTTTTGTGTGTGCGTGTGTGTGCGTGTGTCAAAGAGATTACACATCTCACTGTATTACTCCCAGTGTCTAAATCAGATTTACTCAGACATTATTACCACATTGATTCCTCAACGAGACATTATTAGGAACCTCAGATTAACAACTTCAGCCCCCGAGGATCATTAAAAGTGCTAGTTTAGCAATTTTCCACACCATGACACGAACAAAAGCTTTGTTATGCTCAATACAAGTGTATTATTATGTCAAAACAATTGCAAATGTCAAGATTCCTAATGGAAATGCTATTGTATTGTTCTGTAATTTCACGTCACTTAAACTTTTGAATCCTAAAAGCGTCAAACAAGAATCAACTAATAATCAAATAAATCCTATACTAAATACTGTGAACATTTTCAATGACTGTTGTTATTATTTTAATTCTACAGTTTATACTTATATTATAATAAAGTCTTGTAACAGTCTTGGACAACTGAAGGAAATGTTTAAAGGATTTTTGATTGGGTATTGTTTCAGAGGATCTACAGTAGATTATGTTAGAATATATTAGGTTCTTGATCTCTGTTATTTCATCATTATCATATTCTCAAAAACATAGTTTATGAAGTTTTGAAAATACAATCATATATTCAAATCTCTGTCTTTTGTTTAAGATAATAAATGGTCCTGCAGCTCCTCCCTTAAAAAAAGTTTATCTTACTGAGATCATAAAATCAATCTAGAGCCACTCGTTCTGCTACGCGGGACGAGTGTACGATTCCGTTGTGTGAAACAGCACTTGGTAGCTCAGCTTTTTCAAGTTTGGCCATTTGATGTGTATTTGTTAATGCATACTGAGGATTGATTGCAGGATGTGATTATTTTAATGTTGTTTTAGGATAAATGTATTAAATTGATTTGTTTATATCAGCCTGCCCAGGGACTGCAGGTGTAAATTAGCACACATGCTATAACCTGGTAAAATGCATCTCTCCTTTTTAAGGTTAATGTATATTTTACACTATCCCTGTTTAAATAAAAAAAGAAATAAAGAAAAACATATATACAATGAGAGAATCCCACTAGCACTCTTTGGGATTAGTTCAAAATTATGACACAAAATTAAATGTATTTTATTAATGACTTCAGGTCATCAAGACTTATGATCTTCTGCTAATAAGTAGTAATAGGTATAGATGCTTTTACAATATTACATTTCAAAACGCAAAGATGTATTACTCTGTAGTATTATTATAGTTTATATAATTGTACGAGCATTATATTGAAGAGTCAGAGCTGATGTTTGGGTCAGAGCACTAGGTGGCAGCATGGAATGACTCTCTGACTGGCGTGAACCATATGAGCTCATCGCTTATAATCAGTTCTGTTTCTGCCTGTTTGCTCTATGAATTTTTATAATGAAAACTGGTCCGCTACTGGTCAATATTTATATATATATATATACATACATACAGTTGATATACATACAGGTGTAGTTCAACAGGAGCACCTGTAAATTCATGTTCATTCATACATTCTCACTGTCTTTCAGAAATTTTATTTCTGGGTTTTGGATTTAAGCCCTAATATAATGGATTTGTAACAGTCTTTGCCTGTTTTTCACAAAAATACTTTTTTCCATTGTTAGTTTTATATTTTTATAGTTTTGAACAGCTTTTATAGTTTAGAACCTTATTGAGAATTGCTCCTCATTTGACAGTTTGCCATTTTCAGAATAAGTTGATTGGTAGAAAAATGACAGAGAGAAAGAAAGAGAGAGATGGGATGGAGGGGGATTTGGAGCGGGGGGTCGGGGGGGTTAGCCGGGATCTGTTAGTGACAATCAGCTCCAAAGTGGCTCTCACATACTCACACCAAACACAAGCTCTCACACTGACACATACACACTCATGGCAGGAGTCAATCAGTCAGTCATTAACTCAGGATGTTTGTGAGCTGTCCACATGAACACACGGTAAGAACATATGGACTTTTAACACACTTCTTCCTCTGTCTTTCTCTAAAATTATGCTAGTTTTACCAGTACTCCTTTTTTTTCCCATGTAGTTCTCATTCTTTTATTCCACTCTCAAATCCTCCCATTTCCCACTTTATCATCTCTTCTTTTCTTGCTTTGAAAGTAAAGACCATCTGAAGCCTCATAAAGGTAAATCATTCTCTTCACAGCGAGTAATGATTCAAATAATGATTGTAAGAAATTTGAAAAACGGTTTTAAAACTTTATTGACTGTCACAGGACTGTTAACGCATATGTTGTAATTAAAGCTAGAGTTATGAGTGAATGTTCAGTTAGTAATTGAAATGGATATTGCTGTTTGTAGATTATTAATAGTTTATAAATACAGTTTTAGCAGTTTATAAGCCTCTTAATTCAAGTACGTCTTGCTTCATATGAAGTGACACCAATGTAACTTTTAAAACTTCATTACGTTATTTTCAATACACTTCATAACAGATCAATTCATTAAATATAGAACAAAGCATAATCGCAAGATGTTTCAGTACAAAAATGCTTTAAACTATTTTATCTTCATATATGTAGTGAATGTATGTTATGGGCTAACCATTTGCACAAAAAAATTAACTCTGAATTAAAAATTTTGTACATTTCAATGTGTAAATTCAGGGGAAAAAGGATGCCTAAGTTTTCAGTTTTTAGCAAAAATTGCTTTGAATTGTTATTTTCTGTATAGATAAGGTGTTTAGCTGTCTGTGTCTATAATGAATGTACTTTGGAAAAAAAATTCCCAATTGTTTGAGTTGTACATTATAACACTTATATCGAGGAGCAGCCGTTCTGTGGAATTACTAGATTGATGGATTAAGATTATGGGATTGGATTTAGGCCTTTCCTCTATTAATCTCAAACTGTTTGCAACCCACACATCAACGTGATTCATAATTAGCCAATAAATGATGAGCTATTTATCACAGATTGTCTGTAATGTTTCATAACTGGTTTAAAGACAGATAACTAGTATTGCATTGTTTTAGATTTTATTCTTCAACAAAAGTGTCAGTATTAGCCTTTGTAGTAATATCAAGTCAGTTTTGGGAATCGACTAATATCTGAAGAGCACATCAACATAAGTATGTTACCTCTTAAGGTAGTCAAACTATTATTTAGTCACAGATTATGTTTTATTAAGTACTTGTATTTTATGGAGTTGAAATGAAAAGCTCTAAAGGGACTTTGACTTTTTGATCTTGACCTTCTTTAATTCTTATCTTCTTTAACAATCAAGACACTACAACAAATACTAAAGACTAAACTAAAATGAATACTTCACAATTTACATCATTTGACAGTTAAGTAAAATGCAGATGGTCCACAATCTTAATGGTCATAGAAATAATCTCTCTCTCTCTGTGTGTGTGTGTGTGTGTGTGTGTGTGTGTGTGTGTGTGTGTGTGTGTGTGTGTGTGTGTGTGTGTATATATATATATATAATTTCTTTCAGAATATCTTTTTGAAAAGCTTTTTCAATTTCACCCAAATTGAAACTTAGTTTTCATTATCTTGTAAGTAAGATTTAAAGAGTCACTGTATTGATGGAGAAGACTGTGGCTGTCTACTCACTATTTTCTCTCTTTCTATCCCTTTCTATCCCAGTTTCAGATGATAAAACGGAAAGTCTTCAATTCTGAGAAGCAATAATTTAAACAATTTGGCACACTGTTTCTCACTGTGTAAAAGCTGAAGTCTGTTGTTGTGCGCCTTTAAAACCGAAAGACAACAACAACTTCCTGCTGACAAAACGATGTCTTCGTCTCTGCCGCTGCCCTCTCTGCCCCCGAGCCCCCTGGCCATGGAGTATCTCAACGACTTTGACCTGCTCAAGTTTGAAGTGAAGCCCGACACACCTCCACCACCTCCAACCTGCCTATACCCCAAAACAGGCATCCATCAGGAGACGACCGGTTCTCCGTATGCTCCTTGCCCTCCTCCTGACTCCAGCCTCAGCTCCAGCCCCTACACCTCACTTCCTCCATCACCCACACTCAGTGACGGACACCCTCCGCCATCTGCATCCTCCTCTTCCTCTTCTCTCTCTTTCCCGCTGTCCATCTCCACTGGATACATATCGGGCCAGAGCTCTGGTTCTCAAGGGAACCTGGATGGGAGCCCAGCCGCTGGAGGCCCCGGCACATGCTCAAACCCAACCTCCCTGGAGGATCTGCTCTGGTTGGCTGCACTGCAGCAGCAGTTCGGTGGGGAGCCCGGAGGCACGGCGTCTCTGCTGGGAGCTCTTGGAGGAGGGCCGGAGCGAGGGGACCGGGATCGAGGAGGGTTCCTGGGATGTGAGGATGCAGTGGAGGCCCTGCTAAACTCCGCTGCTGCTGCTGCCGTAAATTCACAGGTATGGCCTGAGATGTTTGGACTAACATGTGTTGGTCTGTTAGGCTGAAGCACGTGAACACAAACACTTTGAAGCTCAATTTCGGATCCCATTGCATTCTGAAATTTGTTGACTAATGCAATTCATAAAGTAAATCAAGAACAAGTTGTATTCTCAAAGATAAAAGCATTATCTGGTCAGACGTCTTTATCTGTCACACACTGACATGACATTTGTAGAGAATCTTGCCATGGAACTTAGCTCAAGTTTAACATTTTCTATAAAAATCCCAGGTTTCTCTACTGCCCCCTTCAGTACAGTTTGTTAACTCTGCAGCATTGGAAGACACACATTTCGTAGACTACAGGCAACATGTCAGCAAGGCATTTACATAAAGCAGGGGTTTCAAGTCCTACTTCTGAAGGTCAACTTCCTGAAGTGTTCATTTCCAACCCTGCTTCTACACACCTGCTTGTAATTTTGAATGACTCCTGAAGACTTTGATTGGCTGCAAACTCTTTATTGTGATCACACATTGTACTGATTATAAGTAAGTTTACCACTACATGTCAACTAACTCTCAGTAGAGTATTAGTAGACTCTCTGTTTAACATCTGCTAACTCTTTACTGTGATGCTCCTCAAAAGACTTCTACTGACTATAAGCAACTTCACAACTACATCAACTTCTTCTAACCCTAACAGTCAACTAATACTCTATTAACTTAGTTGACATGTAGGTGCAACGTTACTTACAGTTCACAGAATAAATCAAAAGTTTAAGGTGGGATGTTTGTCCAAATTTGGCATTTTCATTGTAATCTGTTTGTGAAGTGCTCTTTGTAATCTCTTTGTGTTTCCTCTGGTCTTTCTCTCTCAGTTTCCAGTTTTGTCTCAGAGTTCGAGCAGCAGTCACATGGGTGACTCCAGCAGTGACAGCGGTGCTGATGTTGTTCTTAACAAGCCGTCAGACATGTGTCACCGCCCTATACTGGTTGTTTCTTCCACCCCTCCATCTCTTTCCAATGTCAACCAGTCATCGACCAGTCCCTTCTCACAACCACTCAGTCCACAGAGCCGCCTCCATCACCCACACCATTCAATGCAAGGCCATTATCATCATCATCACCATCATCATCATCTGCAAGTGTCTCAGGTACTTGCAGTCACCAATGTGTCTTAACTGCTGTCAACACAATCACATATATCTGATACTTTGAACAGTTCTTAAAGTATTTTATCCATAGGCTCAATGGTAATTTTAGGTCACATCACAATTTTTACTTTTTTTAAATTTATAGAGCCCCATAGACTGTTGACATGATTTAATAAAACCAGTCTGGGCAAAATCCAAACGGTGATTTTGCACCCTTGAATGGCACCTCGGGAAGGGAGTGCCATTTGTAAGAGTGTTTCACACGAAAGTGAACAACTGAATCCCTTCCACAAGTCTGTTAGCAAAGGTTACATGCAATGGTCACTTCAAGTAAGTAATTGAATCATTTACGGTCATGTTCTAACCTTTGCCCTGTATCGTTTTAATCTCAGTCTTATAAGAAAAAAAATCACTATGATATCTATACTCTAATGCTACATCATATGAATGCTAATACCTAATTCCACTTCCCCGTTATGTCTGCACCAGTTAGACTAATTTGTTGTGTTACACTAACATTTCTTTAGGGGGGGAAAAGTGCACTTTAACATACTTTTAAAAAGTGTAAAAATGTATTTTTTACTTTAAAAGAATATTCTTAAGTGATAACTGAATGTAAATAAAATATGATTTTTGTGTGCTTTTTTGAAACACTTACTGTATGTTTCTTTTATTGTCTTTGAAATGTAGTCAAAGTGGACAACAGAATGTACCATTTAAGGTCAACTAAAATACACTTTAATTTAATTTGGATTGAAACTCATGTGTCACATAATTATAAATATTTGTAATTATACATGAAGCTGCAATTTAACACACCTTTAAGAGTTAGTACACTGCAGTAAAATTAAGCACACTTCTTTTTCACAAGGGTTTGCATAAATTCAATGAGAAAGTGTTGGTGCACTTTCATATTTTGAAGCGTGAATGGTTAGTCATATTGTGGCGATGTGTGTTGAAAGCAGTTTGATGGAATGTCTGCCTCTAAATGTGGAGCAGCGCTATCAGATTATGGTAATATCTACTATTATTGTGATGTAATCCTGATCACTGTCACTTACACTCAGTCAGATTATGCTGTATGGAAATGTGCTGCCAAAATCACACACATGCACAAAGACGCTCACATGCTCTTTCGACTAAACTGTTATACACAAAATACTCATACATTTTTACATTTTTAGATTTTCAATCCAACCTGATATCTTGAGAAAAATTATGATTAATTTGTAAGATTTAATTTAAATTAAAACATTTTAGATGAAAAGCATGAAGGTTCACCCCAACCCCATCTGTAAACCTAACTTTCGTATCGTACGGCAACGTACAAATAAGATTTAATGCAAATTCATGCAACCAATTTTGCCACCAACTGGCCGAAACGTAAATTAATTACAAATTGTCAAGAAATTGTGTTGATATTATCACAACGCATCATGAAATAACTAAATAAATAACCAAAAGTCAAGAACTTTGCACACCCGTCCTTAGATCATTAACTATTTTACAGATTCATCACTTTATTTTTCCAAGCTATTTTTAAAAGTTATTTTTCTCCACTGTTTCAGGTATGTAACCCCACTCAAAAACTGACACTTTAAACTAATTAAATTATGGACAAATCAAGGTCAATTTTTAATAGAGTAAATGGAAAATTCTTGTTTTATGACAACACCGCTGACTGTTTGTTAGTTTGCTGTTTTGTAAATCACAGGACCAAACAATATGTTAGAGTTTTTAATGGACCAAAACATGTTCATAAATCGCAGCCAGTGTAGGTTACAGCAAAGTGAGTTGGTTAGACGTCTATTTGAATCTATTTTATATAGATTCTTTATCAAGGATTTTGCAAAGATAAAAAATAAACCTTTAATGTTAACATAAAATTAAGTGGCTTTTTGTAACCACTTTGTGTAACCATTTGTAACCACTGTCCATAATTGAATTGAGTTAAAAAGTGTTAAAAAGTGTAATTTTCTTTAGAGTGTTTACATGATTTAAACATGTTATTTCAAACTGAAAACACCAAGTTAAGCCAAAGACTTTCTAGTTTCTAGTCAATTTAACACGAATCAGTCAAATTGTTTAAATAAAGTGAACATTAAAAAAAACTGGTCTATCAACTGGTTTAAACAAAGTCACTAAAACTAAAGTAAATAAGTAAGACATCAGACTGCACAGTTCAAACGCTGTGAACTTTTCATTTCTCCATTTTGTCCATGCGAGTGTTTGATGAGGTTTTAATTGTCATGATCGCACGTTGTGTCCATTCTGTGGCAAATCTCTCAGACTTATCTCTTTTTGTCTCTTTCTCTTTCAGTGTGGGGTGGATGAGCGTTTTTCTGATGAGCAGTTGGTAAGTCTGTCTGTGCGAGAGCTGAACAGACATTTGCGTGGAGTGAGCAAAGATGAGGTGGTCCGTTTGAAACAGAAAAGACGGACACTGAAGAATCGTGGTTACGCCCAGTCCTGCCGTTACAAACGCCTCCAGCACCGGCACGCGCTTGAGTCTGAGAAACATATTCTCACCCAGCAGGTACACGACACACACACACATCAAACACTGAAATATGACAAAGCTGAGACAAATACAATCAATTATGACACAGTAGCTCTCTTCCAAAAACTAGTCAGCTGCCTAAACAGACCTTTCATTTTAAAGTCACCGTGAAATTAAATTGGGCAATTCTTTGGAATTTTTATGGAATATTGCAGTGTGTATTAAAAATTATTTATCTGTGCACATCATTATTTTTATACTTCATGCACCCTAATAATATTTAATCAAAAACATTAAAGTGCCCCCAACTGTAAGGGAACGTTCTCAGAATGTTTTAGCAAGGTTCTCTCAAAGTTATGAACAAACGTTCTTCCAGTAACAATAATAGATTTGTTTCGAGTTATCTGATCTTCAATAATGCTCTCCAAATGTTCACAGAATGTTATCACAAAAAGGTTTCTTATATGTTATTCATGGAGTGTTTTCATTCATTTAGTGTCTGGTGTTTTTTAATGTTTTTTTTTTGCTTTAAGAATGTTCTGAACATTAAAAAACAAAATCACTTCCATAATGTTTACAAAATGATCAAGTAGAACGTTCAAATAACATTATGAGAACATTCAGAAAATTACACAATGGCAACGTTTCCAAAATGTTCTTAGAACGTTAGCTGCTCTCTCGCTTTAACATCTCTAACAATCCCTCCCCTCCAATGGACAAGATCAAAACATTTTTTCTCATTTGAGAAGCCGCTTCACCCAGTTGTACGCTACAATAGGGAAGTTTTGTTGCTTGGTGACTTTTTAATGTCACACTGTATATATCCTTTGTGTAGAAGCCAATCCCAGAATGCATTGTAATGGCAGCTCACTAGGTTTTGAAACCTAGTAATGCTTTACAATAATGTTCCATTAGTTAATGCATTAGCTGGCATTAACTCACAATGAGTGAAACAAAATTCCCCAGAATTTATTAATCTTTGTTAATGTTAGTTAAGAAAGAAACAACTGTTCATTGTGATAATAATTATCTAACAAAGCATTAACTAAGATTAATACATGTTTTAGAAGTGTTCCAGAAGTAAGGTTTCATTTGTTAACATTAGTTCATTGATAAGTTTACATTTACATTTACATTTATTCATTTAGCAGACGCCTTTATCCAATTTGAGGAATACAGAAAGCGATTTGTCCTGAGGATACAAAAGTACATAAGAGTGCTTACAATACAAAGTTTCGAACATTATATACACAAGCAGTACAAGCATGGGGAATAGAGGGAGAAAAGATAATTAATTTTTTTTTTATGTAAGGTGTGGTGTGTGTCATGTTAGGTGCTCATGGAAGAGATGTGTTTTAAGTAGTCTAAAAAAGTGTAACAAATGAAACCTTACTGTAAAGTGTTACCAAATGTTCTTAATGCATGTTCATCAACGGTATAAAAAACGGTCTTCTTCTTCTTTTTTTAAATCTTCTAGCTGGAGCAGCTGCAGTGTGAGCTGTCTCGTGTGTTGAGAGAGCGAGACTCGTACAAAGCGCGTTACGAGAAGCTCATCAGTTCAAACGAGACTCAGCCTTCCCATCCCAATACCTCGCCTTCTCCTACTCCTCCGGATTACTTTTTGTGACAAAATGAACATTGAACATGAGAACTGATGAAAGCGATGGGTGAAAGTAATTCAACAGAGCTGTAACTACAACTCAACTTAAAATAAGCTATTTAACCAAAGCAGGTTGATTGTGAGGTGGACCTGAGCCCTGGATTGGAATGCTGCTGCTGCTGCTGCTGCTGATGGGATTGCGTTTTTGCCCATTGTGAGCTTGTATGACACAAACCTGATTTCATTAGCATTCATAGGTATTTTTTGAACACAGATGTGTATGTTTGGATGGACACTGAATATGTGCAGAATCAACGAATTGACAGTAACACATAAAACCTTTTAGGCCTTGTTTACACCTGTTATTAAGATGCGTTTTAGTCGATTGGATCACTATTACACGAGTGAAACACATTCTCATTTACACCTGGAGTTGTAATCCATCTCTTTTGTCCACTTTCAACCACTTCTGTCCTGATTTCTTCAAAGGAAGGGTCTATGGACAAATAAATGTATGTTTTTTTTTCAGATCTTTTGAACTAATGGACAAAATAAGCTCATGTTACTTACATATGAACACGACCAGAGACGACTGAGAGACATGCAGAGAGAATCAGCTTTAGTTTCTGCTCTGATAGACGCAAGACCAGCCGAACGCTGTGAGTGTGTGTTAGAAATCAGGAATGGAGAGAGAACATTGAACTTGATACGTTTTCGTCTTCAAACCAAACTTGGGTCTCCAGTCAAAGTTTAAATCCCATCTGACTAGCACTCTTCCCATAATGTTCACTGCATTAGGTCCGTAGGTGGAGAGAAGAGGGTCTTTTAGTGGCTGTTCAAACACATTTGACCACATGAGGGTTTACATTACGAAAGCAATCTGGTCAACTACCTCTGGAAGTGCTCGAAAGTGGACAAGCTCAAAGACACGATGAATTAATGGAATGCATACGATTTTTTCTTGTTTTTTGTTTAAATATTAAATTATATTAAATATGATAGATTTGAATAGTCATAGTTAACACCTTTACAACATTTTACACTTGTTTAGCTTTAATGAGTCAGCCATATAAACCCTGAATATGACTTATGGGTTATGGTTACTTTTATTAGACCCAGATTTACAGTAAAATGGGATTTATTGTGTCTTTATGATTTACTAAGTGAACGAGTGAGTACTCATGTCACCATGACAGTGCCCTCACTTCATGTCTGATCAGTTGTTAGAGGGTCTGTCTAAGGATAAGACTGTAAAGTTATACTTCTGTAAACACATTTACATTTTAGATACTGTTAATTTTGAACTTGTAGAGTTTTAGTGTCTACACTACAAAAATGTATGTGTGCACATTTTCTACTAATACCTATGAATACGAATGTAATCACCCGTGGTAGCACAAAAGGCTTGCTATCTCTTTGTGTTGAGCTATTTGTCATGATGAGTTTAGTTCTTACGAGAGTTTCATTTGGCATTCACCAAAATGACTGTTAGATCTATGCAAAACTGCTGACATTTTGAGCAAGAGAGTAATGCACTCAGAATCTGTTATTATGTGTATAAGCCATCTGTGTGATATTTGCACTGAGAGGTTCGTAGTACCTATTACAACACAATGTAAAACAATGCAATCAAACAAATATAAACACCATTGCTGCAAAAACATCATCCCTACATGTTCATGCAAGCCAAGTGATGATCACCTCCTAACTTTGAGTGACTGTGTCTTCAGAAGTTGCATTTTATGATCAAGTTAAGGGTGTAATTTAACTGTGACATCCCATTAATTTAGCAATTCACAGAGCTGGTCGCTGTGGGTGATAGTAGACGCCTATTTAGAGCAGTGTTGACAGACGCAGACTTTTCTAGGAGGTTTAATTGGCCCAACATAGGTCTATAAATTGACTTGGCTACAGTATTTTCCTTATTTATTCACAGTATTTATTTATTGTTTGTAATGTGATAATTGTTTTCATTTGATAGTGTGTATCAAATTTAATAATATTTTGTAGCAGGGTAAAAAAATATAAAAAGATTATATTCATTATGCTCCGTTTGTAGTGGTTTCTTATGAAATAAACATACTTTTACCATTAATGACCATTGTGGACTGTACAACTGACTTATCGATGTGATGTCTCATACTTTTTTTAAGTTACTGTTTTCCCTGAGGTCCACTTATAATGTTAGTAAAATTGTTTGCACCAAAAACAACAACAACAAAAACATAGTAACACACAGCTATATTTCCGTCTCATTACTTTTCTGTTAGTTGATGGACACCCTTGAATCCCATCAGGTCATAATGCCAACAGACCGGATGTAGTACATCCAAATTGTATTCATACTACATTCATGAATAGTTCATATCATTTTTTTTTTCCTCAATTTTTTTTCTTTTTTTGTTATTATTAAATATATTACCAACTCAGACAGTATGCAATTTCAGATGCAAGATGATCTGTTTTTAACTAATCAACAAATGTTTGGGAACCTGTAGAAATTGTTAGCATTCATATCTACAGGCCAAAACCTTGATTTAGTCCAATAAGGCCTTTCTGCAGAACATAAGACATAGAGCAAAAATGTATTACTTTTTATTATATTTATGCATGGTATTTTTTCCACAGTGGGATTTAATTAGTCTTGCACCTGAGACATTAAAATTTATATAAACTGTTCTGTCGCTAAATAGATAAAGACTGCAGGCCAAAATCTTTATTATCAACATTGAGTTTTCCTTACTCTGACTAAGAACCATATATTCAGACGTAATAAAATGCATTCAGCCTTCATGCATTCACATCCTTTTTTAAGAAAAGAAACAAAATATTAATTAACACAATTTTAGGACATATGATAACTGACATATGATACATCACGGCATTTAAAAAATGCACTTATCGTGCAGTTATTGTACTTCAAATCTCAAAATTATAAAAAAAAATACTGTACTTGCAGATAATTGTCCCGTAATGACTGTAGCTGAATCTAAGAATGACTTGATGCAGAATAAATGCAAAGAAACTACACACTTAATAATTATGCTGATGATACAGAACATAGAACTGAGAAAACTTAAAGACTTAAACACACTGAGAATTATCCATAACGAAACAAAGTAACAGGTAGGTAAAAAGAAATCATAGCAACAAATGAAAGATAACTCAGGTTGTCCAAAAGTGTTATTGAGGTGGAGAAGTGGCCTTGGCAGACTGGGGCGGAGTCACTATAACTATAACCAGAGAGTCAAAGTAAAGGTGAGTTGACTTCTAAAAGCCCAAGGCAGATTTGAGCACCAGGAGCCACTGAGGGAGGAGCTGAGTGGTGAGGGAGCCAGCAGAGGCAAAGTTGAGGTACTGGATGGTGTTGGCAGAGAAGGAGGGAAAGGGGGGGCTGGCCTGATCCAGCGGCAACAAAAATAACTTGCAACTGGGCTAAACCAGTAGCAATGAAGGATACTTGGGACTGGTCCTGACTAGTGGTGATGACGATGACTTGGGAATGAGCTGAATCAGAGGGGATGTAGATGGGCTGAACCTGTGGTGACAAAGACGTCTTTGGACTGGGTTGAAGCAGTGATGATGAAGATGACTTGAGAATGAACCAGTGGTAATGAAGAAGAGTTGGAGCTGGACTGAACCAGTGGTGATGAAAGAAACTTGGGACTTGACTGAACTAGTGGTGATGAAGATGACTTGGGATTGGACTAAACTAGAGGTGATGAAGAAGATTTGTGACTAGGCTGAAGGATAATTGGGATTGGGCTGAACTAGTGGCAATGAAGACGACTTGGAACTCGACTGAACCATTAGTGATGAAAGAGACTTGTGACAGGACTGAATCAATGCTGAAGATGGATACTTGAGACTTGGCTGAACCATTGGTAACGAAGACAACATGAGACTGGACTGAACTAGTGCCAATGAGGAAAATTTGAGACTGAGCTGAACCAGTGGCAGTGAAGATGGCTTTGGACTAGGCTGAACCAGTAGCAATGAAGTATACTAGGATCTGGGCTTAACCAGTTGTCAAGTCAAGTCACCTTTATTTATACAGCGCTTTTTACAATACAGATTGTTTCAAAGCAGCTTTACAGTGGACCAGACTGGACCAGTGGGGATGAGAGAGACTCTGAACTGGGCTAAACCAGTGGCAATGAAGATGACTTGGGTCTGGACTGCACCAATTGTGATGAAGATGACTTGGGACTGGACAGAACTCGTGGCAGTGAAGAAAATTTGGAACTGGACCTAATCAGTGGCGATAAAGGAGACTTGTTACTTTGTTGAACCAGAGGCAAGGAAGGATACTTGAGACTGGACTGAACCAGTGGTGATGAAGGAGACTTGGGACTGGGCTGAACTAGTGGAGATGAAGCAGATTTGAGACTGAGCTGAACTACTTAAAAAAACAAGGACAACATGGGACTGGGCTGAACCAGAGGAGACAAAGGCGACTTGGAACTAGACTGAATCAGCAGCAGCAAAGGAGACAGGAGACTGGACTAGACACCTTGAAACATGAAATCATCCAGAGAATCAAACAATAATTAATTGGGGGACCAAGTCCAGTGAGCACACTTCAGTGACAGGAATATAGGTGTGGGGCTCTAATCCACACCACCAAACTCCTCTAAAATGCCCTCAATGATGGCTCATGGTGCTGGCTGATGCACCTGGTCAGACTCTGTTGTAGGGGATTTACAGTTAAGACCCGAGGACCAGATATGTTGAATGAAGACCAGGAGTCAGAAGTGCAGTCAATAGTAGAAATTTTAGTGAAGTTTAGTTTGCAGTTTCATCAGCAGAAGCTTCAGGTCTCACAAGGAGTTCGTAGGCCGCCCCAAATACAATAACATTGTTACAGCAATTATACTCTAACAGAGGGTGCTAACTACATCAATGATGACGTTTAAATGATTCTGATTGGCTAAGAAAGAAAGAAAGAAAGATAAACAAAACTAGTAATTTTCCACACAAGAGCAGACAGTCTGAAGCATATCTTCGTTGATCACATGGTTGGCGGGTTCGTGACATGGCTTGTCGAGAACAACAAGTCATTCCGTCTCCTGATGGTGCCAGTTAATCACCTCACCAATACAGACCATATTAACGCACACACACAAATACACAGCTTCTCCAAGGCTGAACTCGGCTCAGGCTCCAACTCTCAACAGAAACAGTACCCAAAACATTCTGATAACATTCTCTATCTGTTGAGAAGTGCTGACAATATTCATCCTTACTCTATGGAAAACTACAGAAAGGTAAAGAAAGGTTTTTAACTAATAAAAAGCCTAACTTGATTATACATCACTCTTTACAACTCATTCAAATAAGAAAAAGGAAAAAGTACATATGAAAAATAAGACAAAGAAAAGAATATAGGTATAAATAGGAAAAATAAAATAATATATATATAATGTAAATAGAAGAGACAAGAGATTTTGATTATCCGCCTTCACTGTGATGAGCTCAGGCTCCAAGACAAAATTTACCTTGGGCATGTGCTCTTGCTCTTGCTCTTGCTCTGGCTTCATGGTTGGCTCTGGCAGCTGGTCCACTATGGGCATGGCTAAAGGTTGTCTGGTCTCTGAGTCCATAGTGGAATTGGACTGGCAATGTCCTCCTTTGCAAGGGAGACAGTCAGTTTAGATCCATACTTAACCAGCACCCACTCCACATAAGCAATAGAGCTCCCTTGAGGACCTTTAATGAGCAAGAGTGCACTGCAACACCACAGACGGCTTATGATCATTAACAGAAAAAGGGACAGGTGTGCATTTGACCTAAAACCATAATAACAAACAAAGAAGATCTCATGACTCATCAGAACTCATCCAAGTTAGTGCACATATCAGGAGAAGTGAATACACATAGCAAACACCATGGACACACAGACCCAGAGCAGTGGGGGGGGGGGGGGGGGGGTGTCAGGAATAAAACACAAAACCGGATTCAAGTGCAAATGATGAGGATTTATTAAAGGAGTGATGAATAAGGAAGTCACAATGTCCAGAGAAAGCAGGCGGCGCAGGGACTCAATGGGCTGATGAGTGAAGACGCTGTGTTGTGATAATCCCAGGGTGCAGGTGATGGTGAGTGAAACACGGAACACTGGAAATCCGGGACACAAAGACACGCTGACACTGGAACACAGACACAGGAACGCTGGAGAGACTGACGTGGCAACACATGGAATGCAACGACTCAACAACAATCAGGTGGTGAGACAGGAACTAAGTAGGCAGATGAGATATGGATCAGAGGTAACGATGGTGGAGGTGATCAGTGACCACGCCTCCCACACTCACCTCGCATACACACACAGGCAGTAATTGGGAGACAATGAATTCATGAACCGTGACAGTTTTGAAATAAATTGGGGACCACACCTACCCCCACCTCTGAAGCGTCGACCTCCACCACAAACTGACGTGTGGGATCAGGGGCAATCAGAATGGGAGCCGAAACGAAGCGGCTCTTAAGTTTGGAGAACGCCGCTTCGGCGGCGTCGCACCACCTGAACGTAGTTCTGGGGGAGGTCAAGGCTGTCAGAGGAGCGGCTAGTTGGCTGAAGTTGCGGATGAAACGTTGGTAGAAGTTGGCGAACCCCAGGAATCTCAACAGGGCCTTGCGAGAGTCCGGGGTTGGCCATTCTACCACAGCCTTAACCTTGTTGGGATCCATGCACACTCCCTCCGACGGGATGATATACCCTAGGAAAGGAACAGACTGTGCATGAAAAACGCATTTCTCCGCCTTGACAAAAAGCCCATTCTGCAGTAACCGTTGGAGTACTCGCCGGACGTGTTGAACATGTTCCTGGAGAGACGAGGAAAATATCAGTATGTCATCCAGGTAAACATACATGAACTGGTCTATCATGTCTCCCAACACATCATTGACGAGTGCTTGGAAGACAGCTGGGGAGTTGGACAGCCCAAACGGCATGACCAAGTATTCAAAGTGGCCCCTGGGGGTATTAAATGCTGTCTTCCACTCATCCCCCTCTCTTATGCGGACCAAATGATAAGCATTCCTTAAATCCAATTTCGTGAAGATAGATGCTCCCTGCAACCTCTCGAAGGCTGAATACATCAACGGTAGAGTATAGGTGTTCTTTACCGTGATGTTGTTCAACCCTCGGTAGTCAATGCAAGGTCGCAGAGACCCATCCTTCTTCCCCACAAAAAAGAATCCCGCCCCCGCTGGAGAAGAAGAGGGGCGGATGAACCCGGTAGCCAAAGAATCAGAAATATATTTCTCCATGGCCTCCCTTTGAGGAATGGAAAGCAAGTATAACTTGCCCTTAGGCGGAGACATACCTGGCAGAATATCTATAGCACAATCGTAGGGACGGTGCGGAGGGAGAGAAGCAGCCCGAGACTTACTGAACACTTCCTTCAGGTCGAGGTACTCCGGGGGCACGTTAGACAAATTCTTTGGCTCCTCCTGCAACACAGAACTAGACACAGACGAACGTGCAGACACAAGACAAGAGGCATGGCACTGATCACTCCAGTTGAGAATGTTATTGTGTCCCCAGTCAACCCTGGGGTTATGCTTGATTAACCAGGGATGACCGAGGACGATGGGAACCGAGGGACAGTCCGTGATAAAAAACATGTTAGATTGATGCTCGTACTGCAGCTAGAAAAAGGAACAAAGCTTGCAGAACTTAGTTGTCAGCATGGCATTCCAGCAAACACCATTTCAGGATGGAAAAAGAAGGCCGACGTGTTCAAGCAAATGTACGAGAAGTCTTTGATCCAGAAAGACATATGCATTTTACATATGCCTTTTGTTGTTAGCAAACATACTGTATACACAGCACAGTGTAGGTACATTTTTTTAGATGAATGCCGATCAGTTCATCAAACAAATCGCGGCAACACTGTAGTGTAAAAAGACACCAAAAACACAAGCATGTAATGGTCATTTAATTACTCACATCATGTACATCAATCAATTTTCATTTTTCTTTCTTGCAAGGGTTGTCATCTTTGGCACTTGACAGCTGACAGCTGGCGCGCCGCACTTTCACTATCACTCTGACAGCTGGCACTGATAGGCTGTCTGACCTGTCAATCATGCAAGAAGACGTGATTGGCTGTGCTGCATGAGGGCGGGCTCTTCTCATCTCATCCAATGATCAACACCTGTAGAATCGCTTCTTAAGGGCGAACAACATTTAAAATACGAAATGTGATCTTGCACAAAAAAGTTCATCAATCTATGGGTGCGGGTTGTGCCAACGATTTTTTACACAAAACCCAAAACCAGCTGGCTATATGAGTGTGCGGATTATCTGCATCTGCGGGTTATATGTGGGGAAATCGGTAATATATGCTATATGGGTTTTCTCGATCATCGGTTATCTCGATGCTTTTTTGCAACCCCCGAGGCCGTCGACATAACCGAACTCCACTGTATATTAAACTGTAACTTCCTTACAAAATGTGTAATTATAAGTATATTTAATTACATAACGCAAGTTTCAATTGAAATTAAATTTAAGTATATCTTAGGTCATGATAAGTGCTTGTCAGCGCATTCATCAAAATACGTTAAACATATTTCAAAGACATATTTCAAAGTAATTATTAAAATTACATATAAAAAATAATTGCATTTAATAGAAATTTTAACTATAATATATTAATTTAATTGTAAATGACATGCAATTGTGTATCTGAAAACATTAGATTTTTTTTACATCACATTCTATGTTCTTTAAAAATAAATATTATTTCCATAATAAGTACTCTTTTTAAATGTATGATAAAGAGAACTTCGTTTTCACATGCAATAGCTTGCCAGCTCTCAAAAAGAACAACTCTGCACTGTATACTGTGTCTTCGGTGTTATATGTCTGTGCTTTTGGTGTGCTTAACCTTAAATAAAAAGTAATCAGATTAACAGTGACCATAATATTTATTTTCTAAGAGAAAAAGATATAGATTACTCACAGAAATAAATAAGAAAACAAAATCATTTATATACACAATAAACAAATAAATTAAAACCACTAGGAACCCTAAAAAAATACTTTTTCTACTTAAAGCATCACAACCGTAACAAAGCAACCAGAACACATGGGTGGCGGGTTTTGCATCGACAAGCACCTCTCGTATTTTCTAGTGAAAAAATCTAGTTTTATTTGACTTATCCCTTTTTTTAAACCTTTATTTCCTGTCCATCTCTTTCATTTCGAATGGGTCTCTGTGATTGTTTCTTTTCCACCGTTCTCTCTCTCTCTCTCTCTCTCTCTCTTTGTGTCCCTCTGTGACTCTGACCCTGGATGAGAGTTGTTTAGGATGAGCTCACGTTTGTCCCTCCTCCCTCTTTCTCTCTTTCTGTCTCTCTCGCTCTCTCTCTCGGCGGAGCACAATGCCATGGGGATTATGGGTATAATAGAGCGCAGGCCGCTCTCTGCCGGGCCTCATTGTCTACGAGAGGGGCACTATTGTGGACAGGACGTACACACACTCACCCCACTGCTGTGTTATACACACATATCTAAACAAGCACACACAAAACAGACAAACACGATCCTGGATATAATATTTCAAACATTACTTTTTACAAATGCAATAATAGTAAGTTTACAATAACTTGTACAAAATACACGGCAGAACAGAGTAAGAGCTTATTTACAGTTTAAATAAACAGGACATTTTACGTTTTAACGTTAGCACATTAAATGAAAAAGGACTTTTTCTAGATCACTCAATTAGTGACACTGACTATGTTATTTTCTTTGTACAAAAGGTCAAATTTGCTTGCAGAAACTAGGATGTTCATATATGATAACAGTATCATTGAAAGGTGAAGTTTTTAGCATTTGGTCAAATTAATTATCATATTATGATAACATCCACTTGAGTTGACATTGAAGCTGTTATTAATGATCATCTTAATGCAAGGACAGTTTGTACAAATCTTTTGCACAAAGATTGGTAAGTCAACATGATCATTGCCAGAATTGTTTTTAAATATTTTCCGTAATTATTTAAATTTTGTATAACGAAGATACATACAATAATAGGATGAGAAGAGCTGTTTTAATGTAAGTTCAGCAGGTATAAGGGTTTCTATAACCATTCATTCAGTGTATTTTTCTTCTTCAAAGAAATCGATACAGTTATTTAGCAAGGACATGTTAAAGTGATCTTTAATGACAGTGAATGTATTTATGCAAATAAATAAAAATCTATTTCAACGAAATGTTGTTCTTCAAACATTCTAGTTCATCAAAAAAAAATGTTTCCACATTTTGAATAATTTTCAACTGTGATAAACATAAAGACTGGAAAAATGATGCTGAAAATTTAGCTTTGATCGCATGAATAAATTAGTACTTTAGTAGTAAGTAGTAGTTTTAAATTGTACTAATATTTCACAACATTACGGCTGAATTTGTCATCAATTAAATGCAGCCTTGTTGAACACGAATCGTCATTCCAAAGAAAAAAAAATCTCACTGACTTTATTAAGTATTATTAAGTACACAAAGAGGGAAAATCTTGTCATAGTAATATCGTTTATAGCTGTTATCTGCAGATTGACAGCGCCCTCTGGTGGACTGTCTGATAAAGTCCTCCACAACTGATTGCTCAGTCTTGTTCCCTCAAAGATCAGCTTCAACCAGCTGCATTAAAATCTCCAAGAGCACTTGATAATTATTTTTGATAATTAAACCATGTGATAGAGTAATTCAACATTTCTAAAACCAACCCACCACTGCACATGTTGCATGTCTCCCTCATCTAACACACCTGACTCCACGCATCAGCTGATTAATAGAGATTGCAAAACTGGGACTGTGTCTGAAATCGCCCCCTATTCCCTTAAAAGGGCACTATTTGAAGGGACAGCCACTTGTAGTCAAGTGCACTCAATCAATCCCGCAGCAATAATAAGTTTACGGCTACATCTGAAGTTGCATACTCTTTGGAGTAGGTCCTTATTTTCAATAAGTAATTACTTCCCGGCCACTAAAAGTATGCTCTGTAGGCCTATAGTATGAATGTAATCTGTACGTACTACATTCACCATGCTGTCATTATCATGTGACCAAACAGCGTCAGCTGCATTCACAAATCCTCTCCCATGACCTCATGGGATAGTGAAGTGTTCACTGAACTCACACAGAATCTCGCTGGAAGTAGTAGGTCATACGGGGATGTTTTGCCTACTCTTTTATGAGTACTGTGAATTTGGACATACTTATTTTATCACACACTGTTTTTCACCTATTATTTAGTAGGGAAGTATACCATTTCAGATGCAGCCTACAACTCAGCTGCAAGAGAATACCCAGAATGCACTGAGAAAGTCGCACACAGAGTGAATCCTCGCTTCTCACCACCTTTTCCAAAACGCTAGTCACTTAGCTTTGGGGACACTTAACATATAATAATCATCAATATTACTGATTGTCCTGCTCTTTTAGAGCTGCTGTACAGTTAGAATTTCATTGCATTATTTTCTCTGTAAAGCTGCTTTGAAACAATCTTTATTGTAAAAAGCACTATTTTCTGAGGAGGCTAAGGAGGTTTCTCATGTCGCCTAAGATCCTCAGCAACTTCTACAGCTGCACCATTGAGAGTGTCCTGACCAGCTGCATCACGGTGTGGTACGGCAGCACTTCTGTCATGGACCGCAAACGCCTGCAGAGAGTGGTGAAGACTGCGCAGAAGATCACCAGGACTCCACTGCCCTCTCTGCAGAGCATCTACAGGAGCGCTGCTTCCATCCTCAAAGACCCCTCCCACCCCCAGCATGGACTGTTCACACTTCTACCCTCAGGACGGAGGTACAGAACTGCCAGACTGAAGAACTCTTTCTTCCCCTCTGCTGTCAGACTCCTAAACAGCTGATTTTACAATCACAATAGGAGTTTACAATCATAAACATAACGGTCAATCTACACTCACTTTATTACCTTTATTGCTCTAATTTAATTTATTTTTTTATTATTATTATCTTGTCACGATACATGAAGGGAGGACTCAAGTGCAGGGAAGGGAGTTTAATGAGAATAACAAAATAAATACCCACAAGGGGGGGGGGGGGGGGGGGGGGTAACAGACTAGATCCAAAACTATAACAAAACAAACCAGGACCATGGCAGGGAACACAGCAGGACTCAGGAACCAAATGAACACCATCCAGGAATGAAAACGAGACCACAACTGACTGCAAACACAAGGGCTATATATAGGGAACACATGAGGAAAGGTAACGAGCTGAGAACAGCTGACAGCACTCAGGAAAACAAAAAACGAGGTAACAAGGTGGGCAGGGTAACACAATGACATGACACAATAAAGGAGGAAGAGCAGTGCCATGGTTCTGTGACTAGAAACGAACTGAATCTGAGAGAACCATAACATATCTAGATCCTTTTACTTATTGAATGACATTGTGGACGGCAAATTAACAATTTCATTGTGTAGGGAAACATGCTTTCTGTCTGTGCATTATGACAATAAACACTTTTGAATTTGAATTTGAAATAAAGGTGACTTGACTTAGACTGGTCCAATGTGAGAACAGTGTAACATCATATCGGTATTAATTCCATTTTAATTGATTTTTAAATTGTTTCATTAAAATTTATTCACAGTTTCCAAAGTTCAAGATCAATCTTTTCATCACTGTTGGAGCTGCCAAGTTTGCTAAGTTTCAAATAATAATTAAACAGCACAAACTATGCAAAAGCGGCAGTTCTACTGGTATACTCAGTGTCTGAATTTACTCACTCATTTTCATCACTCCCTCAAATGAACTGTAGTGGAGTAACACAGCCTTGTCCAATAAGGGTGCTAAACTAAATATGCAGTGGTGTGGGCTCCCATATCAAAGGTGTTTCATATGCCTTCTTTAATATGTAATAACAACTGGAATGAAAATTTTAATGGAGAGAGTGCTTAGTAACGCTCATCAACACTCATCAATGTCAAAAACACTAAAACAATTTGCATTCGACCAAATTGCTTTTGTAGTGTAAATGCTGTGGTCAAATGTGTTCAAACAACCACTTAAAGACCCTCGACTCTCTGGATACTGACCTAATGAGTGAACATTATAGGAAGAGTGTAAGACTTTAAAAGATTCTAACTTTTTAGACTGGAGACCCAAGTTTGGTTTGAAGATGTCAAATGTACCACACTCAATGTTCTCTCTCCATTCCTGATTTCTAACACACACGCACAGCGTTCAGCTGGTCTTGTGTCTATCAGTGTTTATCCTTCGTCTCCGGGAATATTCTAATGATCGACCAAAACGCATCTTAATACCTTACCTGTTGTAAACAGGCTCTAGATCCAGAAACAAACATGCAGAAACTGATCTGCGCCATACATCTATAGCCAAACTCATCCTCAGTCATCTTACAGAAGTGAATGGATTAAGCAATTGTTTATTGCAACCACTCAGCGCCTAAGTTCAAATCTGAATAAGTGAATCTCATTGCACTCATTCTTTTATACCTGTATGTCCAAGGGAGAGGCCCATGCAAAAACCTCTCACCAATTCTCATTGCCCTTTTCTTACAGTATCAGAGATGTTTCGTGCTCCCAAGTCCAATCGCTAGTGTCAGTCTAATATCCAAGTTTCCACAGGTTCTTTGAAGATGCTTTTTTACATTTACATTTATGCATTTGGCAGACGCTTTTATTCAAAGCGACATACATTGCATTCAATGAACACATTGACAATCTAATCAGTTCTTGTTTTCTCTGGGAGTCGATCCCATGACCTTGGCGTTGCAAAAACCAATGCTTTACTGGTTGATCTACAGTTTCACAATCTGTGTGATTTTTTTTTTTGCCTTACATGTCAATCACATGGTCTCTGGTCAGCTCTGGTGGGTCAGTGAAAGCTGTTATGGAGTCCATACCTTCTGCTGTCTGTCTGAAGGTCTGGCTACTACATGAGACCACCTCTATCGGTATCTAAGATGCCTTCATCAAACTGATTTTGAGGACAACGTGATTGTATCCTTCATGTCCTAAGATATCCCACAATCAATAGTGACATAGCATGTGACATTCTGGAGCGATGATGGCATGCAATGTGTGTCTGTCTACTCTGATTAGAGTTGTATGACAAAATCTGCTGTCCCTTGAATATGTTGTTGACTTCTGACCTGAAATGCTGTCTATATCATAATCATGCACTGTTTGTTTGTTGGCCAGAGACGATCTTTTCTTTCCACATTCGGTTACCTGCTGAAGTTCTTTCCACTGTGACCTCTGGCTTGCTTAGTTGGAGACACTTAATACTTAATATTCATAAATATTATTGATTGTCCTGTACTTCTAGAACCTGCAAACTTTGTTGCATTATTTTCCTGTTATCTCTGTAAAGGTGGTGTGACTTGACTTGTTAATTTCTTTATCTTTTATGCAAAATTCTTAATTTACAAGCAAAAATGGCTTGTCTCCCTAATGCGTTCCTCTTTTTCTTTCTGAACTTAACTCTGTCATTTCATCCCTTATGTTAACAGATAACAAAATAAGTTATTTTTTATGCATTATGACGATTTATTAAAAACGTTTCACCTGATTATTTTACTTTTATTTTATTTTCTGTGAAATTGGATGTTTGATCAACACAAACCCACTTTTTTCTGTTTGCGTCATTATGATTCTTCACAGTGAGAGTGATCTTGCGCTAAATGCATAGGTTCAGCAATGAAAATAATAATAAAGATTAGAGTTGCGTGGAGCTAAACTGTGCTGGAAAGTGGATATTCTAAAACCTATTCTATTCTAGAGTCTTCTAGAGTCTATTCTATTCTTTTTTTACTTAAATGCATGTAACATGTCTATCCCAATCATTATGAAAATATCAATGTATATCAAAAACAAACATCAAAATATATAGTGTTATATTCACAGTGTCAGCAACAACAAATGTACTACGGCCTTTAAAATTTCAGATTTAGAATCAGGATTTAATCTTCCATCATATGATAATTTTGAGCTATGGCCATTCACACCATGATGTTTATATTGTACATAAATACTGAGATTGAAGAAAACTACACCAATGACACATACATAGATTGTTGAGAATATGACGAGCTATTTCTACTGCATTTACGACCGACATTTTACAGATATTGCACAAAAGTCTCGGCGGAAGTGACTCAATGGCGCTTCATCCTGCAGAATAATGCACTTTTAAACCGCTCAGAGTTTCACAAAAATGTCTTAAAATGTAATGTTGTCATGAATGCATTTTAATTTCACACACTGCTCGGTTAAAGATCTTACTAAGCTCTTTATCACCGCAGAAAGACGGATGTTTGTCAGCTGGATTTCTGCTCTTTTGGACTGAAGGTGGACTGAAAAGCACAAAGCGACAGAATTCGCCGTGCATTGAGTTTGAGTCCGATGGGCTTGTGAACTCATGATATCATATATGAAATATTAAAGTGTTTTAAGTTAGTCACAGAAGCGCGAGATTAAACACGTTTGAAGGAATGGACCAAAATGAATCATAAAAAGAGTCTATTTATTGAAGGTAAGACCTGATATGTATGTGTTTGTGTATATTTGTCTTTATTGTGAGTTGTTAGTGTTGTGTTGGTGTGTAAATGTGAGTGTTATCCGTCGGTTTTCACCGTGTGTGCGTTAGCTCGCGTGCTAACCGGGCTAACCGTTCACACAGAGTAAAACACATCTGAGGCGATTAAACTCTACATATAGTTGAGTGAAAGTGCATCGTGTCGCAGATGTGTGGTTTGAAGGTCTGTTCTCTTGTTTGAACGACCGTGTCAGTGCTTGGATGCTAAAACAAACCTAGGCCTGATGCTATCAGACCATAAACAAACATCAGATATCAACACACTAAATATACTCATTCTGTCTTGCATCACAAGCAAAAAAAGGCTTTATTTGTGTTCATTCACCACCACTGTCTTTAGATTTGTCTCGGTGTATTAGCCTGGGCCCTTCAACCTCATATACACTGTCATACACTGTGTGTGTGTGTGTGTGTAAATATATATGTGTGTATATATATATATATAATTGTAATTTTCCTTAAATTAATATTGTTGTGACCAATAGTCATAGTTGCCTTCATAACACAAAATGTAACACAAAACAGAAGAAGAAAATGACTGGAAGAAATGTCCCTGCATTTTACAGCTTTGAAAAAGTATAAATATGAGTTTAATTCATGTTCACTGTGAAATGGCTGTACTGGGTTGGATAGATGGATTTAAAGTTAAATATTGAGAAACTATTTAAATAGTATAGATGTCTTGGCTTTGTCTTCTTTTGCCTTGGGATATGTTTTTGGCTGAGTATTGTTATTGAATATCCCGACACCGTCCGTTCTGCCAAGAGCAAAGATTAGATCAATGTGCAGTGCTCTCAATAACAAAGTAAACACAAGAAAAATGAGAGAAACGTTTTAATAAAGCATAAGAAAAGTATCTGATCAGAGCAGCGATTATGTTTGCACAAGCTCCAGTTTGTATACAGCAATATATACAAATGATAGCTTAAAATCAAGCAGCTTTACAGAACTAAACATGAAAAACAGTGTCAGCTTCTTATTTCATCAGAAGTACAACTTAATTTTCTACTGCAAAGCGGCTCTTCAGTTTACATTCGTGGACGATCGACCTCGACGGACTGAACAGGAGAAATTAACCAGAGAAGAGGCGGAACCTCCGCACACATCTAACTATTACATCATCGCCACGGTCCAATGGGAGTTCGGAGGCGTTTTCCAGCCAGAGGAAACTTTTCCAGAAACTTCGCTTTGGCATTGTCACTACGCGATCCGTACCGGAAACAGCTGTATTTCCCAAATAGGGTATAACAGACTCTTTAGTTTAATTCCTGTCTGAGTTATGTGGAAACGATGTACGGCAGTTGTTGTTTGACACTGTCACTATTCGATAAATACCGGAAATAGTTATTTTCTTTTGATATAAATACACTTTTTTGCTAAAATATATCAAGGTAAAAATACAATTTTATGTTCATAAGACAAAAATAACTTAAAAGAAACCCTCCCGTATGACCTTTTATAACACCGACCTCACAATATATTCAAACATGGTCACAAAGGATTTTTTTTTTTATTATAGCGCTTTAAATTCATGTGGCTGTCGTAGTATTACACAGCTCTTTTTTTATCAATAGTATTTATTGTATTGTATTGCAATGGCTTATATTTAGCTTGTACTTTAATAAATAAAAGTGATTTATAGAACAAAGATTTGATCACATCCGTAATATGTCACTCTCCACCATGTGATGTCACTCAAATCGCTCACATGTGCAATACAAATCATGACAGTGACGGAGTTGTCGTAAAAATGACAGGAAGTGGCAGCAGTACCAATGTTGTTTCCGGTACGGATCAAGTAGTGGCAGACAAGCTGTATTGAACTCTTGAAACGAAGTAATGATTTTGTTCGAAATGATGTCGTCATTACTTGTGTACATCTTGAGATGAAATAATGGCAGTGACCTATTTTAAGATATATCAGTGTAAGTTCCTTTTGGTTAAATCAACTCAAACATGCATTTCAGTCTGGGACTGGACTTGAGTCTTGACAGTGAAACCAGAGGTCTGAGAGTTATAAAGCAAAAGGACCGTTTAAATCGCTCGACATTAAAAATTATAATGGCAAAGAAAATCACAAAGTAGTAAAGCGTACGCATCTGTCGTAGCGCCTGACAGGCCAACCCCCATCATCACACTTATGCATTAGCTTGAAGCTGAAAAGAAAGAAATCACACCTGTTGCACTGTCTTCAGATGCATTTTGTTCACAGAAATGCGTTACTCGGAGTTGTAATTTGACACGTCTGCCACAAGTTTTCAAAGCACGAGACTAATCGATAATGGCATTCGTTATCAATGATTTACATTATTGACTTTATCTATTAGTTGTTGCAGCCCTAACTATGTTTGACATTTATCAGTCAGATTTATTTCAAAACGGAACGTAAATATAAAATGCCAGAAGCGATTTAAAAGCGAGGTGTAAAAGAAGGAAAACTCCATTCGTCGATTAACCGGTGGGAAAATGTCCTCAACGAGCGATGACTTGTGGTACCTTCACATTGTCAAAAAATCACTCTCAAGAACATTTTCGTTCACCGTTCCAAAAGATTCAAATTAAATTTCAAAAGATTGCTAAAAACTCACCTTTTTCGTGAACAGCTAACATGATACACCACCTCAACTGTATTGTAAGCACTTATGTACTTTTGCATCTTCAGGATGAATCACTTTCTGTATTCCTCAAATTGTAAGTCGCTTTGGATAAAAGCGTCTGCTAAATGAATTAATGTAGAGAGAGCGGTGAAGACGGAGAGTGAGAGACCGAGACAACTAGACAGACGTCCTCTGGGCATCAGAGGATGTAAGGGAGGAAACTATTGCATTGTTCCTGCATGTAAAAGTGAGTTTGACAGTAATAAAGCAAAGGCCGAAGTAGTCAATTTTCCAAGTCCCTTAAGATTTCCATTGTTTTCTTCATATTAGTTCATCTATTTACTAGTAAAGATTACAGTAACTAAGCAGAAAAATCAAAGACCAGAATCAAAACTAATGACGTAACCGGTCACAGATGGCAAGATGGTTTTGTTCCTGCCACAAAAACTATAACACAACTTCCTTTTTTCGTGTTGTGGTTACATTAAATACTGGTTACATTTATTGTTTATTTTAACATGAATGTCTGCATTATTTCCACTGAGATTGAGATTATGACGCCAGATTTCAGACACAAGGGAAATTTCACAATTTTCAATTCCATTTTTGATACCACAGCAAAATCCAGTTTATATAAAATTTAAATATTATTAAGGTCAAGTAAACGGGCAGTAATAAAATCTGAACGAATAATCAATTTATGAGTGTTAGGACAGATAAATACAATAGAACAAACATACAAAATGAAATGAACAGTGCTCTTCGTGTTTTTCAGGTAGATCTAACTGATTTCTAGGTACCGCAATTGAAATTTCAAGTAATAAAAGGATAAATAACCCTGCATAGTTTTCACTGTATAAATTAAATGTATAATAATCTTTATTAAAGGTACAAAAGTTTAGTCAAGATCAGTGAGATTTCTCGTCTTCTGTTGCTCGATTAACATTTGCTCTTTTTGAAGAATAGATGTGAAAACGCACCCTCAAAACTCAAATGATTGTAATCCAAGAATGCTTTAGACCTGCGTTTGATCCTGTTTTAGACACTCAGCAAATTATTAATAAAGTGAAAGCATAAAGTTTAAATTCACTAAATCAATTTTGCTCAAAGCAATATGTGTTTATAACCAAGTTGTTCCAAATTTGAAGTTATCACGATTTAATTTTCTTTAGGCACTGTACCAAACATTTCTGTCCAAATATCTCTTCTATCACCAAACAGTGACCAAATAAGGACCCTTGAGACTCGAACCTTTCCAACGATGTGTTTTGTCAAGATCAAAAAAGGTTTTTACTATAAAGTAAATGTTGTAATATGAAACATGACCCCGGCCACTACGCGAGGAGCCGCTAGAGTGCCGTTTCCATGGTAATGCAACGTCCAATTTCGACTGTTTTCGTAGGATGAATGTTGAGAAAGTAAGTTTTCGGATGACACCTAATCTATGATGATTACTATAATATGCGATATAAAAAAGGCGATTAAAAGTAGTGTTGCCAAACAACATGGAAACAATCTCTGTAATAATGATCCAATCGTTGATTCTTAAGCATTTGCCTATTTAAATCCAAACAGCAACTTTTTTTTGGCTGGGCAGCTCATTGCATCTCAATAAATGCATATTGCAGTTATGAAATTTGATTGTTTATTTCCTTTTTATTCCATTCAAGGGAAACGGTTCAAGAGAAATTGATTCCTTATGATATGCTCTGATACGCTGTTCTCATGTGTTTGATAGCCCTGGATAAAAGTCAGGACAGGAGAGATGGAGGCTTTAAGCAGTCCTGGAGGTGTTCTCTCTCAGATGATAGTGAAGACGACAGCAGACATGAGTAAGGTCATTCAGCACAGAGCAGCTTACCGCCCACTCAAGCATCTCTGCATGAACCCTTCCTGCACGCTTAAAGCTGCTCCGAGTCAAACATTATTACTGTGGTACGCCGAGAAACATCAAGGTCAAAGAGGAGATAGAAAAAATGCAGAACTCAACATGCTTAAATTCACAATTTCCTTAAACTATGTAACCTTAAATTTGTTAATTGGTTTTTCACTATTTGTTAAATTATTATTATTTTTTATTTGGGAGATTATGAACATCTATTTTCTTTTCCATTTGAAAAATGTGCATACATTTTAATTTGTTTTATGCGAAGTTATTAGTATATTAGTGAGAAGGTTATTTTGTGCTCCTGCCCCTTTAAGGCAGGGCATGCTGGGCAAATAAGAGTTGAAGAGAAGTGAATTATTTAGGAGTTAGGTGACTGTTCATGTTGTTATGCCGATGCTTACGATAAAAAAAACAAACGTGAATTATCACCATTGTGACCCGTGTTTTATCTACGGTATCAACAGAAAAGAGACTGGCGTTTTCACTGATAAAGCGTCAAGAAAGAAGGGTTACAAGCTATATGCTTAGTGTTCTGCTGTGCTGAAGAAAAGCTGAAAGTGTGGTTGTTCAAGAATGAAAAAATTATGTTTTGGTCCTCACATTAACATTTAAATATGATAATATTAGAGTTTTGAAGTTCTGGAAAAAGCGTTTGACTATTTCTGCCACAATCCCATGGTTACAGTTGGTGTTACTACATTAAATCCATGGTGAATGTTGCTGATTGTGGTATGAAATCTGCCTCGTTTCTTCTGTTTTTCATGTTAGTGTTTGATCCTATATCTTTGGTTTATTACCGAGAACTCACCGAATTTGAATGTTTCTGACTAGATCTCGCAGCGATGTTGGTAACTCAATAGCTTTCTTCAGTGGATCTTCAAGCATTGTGCCGTCACGATTTTTGGTCCGAACTGATAGACGTTCTGTGAAGCACAAATGAGTAGTGCAGTTTCGTTGCGCTTTCATTTTGTTCGTCATTTGAACTGGAAATAGACTTGAGATAATATATATACGGACAAACGCATATTCTTTTTTGTTTTCCCAAAGCCCTGGGTTACAGTTTGCTTTCATTGTAGGGAAAAACAAGTTGGTTTATTTCTCGTTCTCTCAGTGTTTATATGTAGAAAATGAATCTGTGTGATGCCAGAGTTTGGTTGGTATGAAAGTGGGGTGTACATTAGTGGATCCGTTAGACCAATTCTCCTCGTCAGAAGTGGTAAATTCAACCGGATCCAGTCAGAAGATATCCAAAACCTGTCAACAGCACATGTTTTTTAAAAAGAGGTTGACTGAGAACGCCAGAGATGAGCAGAAAGCAGGAGTTGAAGTAATGATAATATAAATAACCATTTATTGAATAATCTTAGTTGCTTGTTCCAATGCTCAGACTTTCTTACCAACAAAAATACAAGTGTTGTAGTCTGCCTTACAATAACATCCCATAAAGCCTTGAAATATTCCCCTTATCTCTTATTCGTGAAGACTAGCATTCCACATTCCATTAAACCCCACAATCATAAACTCAAGTCCACTTGAAGGGTATCAAAAGAGACTTGTGGTGTAGGGGATTTAAGGCTTTGATATACCACAGCAAAGGTATGTTTTGTTCATCGCTTAAAGCCCTGATATACTAGTTCAGGGGTGGGCAAACTATTTGTCTCGTGGGCCACAATGGTTTCTTAAAATTGACAGGGGGCCGGGGCCTACTCTCCACCAAAGCTTCAGCACCTCTGCCGCTTGCAGCCGCGCCAGAATGACGTCACAGGGAAATGTAAAATGAGGGAGGTTTAATACAAGTTCGCCGAGTTCGGCGGGCGGGATGTGGCCCGCGGGCCGTAGTTTGCCCACCCCTGCTGATTTTGTCTGACAGCAGTTTATTCTTCAATTTCACTTGAATTTAATCAGGGCCTTAAGAATCAAACACTTAGGACCAAGACATGTTAAGTGTCTCTCTCTTGTTGTCCACTAGCGCCACCCTTGTGACCATGGATCGAGTGAGTGGCCAGCAGGAGCTTTCACCTGAGGGAATCAAGGTATTTACTCTTTCTGTCTCTCTTATGCTCAGTTTTCTTTCATTGCCTTTCAATTATGAATCTCCTGTCCTGTCTGTCTCACCCTTCCTTGCTCCTCCCTTGTTTTCTTAATCTTGGTACAGTAGAACCCCGACTTACGAAATTAATCCGTTCCGAGGTTGGCTTTGTAAGTCGATTTTTTCGTATGTCGATCAGGCTTTTAGAAGAAGAAAGAAGTTACATTTATATAGCGCTTTTTCAGAGCTCAAAACGCTTTACATAGTACGGGGGAATCTCCTCAACCACCACCAATGTGCAGCATCCACCTGGATGATGCGACGGCAGCCATATTGCGCCAGAACGCTCACCACACACCAGCTTACTGGTGGAGAGGAGACAGAGTGATGAAGCCAATTAGAGCATGGGGGGATTAGGAGGCCATGATGGACCAAGGCCAATGGGCAGATTTGGCCAAGATGCCGGGGTTACACCCCTACTCTTGCAAAGGACATCCTGGGATTTTTAACGACCACAGAGAGTCAGGACCTCGGTTTAACGTCTCATCCGAAAGAGACATTTTTACATGATAATTGCCTAATCCGTTCCAAGCCCTACAAAGACACCACATTTAGTATGGGATGAAGCGCATTCCAGCTTCATACTTCTCTATTATCTCCATTTTTAACTCAATGTAAAGCATCCTCTTCTTCCTTTTCACTTCAGCAACAACCTTCACATCCATGGTGAGTGATTAGAAAAAAAGTTTGTTAACTGTGCACAAAATAATGGCGATGCACGATGAAAACAAAACTTGTATGCAAAAGCACGGAAGAACTTTAGTGTTAGCATAGCACAGACGATATAGGAGAGGAAAACCTATACAGAGGCTGGTGGGAGCGATGCTGACCAATAGGAGAGCAGGATTGTAAAAAGTGTTCCCCTTCTCACATGGACTATTCCAGCCATCCCTGTCATTTAGTGCGAAATGGACTATTCCAAAACTTTCCATCTGAGAGAGCTGACGGATGATTAAGGTAAAAGAGATCAGCTGAAGATTGTATATATAGTTTGAGTGAAATACAGGGAATATTAGTGCTAATCGTTTAAGTTTTATCGATCGTGCGTAACTATACATCTATGCACCTTTAATAAATACCAGTTTTGGATTATTCTCTGAGTGAGACATCATTGTTCTGACCGGACAAACTGTAGCCTTCATTCAACCCGAACCAAAATCAGCGCGAATTTCAAAACAAAACTCGGAAATGTTTTTTCGCATGTTGAATTTTTCGTACGTAGAGCGTTTCGTAAGTCGGGGTTCTACTGCATTTTGTTCTGATGCTGAAAAATGTACTTCGTACCTAATAATGTGTCATGTCACAGTACCGCTTGTTTGGATGCATTATTGCAGGGGCTGTATTATATTTAATTTAAAAACTGTTAGCTATAGAATATATCATAATGATAATATATTGTATATAGATAAACTATCCATGTTGTAGATTATAAAATGCTCATGTAATACATTTATAAATTGTAGTTTTATACAAATCTTCCAACCTAATCGTTGTATTTTTGTTCCTATATAAGGATCTGTATGTGTTAACAAAACTAAGATAAAATATAATATCATAAATTATATTATTTTATAAATTTACTCCAGGATCCAGTTCACCGTTAAATAATATTTTTTTATCACACCTATGTAAAACATTATACAACATTTCTGTATGTACTTGTTTTTTTTTTCTGATCCAATGGAGAAATGCAGTCCTTTATTTACTTGTCTCTATGATGGCAGTGGTGTAATGATGGTGTAATCACTGGTGTATGGGGATACTGGAGTAGAAAATGTCCCTTCCCAATTACAACAGCGCCTCAAAACACCTTTTTCTGAGTGACAGTGACATTCTCTCATCTTAGTCTTTAAAGGGACCTGTTATGCAGAATCCACTTTCATAAGGTGCTTAAACAGCCAATGTGTGTGAGAACAACCAGCATTTAATGGTAAAAATCCACTCAAATCTTTTCATAATCCCACGAGTCACACGAGGTTCCAGATTCCCTCCACTCCTGTGTAAGATGAGGGGGCACCTTGACTGGTGATGATCTGCTCTATTAGCACAGACACAGCCCTGAGTGAGCCACATCACTCCTCCACTTCTGTTTCCTCGCTGTAGCAGTGTCTTTTAATCAATTTTCCATTCGTTATGAAGAGAACACTCATTTAAACAAATCATGCCGCCATTAGCCGCTACCGTATCGTCTGTCTTGAAGGTAAGAACTCATAATTAAAATCACGTTTTATTTTATATCACAGGAAGTCATATATACTATAATTTTGTGTGTGTCTCTATAGCAATTAAAAACATGTTTTTTAAATTTTTTTTAGCATTAATAAGGGAGTTTTTTAAAGGGCTAAACATGATTTGAGATGCGAGCAATTTGAGTGACGAGCTCGGTCCTTGAATGGATTATGCTCGTATCTCAAGGCATTACTGTATTTTCACGAGTGCGTGAGAGAGCTCTTGAAGCGCCTCTGGAAAGGGTTCAGGAGCACCAGCTCATTTTCGTTTAAAGGGACACACACACTCAAACAGCAAACTACCCCTCCCCTGCCCCTACAAATTGTCACACGCAAACACACAAATGTTAGTCCTTTCACACGCAAGTTTAAAATATTCCCTCACTGTGTTGCCTGATTGTTACCATGGAGAATTGTTATGCTTGTTTCGTGACACCACAGCCACAAAAGTACCCGATGTTCTCAAACACGTGAAAGTGTTTTGTCATTTAATAACCTTTATAATGATCATGTTAGTTGATGTGTAACGTGCGATTGGCACTGCCGTGCGCGCTGCTGTTTGGAGAAATGGTTTTGTTGGATTTACAGTACGTAAATCTCCCGAAAATACATGAAAATAAGTTGCCGTGAAGAGGGAGAAGAATAGAGTGAGCTTTATAGGTCCCAACACAATGTGTTTCTGATTGCAATAAAACGTCTTGTTGATTTATAATTGAAAGACTTATTACCGCTTCCGTAGACATCAGTGTGTATTTTATAAACTATATATGTATTGTTTTGCCAGTACTTATGAGTATTTGAAACCTAAAATCAGTATGTGGTTGAAAACACTGCAGCACCAGTCAGGACCGATCCTACATCAGACGGTTAACATGCTATAAAAGATGATCTGTGGGGTATTCTGAGCTGAAACTTCACATACACTCTCTTATTTTACATCTTTTAAAAAGGGTCACAATAGATCCCCTTTAAATAGGACTGACATTGACTGACTGAAATCTGACTGATCTGATCATAGCTTGTTGTAAAGTAATGTCTCAAGACAATTTTGGTGGTATTTCAAATCAGAATACGACTTTCTGTTTTGAGACATGCATCAGTTTCATACATTTACATTTATGCATTTGGCAGATGCTTTTGTCCAAAGTGACTTGCATTGCATTCAAGAAACACACTGACATTGTAATCGGTTCTTACTTTCCCTGTGATCGAACCCATGACCCATTGGCGTTGTAAACTGGTTGAGGTACAGGAAAGCTAGATATACACCAGAAATTTTAGGAAGACATTGTAAGTGAAGAGGGAAGAAATTATATATTGATATTTCGGTGAAATTTGAGATATTATAAAAAAAATTGCCACAAGCAGCTACTTTTTTCATTTCATGTCGACCAAAGAGCAGAAAATGTGCAAAATAGAGACCGTGAATGGATAGATTGTATATAATGGGAAAACCCATTTCAAATCACCTTTGTCTTTAGTACATTATTTTTACATTTTTGGCCATGTTTACACATGCATTTTGTTAAGTAAAATAATATCACTTCAGACCGTAGTTGAGAATTTTTGTATAAATCAGAAGTTTCCTGGAGTTGACAGTCCTGAAAATCCTGATTTACATTAAAAACCTACTAAATACAGGCACTGGAATGCATACAAAGTGCACATTATCTAAATGTCTTTTTTCATATCGGTTTTACCGAGGACAAGTTCTAGACAAAAAAAAATCACATGGAACCTAAAGATTGACTGGTATATTGAATATAACATTTCATTTTCTTATGAACCGAGTTCTAGTGTTGTCTACATTGGACATATCAAAAATATTTATCTACGCCAAACAATGCAATTATGTAAAACAGTCAATTGTCTGGGTCTCAGGGGGGGATGTGTTGTAATTATGGTCAGTTATGTGAATGATTTCATGTTGGAGGGCTGATGAACTATGACCTTATAACCTGAGGGCTCTGATCTGTCTTTAGCAGAGTCCATCCATGAAACGCTTCAGTGCTAATGGGTCTGTGGAGACTCATGAAAGACGTTCAAACCAATTAAGACCACTCCTCAGAACTGGAAAGCTTAGGTAAGGGGAATCTTTTCTTCTTTCTTAAAGCAATACTCTCTAAATGAGATATTTATACTCCATGTTGTTGTTGTTCATGGTCACGCAGTGAAGCGGCTCATTCGGTGAGTGTGTCTGCGCTGCCCAGTCGAACCAGCTATCTGATCATGAGCCCAGCACCATCTCAAGGAGTTGTGGTTCAGGGCCGGCTCTTCCAGCACACACAGTTCTCTGCTCCGAGCAGAAAGCTGGAGCAAAGGTACGGCACTGGACCAACTGACTTCACAGAATAAAAGGTGGCCAATGTTTGGCCTCAAGTAGGTCCTAATGTCAAATATGAGAGCATAGAAATTCATATTGCATTGGGAGCAATAGAGCCTTGATTTTAATTAACAGTAAACCATTTTCAAGTGCAAAGGTAAATCAATATGCAATGTAAGCCTTTGTGGTTTTTTGTCTTGTCAGATTTTGCCTTTGTCTGGAGTTTAGTTTCAATATAATGTTTATGCAACAAAATTGAAACGGAACCGCGTTAATCGTTTGAAGCGCCACACAGGCCATATATCGGCTTACTAGAGCAGATGCGATTATTTGCTGATCGTTTTTGGTCGCGTGACCACTAAACAGCACCAAGAGATCCACTGAGAAGCGCTTGAATCCAGTGAAGAACACCAATGCTTCTGTGATTTAAACTCTTTTAAAGATAGATGAAACAACACTGACAAACCGGAGAGAAACCGTGTGCAACGATACAGTCCGAATGTTTTTCAATTAATAAATCACCTTCATTTACCATGGATTTACTGTACAAACACTAACCGCACCTTTGTATTGTGGCAGACATGTGGGACATTTATGTAGAATATTCTTATATTAATGTATACTATTAATGTAGTGTGCATTTATAATGTATTTAGGCTCCTGTTTTTCATTAATAACATAGAAACCATGTAGTTAAATTTTACCACAGTATTACTTTGCTATATGGTGTGGTTTTAACTGATTATCACAATCTAAATGTATGATGCTATGGAAGACCAATGGTTAACTTTAATAAAACATTCAATTTTATCTTATAAAAGTGAGGTTTTGACTTCCGGTGACGTCACGGAGATGGTAAACGTGTGAAAGTTGAGCTCCGTCGGATTGTTGCAAAAAAATCCCGATTCACGTTAAAAAATCAGGTAAAATCAGAGTTTGTAGAAATGAGTACGACAACAAGACACAAGAATGCTTCTAAAAATGAAAATTCGAAGGAAAGAGACGAGAAAAAACGATCACCCAGCCCTAACAGACAGGCCAAAGCTAGCCCGCGTGTTCCCGAACTTTCTGAAGTGCTGGAAGAATTGAAATCGTTAAGAAAAGAAAATCAAGACGGCCATAAACAAACGAAGATATCGCTGACGAAATTAGAGACCTCAGTTGAAGACTTAAAAAGTCAAATAAACAGTTTGGAGAGCAGAATTGGGGAGACGGAGGAACGGATAAATGTTGCGGAGGAAACTGAAATGCGACACGAAAGAGCGCTGCGATATCTCTTGGAACGTGAGGCGGATCTAACAGGTAGATGCGAAGACCTGCAAAATAGACTTCGTCGTAATAATCTGCGAATCTATCAAATTCCCGAGGGCCACGAAGGAGAAAACACAGTGAAATTTGTTATGGAACTGCTCACCTCAGTTCTACAGTTACCTTCAGACATGGAAATAAAGATTGAAAGAGCGCACCGGGCCCTTGCAGCCAAACCAAAAGACTCTACCTCACCTCCGAGATCGATCATCGCGAGATTTTTAGACTATGCGGTTAAGGATGCAATCTTAAAACAAGCCTGGTCACAAAAAGAGGTCCTGTACAACACAAAACGGATTTACTTCGACAACGACTACTCACCGGAGCTGCAGAGGAAAAGAGCACAGGTGCGAGATGTAATAAAGCAGCTCAAGATGAAGAACATGCGAGCGCAATGCATCTACCCGGCACAGATAAGAATCTACCTGGAGACGGGATTAAAAACTTTCCCTACGCTGGCGGATGCTGCTCCATTGCTGCGGGACCTGGGAATCAAAGTTCGAGTGGATGAACGGGACCGACAAGTAAGAGAAATCTCGAGGGCTGGATGGTCAGTAAAGGTTAAAGGTGGACGTGGATTGAGCACAGCGTTGTCCGACGCGGATCTTCAAGCATTTTTGCAGAAGGAATGAACGACTTAAAAATATGTAAGCTGCACATTTAAATTGGATATTTCTGTTTCAGAATGTGAGTAAACTCTGGTTAAATCACAGAAGAGAGTGACACTTTGTGTCTTTAGGCAATTCATGCCTTAAATTTGTTCTATTATTATTATTTCTCTCCCCTCTCTTCTTTATTCTCGGGATAATAAGTGATTTTTTTATCTTCTAATTTGACGGATACTTGCTGGTTAATCTCGAGTGGAAATCACTCTCGGAGGCGGCCGTGTTTCAAAAACGGAATGGTCGCGCGCACTCGGTGCAACTTTGGTACCCCGGGGAGTCAGCGTCACAACTCCCTGCCCCTGTTACATCGGGATTTGGCCTGTGAGAGGATAACTGGGCCGAAAGGATGGGTGGAAGTCTGGTTCATGTATATAGTTCATGTGTTAATTTCTGTATATGTTAAATATGTGCCCTTGACAGCTGTTTTATTTTTATTTTATTTTTTTTTCTATTTTTTTATTTTATTTTTTCAATATTATATACCACTGGAAGATGATGTTCACTAGCATATACAACATCAAACAATGGACAATTTAATATGTGTCAGTTATAACATAAAAGGTCTGAGCAGCCCAATCAAAAGAAAGAAAATATTTAGCCAGCTTAAAAAAATGCAATGCTCTATTGCATTGCTTCAAGAGACTCATTTGTCTGAGGGGGAACATTTAAAGCTGAGAAGGGAATGGGTGGACCAAGTGTTTAGTGCCTCATACAACAAGGGGAAGAGGAGAGGTGTTGCAGTCATGTTTGCCAAATCAGTCTTTTTTAATGTGGAGCAAGTGTACAAGGACAAAGAGGGGAGATACATCATGGTAGTTGGTACAATTTCAGGCAAAAAAATTACGATTCTTAATCTTTATGCCCCTAACGAAGACTATCCAGAATTTTTCAAGAACGTTTTCTCTTTGTTGGCACAGAAGGGTGAAGGAATGTATCTAATTGGTGGAGACTTTAACTGTGTATTAGATAGACATGTGGATAGATTACCAACAGATAGGGGACCACAGTCAAAAAAAGTAAAGACTCTTTTAGGAATAATGAGAGAACTAGGTCTAACAGATATATGGCGTCACTTGCATCCAAAAGAGAAAGATTTTACTTTTATGTCACATGTACATGGCAGTTACCGTACTCTAGATTAGACCTTTTTTGTACATCTAGAGCTGATCTACACTGTATAACAGAATGTCATATAGATCCCATAACCATATCCGATCATGCTCCGGTTAGGTTAAAACTTCAGTTAGGACAAGGGAAACAGTTTAAATACTGGAGGTTGAATGTATCAGTGATGAACGATTGTAAGGCCAAAGAAGAAATAAGACAACAATTGATTGAATACTTTGATATTAACGAAAATGGACTGGTTACTCCGTCTATCTTGTGGGAGGCAGCCAAAGCAGTGATGAGAGGCAAAATAATAGAAATAACATCCAGGAACAAAAAAGTGAGATTAGCCAAACAAAACGAGATAGAGGATGAAATCAGAAAACTAGAGATTGAACACAAACAAACAGGTGAAGTCAAAATTTTAGAATGTTTAAAACAGGAAAGAAAGAAATTGGATGATTTGCTCACATATAAAGCAGAAGGGGCACTCAGATTTGTAAGTAGAAAGTATTATGAGATGAGTAATAAAGCAAGCAGGCTCCTAGCCTTCCAACTACGTAAGGCTCAAGCAAGCAGGGCAGTTCCAAAAATTAAACACCCAGATAAGTTAATAACGTTAACGCAACCAAATGATATAGTTAATGCATTTGAAGATTATTATAAAAAATTATATGAAGGCCAGAAATTAATAAACAAGGAAGAAAAAGTTAAAAGTTTTCTTCAAACAATTGAATTAAGTAAATTAACAGAAGAAGAAGCAAAGGAAATGACATCCCCTATCACAGAAGGGGAAATAAGGGAGGTTATTGCAAAATTAAAAAACAACAAATCACCTGGCGTAGATGGATTCCCTGGGGAATTTTATAAGATATTTGTGAATGAATTGGCTCCTAACTTATGTAAGGTGTTTAACCATGTATTACAAAATGAAGACCCCCCACACTCGTGGTCTGATGCTATTATTACCGTAATTCATAAAACTGGAAAAGACCCCACACAATGTATGTCTTATAGACCAATAAGCTTGCTTTGTCAAGATATGAAAATTTTAACTTCAATACTAGCACATAGAATTCAAAAGTATATTAAGAAATTGGTTAAACCAGATCAGACGGGATTTATTAGTGGACGTTATGGCATAAATAATATAAGGAAAGCTTTAAATCTACAACAAATTGGTAAAGACAGTAATACACCCTCAATATTTCTCAGCCTAGATGCTGAGAAAGCTTTTGATAGGGTTGACTGGGTGTTTCTGGAGCAGACTCTTAAGTTTATGGGATTTCATGATATTTTTGTTAAGTGGGTAAAGACTTTCTATAAGAATCCAAAGTCAAGAGTTCGAGTTAATGGTCATTGCTCAGAGTTTTTTAATTTGGGTAGGGGAACTCGTCAAGGAGATGCGATGTCCCCAATATTATTTGCTCTTAGCATTGAACCACTAGCGGAGTTAATAAGGAGCAATCCCAGAATACATGGGATAAGAGAAAAAGGAGGAAAAGAACACAAGATATCGCTATATGCAGATGATGTACTATTATTCATTGAAAGCCCCCTTTCATCAATCCCAGCCCTCTTAGAGAACCTTAGAGATTATGGTTTAGTTTCCGGATACAAAGTAAACTCTGATAAATCGGAGGCAATGATGATATCAGGACATTGGCCCACTCAGTTAGATAAGGAGGTATCTTTTCGATGGTCTAGTCAGGGCTTCAGATACTTGGGTGTCATCCTTACACCTGTAGCATCACGTCTATACCTAGCTAACTATACACAGCTTTTTGAGATGATAAAAAAGGACTTGGCAGGATGGGAAATATTACCTCTCTCTATGTTCGGTAGGATAGAAACAGTGAAAATGAATATACTACCAAGACTTCTCTTCTTATTTCAATCCCTACCAGTTTGGGTTCCAATCTCAGCATTTAACAAACTAGAAAAAATGATTTCAAAATTTATTTGGCAAAACAAAAGGCCAAGAATAAGACTTAAAATAATTATGTCAAATAAAGAAAGGGGGGGTTTAAATCTACCTAATCTTAGATATTATTATTGGGCTGCTCAGCTGAGGGCTATGGCTGCTTGGCTTGGTATTGATAAAGAGGCAGAATGGGTTAATATTGAACAGAATACACTTCCTGGAGTTTCTTTGACAGTTCTGCCATTCATGGACTCGCAAGCGCGGAAAAAATTGAAAATAACAAATATCTGGATACAGCATACTGTAAAAATTTGGTCCACCATACAAAAGAAGTTTAGAGGAACAATAGCCTTATCACGTGCAATACCTGTTAAAGGTAACCCAGATTTTCTTCCTTCTATATGGGATGGTGTCTTTAGTAGATGGGAAGAGAATGGTTTAAAGATAGTTAATCAAATTTTTGAGGGGGAGACCATAAGGTCCTTTTCTCAATTATGCGATAAGTTTCTGTTGAAATCGAATGATTTCTTTAGATATCTACAACTACAACATTATATCACAAACTATAAACACTGGGACTTAATCAAAAGAATTCCAACAAATGTTGAAAAATATTTTATTAATATTATTGAGCGTGGCCTACCTACTAAAAATCATATAGCACATATTTATAGGACGTTAATGCAGGACCAATCTGACGACACGTTTCATATAAAAAGAAATTGGGAATTAGAGTTAAACACTGTAATAGAGGATGAGATGTGGATAAATATATGTGCAGGCTGTCATAAGGGAATAAGTAGTCAAATGTGGAAGGAATTTGATTGGAAAATGAAAATGAGATTCTTTAGAGCCCCATTGGTGGTTGCCAAATATGACTGTACATCACCACTATCACAGTGTTGGAGAGAATGTGGAATGGTGGGAGACTATGTTCATATATTCTGGGAATGTCCCAAAGTATTACTGTATTGGCAGGGGATTAAAAGGGAAATTAGTAAAATTTTAAGAAGAGATATAACAATGTCCCCAGTTTTTTATTTGCTTGATGGTTTTCCCTCGGACCAGTTTAGTAAATCCCAGCTATTTGTACTGCATATATTATTAATGACAGCCAGGAAGATAATCACTGTGAACTGGATGAAGGCGCACAAACCTACTGTGACAGAATGGACACAAAGACTGAAACAGGTCTATATATTTGAGAAAATGACTGCGGACCTGCAGTTAAAATCTGACATTTTTCAGCAAAAGTGGACACTTATTGAAATGTATTTGCTTGAAGGACACTAATACATTGAGGTTTAAACCATACAGGTAATTCTCCATTATGAGGTACATTTACCGAATTGCTGTCAAGTTGTTTTTGTTTTGTTTTTGTTTTTCCTAGTGTTTTTGTTTTGTTTATCTGTTTGTTTGTTCTTTATGTAAAAGTCTTGTTAAAAGAAAAAATAAAAAGTTCCAAAAAAATAAATAAAAGTGAGGTTTTTATTGTTGTTCTTAGTGGACATGAATTTGCATCTGCATCCAAACTCAAGCTGCTGTCAAATGTGCGTTTCTAAAACACGATGCATGTGACGTTAATAATATTGCAGCCCGCACAAAAAAAAAAAAAAAGTGATCAGAGTCAGGCGACACAAACCTGAAACGGAACATGCAGGAACTAACAAATGCATTTTCTGTTAAGATATTTATTTGAATAAAAAAATGACTGGAAAAGTGTAAAGAATACAATATTAATTATGGATGTTGCCCAGCCCTACTCGCATTCTTAGCTGCACACTTGACCTTCCTTTACTAAAGCTTGACCCACATCTGCTGTGAAATGCATGAATGTATTTCTTACAGTTTGTTGATTTGAGTCAGCCCTCTTACATCCTAAAAGAGTGTTCTGGGTTAAGTAAGTGAAGATTTATCGACAGCATCTGTGGCATAATGTCAATTAATACAGGAAATAGTCCTTTAATTTTAGAAACCAGAGTAATCACGAATAGGGTTGAGCAGAGCCTAATGTGAATTGAACCCAGAATGCCAGATGTGACGTGTCTTATTTCTTATGTCATCTTTTGGTGTGTCTCTCCTGCAGATCTGATCTGATCCAAAGAGTCGAGCTGGAGAACATTCTTATCACCTGTCCTGAGATTTCAGGTAAGCAGACGGAGCAAGTCCTGTACCAGTGCAGTTTCTCACTTTCAAAATGTACTGACAAATGAAGGAAATCATCTGATGGTACCGAAAGAAAGAGCACAGTGTTGCCTATAAATAACCTCGCTAAGTTATATTTTCAACTTGATCTATTCTGAATCTCAAGCATTACTGTATTTCTAATGTCAGAGTTGCTTTTGTAACAATGTTAAAACGGTTGATTTCAACAAGTCAAAACAACAATGGCATATAAACTACTTGCCTGCTCATAAGACATACATACACATATATATATATATATATATATCTCAGTCTTTCATTTCTGGGAGAGGTTTGATGTTGCACTGTGATACAGTGATCGTGAGAATAGCAGCACAACTTAATGACCAAAATAATGTAGAGGAACAAGTGACAAAAGTTCAATAGTGTTGATTTTGGTTAAGTTAAGAGTGATTAGCTGTCTGAGATTCTTTGGAGCTCTTAGAAACACTTGATTCAAAAGAAAATGACAGACAACATTGACAAACATGACTGTTGTCCCACTGTACATCACTAGATTCAGAAGAAATCAATGTTAAGAGACGTGTCCAACAGAAACGGCGGGTGATGAACAGTAGTCCAGATACTGTGGCCAAACCAGCTGAGGTGAGACTGTACCACTACATTTAAACGTGTGATCATTCAGAAGTCATTTGTTACATTTTGGGATGAACTGAACACTTTAACACTAAAAAAAATCTATTTCTCACCCTTGTGTTTTTCCAAATCCATAAGACCTGATCGCTTTGTGTAAAACAGATTTCATTTAGGCTTTTCTAGAGTAGGACTGCACAAATCATCGTGTTTTAGTATCTCAATTCATTAAAAAGAAACTCGTGTTGATAGCAAGCCTCCACTTTCTTGCTCGAGTTTGTCAGATGTCAGGAGAATAAATCCCCAGACGGGGCTTTTCTCTTAACAGGGTACATTTTGCTCCGTAGTGTTTTACTTTAATCACTCTCTCTGAGCTGCAAAAAGCACTGATGGTCTGACAACACCAACAAATGTGTGTTGGAGTTTAGCGATGTTCATTTTGAAATTCTGCTTGAAAGAAAGGGATACTCCTTCACAAATCCTTCACTCCTACTTCTGAGTTCCTTCACAAATCCCTGTGTGTGAATGGCTGTGACTAAATCTGAGTGAATCTTCCCAGTGACCAACTGTAAATCCAAACCATTTTGTTTGTCATCGCGGTTGTTGAATAAATGCACTTGCTCAACCTCTCTAACACAATAGAAAGTAAAAATGTAACATTATTTGGAATTGGAATTTAATGTTAGGAATTTCACTGTTTTTGCTACTCGTAATCAGCTACTCGTGGGCGACGCGTGCAGAAGTCAGTGAACATCGAAGTGACTGTGCGTCGGCATCGGCGTCGATACACGTGCTCGTATCTCGAAAATGTAATCTGAAAAAATTAGCTGTTTAGCTGTTTCAAATGGCTAAAAGGAAAAAAAGATGACTAGTATCTCTTTGCAGTCTGTCTGGGGGATTTAAACTCTGTATGAATTAGCATTTGTCGAGCAGTCTGGATTTGTTTTGTCTTATTTGCAACTAAACTGCTTCTCTTAATCTGGTAAATGTGTAGACCATATATCAAAGCACTCATCAAAAGCATGCATTATCATATTAATGGTTAGTGTATCAATACAATCAAGCACATCAAATAAACAAAAACATATTTGCTTCGATCAATAGCTGTATGTAAATAAAAGGGTTAATGTCATCGAGTCTCTTTGGAGTTCTGTTCGATTCATATGGATTTATTTTACTATCTCTTTATGAAAGTTTTGATCTCTCAAAAATAGTTTTTGGGGAATAGACTTTCAACAGAGGGACAGAAAGCAATACAAATATCTGAAGGAATTTCTTTTGGATGGGGAACTACATGAGAGTGCGTAAATGAGATGTATCAGAGTTGTCTTTTTTGGCTGAACTGTCCTTTTAAGTGTGTAATGTAAAGAAGTGAAAGAGAGATGTCTGAGTATTGTTGGACCTTCTCCCACGCAGAAGCCCCTTCAGCCTGATGATTACCTCACGGTTTGTGGTAAATGTGGCCAGCCGAGCGAGGACCATGTAAAGTGTGACAGCTGTGGATATATCCTACCTGCTGAGACTCTGCCCATTTCTGCTGCTGTTTCAACACTGCCCTCTCGTCCCTCCATTCGCTCGCAGCCACCCAGCCTTCAGATAAGCAGAAGCTTTTATGAGCCCACCTCTGGCGGGGGCTCTCAACAGCTAGACATAATAATAAACCCGTCGGTGCGGATCACCCATGGAAATATGCTCCTCCCGCACAACGGAAGAGCCGTGGCCACCTCTGGAAGCTCAGCGTGTAACGGACACGAGCAATCTGGAGGCAAGAAACAGAAGCTCACCAAAACATTTTTATTAAATGACCCTAGTAAGTACACTTCATTTCAAACTCTTACACACATGACATTATGTTGTACTACTAATAACTTTCAACAAATATTAGTGTATTCTCAGTATTCCAGTACTGTTTAATCGTGAGTTCAAAAGCATTTATTATGTTAGATGATGCAAGTAATCCAGATCTGTTTGTTTTTGATGAAATTTAGTTGTACTGTCGAGTGATGAGGATGAAGAAAGTGATAATGTCAGCGGCACAGGGACTGTTAATCGTTTAGACAGTGTGTCACCAAGGCCGGCAGACTCTGCCCACTCATCTCCAGCGCCCTCCGGTGGCCGGGTGGAAGCAGCGGTGAAAGCAGCTGGTGAACATGAGGAGACAAGTGCTGACTTCTTCACACAGGCAAACCATAGAAGCCTGCTGCCCAGGAGGAATCGCATGAGAGATCCAGTAAGCAGTTACATGTGTTGCGAATGTATCCATTTTGTCCAATAACAAAAATTTAGGGAACATTGTTTGCAGAGCACCTGCTATCCAGTATTTGCAATAAGCGTTGATATGCAAACATTTTCAGACAGTAAATACTTTGTGTATTTTTGGCACTCTTTAATGTAGTGTGACAGATTGTGGGTATCGATCATCTCTTCCGCTTTACTACTAGTTACAGCACTAAATAAGCAAGATACAGTACAACTTCTCAACCGCAGAAAGACCTTAATACAACTGCTTGTAAACTGTCGTGCAATGTTGTGTTTACCTAAGGAAAGTTATTAAAAGTCCAAAGTAACCTAGACATGAAGTTTACACTTTATTTTAAGGCGCAACATAATTGTGTATAATTACACACTATAATTAATGTGTAATTATACATTTCAATACTGATTAGTATTAACAACATGTACTTATGATATGATTGGGGAAGGATTATGGTTTGTTGCATGTAATTAGGCCTAATTTATAGGTGTTCCTATAGTAAATACATGTAATTTGTAACAAGGACACAGTAAAATAGCGTTATTGAATTTTGGATAATCAGAAATGTGAGAGAATTAATAAGCCCTGAAAAGTTGTTTTTGTTAAAAACATGCAGATCTGAAGAACGCAAAATATGTTTACAGAATGTAGAGCGTGTGTTCATTTCTTGTTTGTGTTGTGTTTGGAGTGAATTTATTTTTACCTTTAATTGGTATTTTTCTCTTGCAGTTTGGGAACACCGTGTGTGAAGAACCATCTCTGTCTAAGAAGAGGAAAATGGAGCAGGAGCAGATGTTGAGTAGTATTATTCTGGAGTGCAGGAGCGTAAGGATTGGCACACTACGCAGGATGGTCACCAAACCTGTTGTGGTGAGATCACGTAAACCAAATATCTGTTTCTGTTTCAGATGACGTGCAGGGTTCGGAAATTTATATTGTATTTTTGTTAGTACTCAAATTGAACAATCTTCTTGAGTTTCAGTTTTGTTAATAGTTCTTGGAAAAACATTGCAAACAATCACCATTCATTTTCATTTTCCTACTAAGCAATAATCAAGAAAACGCACAACAGCAATAGCTTGTGATTAATTGTATAACTAGTATATCCTTCAAACTTTTAAGTGTGCATGTGGTTTTTACCGAAAGAGTTGACCAAAAATGGTCATCATTTACTCACCTTCATGTCTTTTCGAACCCGTAAGACTTTCGTTTATCTTTGGAACACAAATGAAGATCTTTTAGATTAAACTATATCTGTCCCTCTATTGACAGCTATGCAACATCCACTTCAAAAAATTCATAAAGAGATCGTAAAATGAATCCATATGAATTGAGCGGTTTCTGAAAAATTTGTGAAGAGACATGAACATGTTGAATTTAGACTTTTATTCACATATAAACATTCGTCAACTCGCATCAGTTTGGTAAATGGAAGCTCAAGCATTGTCGCTCTTCCAAATACCAGTGAGGTTCATTCTCGTGTCACGCAACACATTTAAGCTTCAGCAAGAACCAATGAGTCAGAAAAGAGTCAACAGCAATAATCAGCAGCAGCAATAGTCAACAGCAGCACCAATAATTAACTACAGCTATCAACAGCAGCAACAATAATAATAATATTAATAATCAAAAGCAATAATAATCATCAGCATCAGCATCAGCAATAATCAACAGCAGCAGCAGCTATCGTCATCATCATCATCAGCAGCAGCAGCAGCAGCAGCAATAACCAACAGCTGAAGTGATAATCAGCAGCAGCAATAATAAACAACAGCAGCAGCAGCAATGATTAACATCAGCAATCAACTGCAGAAATCAACAGCCACAATAAACAGCAGCAACAATAATCATCATTAATCAACAGCAGCAGCAATAATCGTCATCAGCAGCAACAATCAACAGCTGCAATGATCAGCAGTACCAGTAATCAACAGCCATAATAATAATCAACAGCATCAGCAATAATAGTCATCAGTAGCAATAATCAGCAGCATCAGCAATAATCGTCATCAGCAGCAGTATTAATAATTAGCAGCATCAGCAATAATCGTCATCAGCAGCAGTAATAATAATCAGCAGCATCAGCAATAATCGTCATCAGCAGCAGTATTAATAATTAGCAGCATCAGCAATAATCGTCATCAGCAGCAGTAATAATAATCAGCAGCATCAGCAATAATCGTCATCAGCAGCAATAATAATAATCGTCATCAGCAGCAGCAATAATAATAATCGTCATCAGCAGCAATAATCGTCATCAGCAGTAATAATAATAATCAGCAGCATCAGCAATAATCGTCATCAGCAGTAATAATAATCAGCAGCATCAGCACTAATCATCATCAGCAATAATCAATTGTCATCAACAGCAATAATTGTCAGCAGCATCAGCAATAATCTTCATCAGCAGCAATAATTGTCAGCACCATCAGCAATAATCGTCATCAGCAGCAATAATCGTCAGCAGCAGCAGCAGCAGCAGCAATAATCGTCAGCAGCAGCAATAATAATAATCAGCAGCAGCAGCAATAACCAACAGCTGAAGTGATAATCAGCAGCAGCCATAATAAACAACAGCAGCAGCAGCAGCAATGATTAACATCAGCAATCAACTGCAGAAATCAACAGCCACAATAAACAGCAGCAACAATAATCATCATTAATCAACAGCAGCAGCAATAATCGTCATCAGCAGCAACAATCAACAGCTGCAATGATCAGCAGTACCAGTAATCAACAGCCATAATAATAATCAACAGCATCAGCAATAATAGTCATCAGTAGCAATAATCAGCAGCATCAGCAATAATCGTCATCAGTAGCAATAATCAGCAGCATCAGCAATAATCGTCATCAGCAGCAGTATTAATAATTAGCAGCAGCAGCAATAATCGTCATCAGCAGCAGTAATAATAATCAGCAGCATCAGCAATAATCGTCATCAGCAGCAGTATTAATAATTAGCATCATCAGCAATAATCGTCATCAGCAGCAGTATTAATAATTAGCAGCATCAGCAATAATCGTCATCAGCAGCAGTAATAATAATCAGCAGCATCAGCAATAATCGTCATCAGCAGCAGTAATAATAATCAGCAGCATCAGCAATAATCGTCATCAGCAGCAGTAATAATAATCAGCAGCATCAGCAATAATCGTCATCAGCAGCAATAATAATAATCGTCATCAGCAGCAGCAATAATCGTCATCAGCAGTAATAATAATCAGCAGCATCAGCACTAATCATCATCAGCAATAATCTTCATCAGCAGCAATAATTGTCAGCACCATCAGCAATAATCGTCATCAGCAGCAATAATCGTCAGCAGCAGCAATAATAATAATCAGCAGCAGCAATAATCGTCATCATTAGCAATAATCGTCATCATTAGCAATAATCGTCATCATTAGCAATAATCGTCAGCAGCAGCAATAATCGTCAGCAGCAGTAATAATAATCAGCAGCATCAGCACTAATCAATCGTCATCAACAGCAATAATTGTCAGCAGCATCAGCAATAATCTTCATCAGCAGCAATAATCGTCAGCAGCAATAATAATAATCAGCAGCAGCAATAATCGTCATCAGCAGCAATAATCGTCATCATTAACAATAATCGTCATCATTAACAATAATCGTCATCATTAACAATAATCGTCATCATTAGCAATAATCGTCAGCAGCAGCAATAATCGTCAGCAGCAGCAGCAGCAGCAATAATAATAATCAGCAGCATCAGCAATAATCGTCATCATTAGCAATAATCAGCAGCATCAGCAATAATCGTCATCATTAGCAATAATCATCAGCAGCAGCAATAAACAGCATCAGCAATAAGCGTCAGCAGCATCAGCAATCGTCGTCATCAGCAGCAACAATAATAATCAGCAGCAGCAACAATGATAATAATAATCAGCAGCAGCACTAATAACCGTACCAACCGTAACATCTATTGTCAAGACCAAATATTGTCATACTCATTACCATGCCAAACACTCTGAGAGTCATCATGACCGAAGTGTGTTTTTCTTCTTTCTTCTAGTTCACAGTGGACTACATTCACCTGGAGACAGAAAGTAAGAAAGTTTTGAAGAGAAAAAACGTATAGTACAATGTTGTAGTAGACAAATGATGTTGTCAAAGGTCACCAGTATAACTTCATGGTGTGTAAATATAACAGACTCAGTGTTTGTACCAGCCTCATTTGACATCTCTTTGCTCTGGTTATTGTGATTTGGAGGTCCTGAGGAGGACGTGTTGGAGAGCGTTTATTTAAAGTCTTCAGAGCTGACCAGATGTGAGTGGTGTAACGTCAGGAAGCTTCCGGTTCTGTTTCTACAGACCACAGATGAGGAGTGCCAGCGTTTACAGGTTCAGCTTCAGATGTCCAAGGACAATGGAGGAATATGGTACGACTGCAGTGGTAACAGTGAGTATCAGAACTAAAACCTATCAAACAAGCATCCAAAAGTTAACGCTAAAAGCGTTTTTTTAAGGGGTCATTTCACAAATTAAAAGTTAGTTTTGGGATAAGCTTTGGCAGCATTTTCACACTAAAAGACAATTCACGCTTTACTGACCAACACAAACAATCTACAAACTACAGTGTGTCACTTCTCAGACATTCCTCGACCTGACAAATGACGAATTAACATGTTCAAGCGCCAACCAACATCAACAGGTGCCAACACTGATCTGACGAATCTCGACGAAGAGTCTGTTGTTGTTGGTTGGCATCTGACAGTACAGACAGACAATTATACTCTAAAAGAGGGTCACTAACCCGTCAACCATGTGATCAACGAGGATATGCTTCACACTGTCTGCTCTTGTGTGGAAAATTACTAGTTGTTCATCTTTCTTAGCCAATCAGAATCATTTAACCGTCATCATTTACACTTGACGTAGTTAGCACCCTCTTTTAGAGTATAATTGCTGTAACGATGTTATTGTATTTGAGGCGGCCTACGAACTCAGCACGTTTTGGAGCCACTATTCATATGCTTATTCTAAATGTCTAAATCCGTTCAAATTTGTTAATGATTCAACAGTAGTGCAGCTGTTTTTTTGAAGCTATAGATTGAAAATCATGACCTCTGTCATGTATGTTTTTGTTTTCATCTCTGGGAAGTAAATATATTGGAATCAAATAGACTCAGCAACTATGTACTTTATCCACTAACCATTCAGAAACCATATCTAGTTGCGTTTTAAAAGTTGTAACTTCTCCATCAGTGTCCAACTCTGGATCGAACATGTAAGTCTGAGCTGCGCTACTGACATTTTCTGACTTTTTGTCTGTGTGACGTTAGCTGATACAGCATGAGCTGTAAAGGTTCTGCCCTCTTCTGGAAAGGGGGCGGGGAGCTGCAGCTCATTTGCATTTAAAGGGACACAAAGAAGCTGGTGTGTTTTTACTGTGGGATATTTTGAGCCAGAACTTCAGATGCATTCTAGGTACACCAGAGACTTATTAAATCTGCGGAAAGGGGCATAATAGGTCCCCTTTAAGGTCACTTCATTTTCTTGGTGAATTTACTACTTGCATTCGCACTAAATCTGAATTTAATTCCCCTTTCTTGTTCTGCTGATGCTCTCCAGATGATGAGAAGTACATTGTATTGATTTTTGAGAGCGGCCCCACAATGCAAGAACAAATGATTCTAGAGGATATCCTTGCTGAAATTGGTCGAAACAACAAACTGGCAGATTTCCCTAAGAAGATCAGTTTTGATGAGGCCAACGTCAGACTGGTTGAGTACAATAAAGCCTCCAAAGAAAAAGAAAAGGTGATTTAATACAATTTTTCATTTCATTTTTATAATCTTCTGTGTGTTAAATGTCCCAATGTTTGTCCTTCACCTCAGGTTAAAGACGACAAAGCTCCAGCACCAGCTACACCTTCATCTCCCTCTCCCTCAGCATCTCTTTCAGTTGCGACGGTTACCGTGGCAACAGCAAATACAGCCCCAACAGTCCCCATCTCTTCTGCAGCAACGAGTTTCCGAACACGCATGTCTGCTCGGCTTCTGGAGTTCTGTGAAGACGATGATGAGATGGCAGAGCTCCAGCCAACCTTCACTGGTCCAATCGTTAAGTAAGTCCAACCCATCATATCTGCATGTTTCATGCGTCACGTTTAGTTTTTTATATTTTTGCTTTGACTGGGGCTCAATAACAAAACCTTTTCTTCTAGCTCAGTCAGGCCAGTAGTTCCAATTAAGGATGGGCAAAATAAAATATTTCAGAACATTTAACCACTTCAAATAATTTGTTTATTGTTTTTTAAATGTTTAACTAGTCAACTCAAAATCTTAACTACAACATTATTTAAGTAACTTTTCTTGAATGTTACATTTGAGCTTTCCTGTTGCTCTAACAGTAGAGAGTGGCGCTTGCAACATCAAGGTCATGGGTTCGATACCCAGGGAATCCAATCAACTGATTAGAATGTCAGTGTGTTTCTTGAATGCAATGTAAGTAATCTGACAAATGCATAAATGTAAAATGTAAAAATTAACTATTTGGTTAAAGAAAATTATATTCCAAGTTCACCGAACCTGAAGCTATCAACAGGGTGTAAACAAAACAAATTTGACTTGTTAAATATCTTTGCAGAAAAGATACATGAAATATTGTACATACCTTAAACATGTCTTGCATGTTCTGAAATAATATAAAATAAGAAGCATGCTAAGGATTTCTCAGCCAAAATGTGGACATTCAGTTTTAGAGGTCAACCCCAAAAGGTTTCAAATGTCTAAAAGTATAACACCAGTAGTAGGCCATTATTAACAGTAAGTGTTTTGTAAAAAACTGAAAAAACTTTTCTTTTCACAGGGTGTCCGTGGGGTTGTAAAAGGTAGTAAATGAAATTAAGGCCATTAAAAAGTATTAAGAAGTAATAAACGCCATCTGACTAGGTATTACGTTTTCAAGCCCAACCTTTTTTTGGATACATTTTCAATTTGTTGAAATTGCAGGCCTTTTTCGCATGGATTTATGTATGTTGAGTTTAGGACCGGAGCAATATCACGTGAGGTGGTTTGTTTGCACGCTCCCATTACATTGCACCGCTACATTGCGAGGTGAGGTGCTGTGGTATTTAGTAGTGTTGTGTGGCGATACAGCTACATGAGAAAAAAGATCGGTACTTTTAGACTAGTCGTTTAATCGGTTTTGTTTAAACCACTAATACATTAGTCGAAACTCACATCCCTAGTGTTTAGACCCAGCAACTAAACACCACTCTTTCAATTTGAACGATGCCATTGAAGAGCTGTTTAGAAATGTTTCCGGGCTCCGACATGGCAAAATCCTTCGCTTTAGGTAAGGATAAGTCCGTTTACATGATGAAATTTGGTATTGCACCATATTTTAAGAGGAAAACTGGTGGAGACCATAAACGTAAGCATAAAGTCTTAATGTTTGACGAGAAACTCAACCAATCCTTAAAAAAAACAAAAACACATGCACATTCATATTCTTTTTTTGGAGGATGGTTGTGTCGGTCAAGATAGTTGCAGTCACGCTGGTATTAAAAAATATTTTGAAGGTATTAAAAAAGGTATTAAATTCAACTTGAGAAGTTCTGTAAATACCCTGTTTCAGCCGGTCACTATCATGTAAACATGATATAACAAACATACAGTAGTAGTTTTTGCGTTCCACTGCACTGTTTTCCCCTGGCTTTTCTATCGGACTTCCTACACAGTTTAGATGAGTATGGAATTTGATTTGATTATTTTCTAAGTCTGGAAAGGTATGAAACATTTGTGTGTCCAGACTCTTCCAGTTTTCTAAAATATAAAATTATATATAAATGTATGTGTTTATATTTGTGTGTATATATGCATGTGTGTGTGTGTGTATATTTTTATTTTAGTCGATTCTCATTTTTCATGAACCTATATCAATTTGTAAATCCCAAGAATCGTTCTTTTAGACTTTACTGTTTTCAGCTGATGAATAAATAAAACTTTATAATACCTCCCATTCAATAAATGTTGATAAATATAAGCAGTATATTGCACAATCATTGTATTTTTACATGTTCTTCAGTATTTGATGAATGTTTGAATACATTAAATTATAAATGATTAAATGTTTTAATACTTTGTTATATAACAGCCACTTTTTAGTTTATTTCAGAAAATGAGTAGAAATATAATTCCAATAAAAAGTTGTTGTTGTTGTTAAAACTTCTTTATGTATAATTTAAATGCAAATAAACTATACAATTCAGTTAATTTTAACCTGTAATATAGTATGTACCAACTAGGGTATAGTTTACAGAAGACATTAAGCTTTTCTTGAAAATCTGCCATGTACTGTATCTGATACACCCCAGTTGATCGATATTGAAACAATTAAACAAGACACTGGCCAATAGACTGGGCCGTTAGAAAAAGTCATTATCGTTGAGCCCTGCCCAAATACCATGCGAATACATATATACAATTGAAATTGTTTCTATTATGTTTATTTTTTATTTTTCTGAAGGTTGCTGGTTTACCCCCCACCGCCTGCTAAAGGAGGAATCTCTGTAACCAATGAGGACCTGCACTGTCTGAACGATGGAGAGTTTCTCAACGACGTCATCATTGACTTCTATTTAAAGTCATTATCTTTATTTCAATCAATATTAAGTGTTGAGACCAAAAAGCAGTGCTTTGAAAAAATAAGTACACGCCATGAAAGGTTTTGTCCCATGTGGGCATTTCATACTGACATTTTATCGGTAATCGGTTTATATACCGTAAGTGATTTAGTGATTTAATGGGTGGTAATCATTTTTCCCACACAAGAAATTGGCATGACGGTGTTTTGTAATCTGCTGAAATTCTTACAAAAATCTATGCTTGAAATGTTTCTCAAATGATATTTCCTCGATTTGACAAAAATACACTTTTCATGAGGTGCGCTTGATTTTGTATGCAAGTTTGACATTTTTCTGATAAGCATGTGTACTGTGTGCTACTAGATATCTGTTTCTGGAGAAGTTAAAGAAGGAAGATGCTGTCCGCAGTCACGTGTTTAGCTCATTCTTCTACAAGAGACTCAATCAGAGAGAGCGGAGAAACGCTGTCGACACGTCCAGCATACCGTGAGCTTGGATCATTTACTTCTTCCACTCGCACTCACAGTGTCATTTAGTACCGAGGTTCATTTTCGGATGTGACTTTCATGCGTTTCAGCATTCAGAAGAGGAAACACAACAGAGTGAAGACATGGACTCGTCACGTGGATCTCTTCCAGAAAGACTTCATCTTTGTGCCCATCAATGAGTCGTGAGTGTTGAATCACATGTGAATATCTTTGTGATTTAAATGAAAGTAGTATTTCAAGCTCCAAATGCTCAGAGGGGATGAATTGCTTTTCGTTCACTTTTTATTAGTATTTCATACTAAAATGAACGTTAAATAGCCTTCCTTGAAAGGCTTAGTATTTTGTATTAAATATAAATCCTTGATTGATGTGCAGGGTCATTAAAAAACATTTTCCGTGTTAACCGAGCATGAGATAAGTGGGTTCCACTGTAATGATAGAAAAACTATAGACATTTTAAAGTGCCCCTATTATGCCATTTTAAAAAGTCCTAATGTTATTTTGGAGATTTACCTGTATCCAAAGTCAAAAGACATAATTTACATTGCACAACCTCTTTTCTCAAAGAGAGACGTTCTCATTAAGTATCTCAATGAGACAAAAATAAGTCTTGCATGTTTTAATGTTTTTAAATGCATAATCTCATGACCCGTCTATGTCTGTCTAGTGCACACTGGTATCTCGCCATAATCTGTTTTCCGGGTATCGAGAAGGCTCATGTTGAGCCAAACCCGCTGTACCAGCCTCAAGCTCCGGTCCAGAGCACTGCCGTCTCCTCCAGCCCGCCCACAGATGGCGGTTCGGATGAGCTGGAAGACAACGCCCCGCTCAGATCTGCAGCTGATGTGAACAGACAGCAGTTCACTGGTGAGGAGATGTGATCCACACGGCTGAATGGAGACTGTCGGATGCTGGAGTATCACTGCTTGACTTCCATTTGGCTTTTATTGCAGATGGTTTAAACAGAATAATCGAGTGTTACAGAACAGATGACTCCCAGTACTCTGATGACCAAAGCTCATGTCCGGTAATTCACTTCATTTAGGATAATCTGAGCTTAGAATTAACTAAGAAATTAACACTTCTATTCATCAAGGATTCATTAAATTGATCAAAAGTGACAGTAAAGACATTTCTAATGTTACAAAAGATTCTATTTCAAATAAAAGCTGTTCTTTTGAATGTAAAATATCGACACACGTTTCCTGTTGTCTTTGTTTTCAGGATGAGTGCAGCGATGACGGCACTTTGGTCGATGACTCTGGGAGCTGTGATCGAGCAGAGTTGACGGCCAAACCCACCATCTGCAAACAGTGAGGGCCAATATTCCTCACATATTGAATAATATTCATATTCTAAATTAGCTTTTATTTTTAGTTTTTCTAGTTATTTCTGTGCGCATTTGTCATTTTTCTTAAATGTCCATTTATTTGATCATAAATGCAGTGAAACAGTGTATATTATATCAATGTAAAACAGCTGTTTTTCATTTGAATATATAGTAAAGTGTCATTTATTCCTGTGATTAAAGCTGAATTTATTAGATGATACAGTAAAACAGTGTAATATTATATCAGTGTAAAACAGCTGTTTTCTATGTGAATATATAGTAAAGTGTCATTTATTCCTGTGATTAAAGCTGAATTTATTAGATGATAAATACAGTAAAACAGTGTAATATTATATCAGTGTAAAACAGCTGTTTTCTATGTGAATATATAGTAAAGTGTCATTTATTCCTGTGATTAAAGCTGAATTTATTAGATGATAAATACAGTAAAACAGTGTAATATTATATCAGTGTAAAACAGCTGTTTTCTATGTGAATATATAGTAAAGTGTCATTTATTCCTGTGATTAAAGCTGAATTTATTATAAGATAAAAACAGTAAAAGTGTAATATTATATCAGTGTAAAACAGCTGTTTTCTATGTGAATATTAGCATCATTGCTCCAGTCTTAAGTGTCACATAAATGCTCCACCTGTTTGTGTTCAGTTTGAATGCTGCAGGACATAAGCTTTAAAAGCAGAAGCATGAATTAATTGAGATTGCTTTTAAAATTAACTTGAATTAATGTTCCGGATGGACTGATTACAACGCATGTTGTTTGGTTTTGTCACGTGTATTTTTCAGCACTCATTGTGATGTGATTGAAATCCTTAGGCCTTGTATTCTCATCATGGACTCTCTGCGTGGACCGACGCGGTCGACTGTGGTGAAAACCCTACGAGAGTAAGTAAAACCTTTATTCAACACATGGATGTGTGATTATTGAATGAGTAGTTGTCGTTTGTCCTTTGGGAATCGTGAAGACTGTGACCAGAATCACGAGTGGCCTTGAGCTCTCACAGATGAGATTGATGTGTTTGTGAACGTTCTTCTCGGTGTCTGTGCAGGTATCTAGAGGTGGAGTGGGAGGTGAAGAAGGGCTCCCCGAGGAGCTTTGGGAAAGAGGTGATGAAGGGCTCGAGTCCTCGTGTGCCCCAGCAGGATAACTTCAGTGACTGTGGAGTTTACGTGCTTCAGTATGTGGAGAGCTTCTTCGAGGTGAGAGGTCACATGACGACGCTGCTTCCACCGAGGGACTGATTTCAATCTCACACAGCCCCTGTAAAGACAAGATATCACAATCTTTCAAGAATTTCATATTAAATTACATTTCTTTTTGCTTTTCTGGTTGAAACTCACATCCTGATAACAATCAATAGAAGTGGCTTAAATATTAAACCATATGCACATATTTTCTGTTGAAGTCTCAGAACCAAAACAAATTATTTTCAAGGTTGTCAATTTTTTTTTAGTCTCCTTTAACAGGTTTACATTCATCCAAGGTCAAAAAACTATCTTGTTTCCTCATGATGTCATTACACATCACCACAGTTTGCAATGATTGAAGCATCTCGTCTGAAGATTCACATTCACATGCTCCAGCTCCAGAGGCTTACAGTGATTTTACACTGTTAAGACAGCAACGAGTTTACCACATCAATCCGATCATGAAACACTGGTACACCCAGTAGAAAAAATGTCTTTAATGGATAAGCATTTTGCAAAAGTAGCAATCATCAGAAGGTTACACTGCTGTTATCTCTGTGGTCTTTTTAACCTCTGAAAAAGAATTTGCTTTTGCAGAGTAGAAATGGCTGCTTCTTGACATTTAAAAAAATTAACCAAGACATTAAAGTAGAGATTCATAAGCAGCATGAAGACCATATGCAAATGCTACATATGAATGTTACAAAGACACTTTGATCTTTACAATTTCGCAGAAATTGTACATCCATAGACAGCTGTTTTACACACTGCATGAAAGGGAATATTTGGAAAAAGCACGATTATTGGAGGAGCACATTAAATGTGGACAAGCTTTCAAGTGGCTGTGAAAAAACAAAGGCTTTTTTTTGTTGCAAGAATTGTATTAAATGATCCAGACATGTGGCGCACACACACAAAAAAGTAGCATTTTGGTACTGAAGAGTCATTAAAGTAATCCGAATTGGAACCAGCATTGAATTCCTTAAGATTTACATCCCTTGTTATTATGCAAACCTTGGAATGTGAGTCAGCTGATCAGAATCAGTCATTTTAACAATATAGGGCTGTAACAACTAATAGCTATTAATCAATATTGAAAAAAAATCACCTAATTGAATTATCGATCGATCAATGTGGACAGAAAACATCTGCCAGTTATGTCAATTTACACTAGTGAATAATGCATTTATATGGACAAAATTCATACATATTTGTACATTAATTCCTTACAAGAAGCTCATAACTCCAATTGCTCGTATCTCAAATCATTTGTTTCCATAAGAAATTACAGAAAAAAAATTATCTGTTCCGGCCCTCTAAAAAACTCCCTTATAAGTGCTAATAACAATGGATAAAACATGTTTTTAATTGCTATAGAGATATTTTATTAATTTATTACATTACATTTACATTTTAGCAGACGCTATTATCAAAAGCGACTTACAAATTGAGGAGTAATAACAATGGGAAAAAACATGTTTTTAATTGCTATAGAGAGACGCACACAAAAATTATAGTATACAGTAAATACCTCTAGACACGAGAATCATCCGTTCCAGGGCGGAGCTCGTAACTCGAATTGTTCGTATCTCGAATCATGTTTTCCCATAAGAAATAATTGAAAACAAATGAATCCGTTCCAGATCCGTAACAATGGGGAAAAAAATGGTTTTATTGGTATACATGCTTCCCGTAGACCAGTGGTTCTCAAATAGTGGGGAGCGATGCCAGGGGGGGCGCGCGTGACCGTGGGGAACATGGTTTTTTTGTCAGGGTTTTCTTGCACTGAACAAGAGCAGCAGATATGAAGTTCAGATAACAAACCCTTCACCTGTTGATGTGTACGATCACACTGATGTTCATGTCACGTGATCAATCGCTAAATTCACACGTGTTTTCACGCGCTATCTGGCACTGATCCAAAAAAGACGCGCTCAGAGAACTTGATCATTATAAAGGTTTTTAAGCGACAAACATTCACTTCCAAATATCTGAGAATCTGAATATCAGGTAGTTGATAACAGAGCCAACAAGTTAGTGACTATTTTGAATAAAAAAGAAAAAACTAAATAAATGTGAAACATCTATCAAACAGTGCTTTTTGTGACTGCGGTCTATCACGTGACAAGCATGACGCGTTGCCATGGAAACAATAAAGCGAAAGTTCCAAAATAGGGGGAGGGGGGGCGCGCGAAATGTTTACTTCTTCCTAGGGGGGGCGCGACAGAAAATAATTGAGAAGCACTGCTGTAGACCACTGCGGTGGGCGTGACGGTGAATCGCCGGCATTTTGTATGGATACAGTTCCTGTTTACATTTCACAGGTACCGGTACATGGTCGAATTTTACCCAGTTTTTGGATGTTTAAATGGTTATGCAGAATGAAAAATGCAACAATTAGTAAGAAGGCAAAACTGCCATACATCGATGGATTAAGTAAAGAAGAAAGGACACGTTATGAGGTTAAAATCGGTTTAATTGGACTTGACCCATACGAAGTCGGGAAAGATCTGTTCACCACAGACTATGCATGCCTTCCCAGAATAAAGGATTTGGACATTGTTTGCAATTTGTTATATTCGAAAAATGCTTATACCCTAGACCAGTTACGGGCTCACAAGTCATCGGAGGCGTACAACCAATTTGTGAATGGATGGGTTCGTGATGTTTGCAGCTTGGAACGTAATGGTTACAAACTTGTAATGGGAAAGGTAATATTAAAATATATCATTATATGAATATATCATTATTTAGGAGCTTTTTCAATCATTGCCTCAGACATAAATATTTTAACAATAATACATGCTAAATATAATTTTTGTAAGTGCATAAAGAGCTGAAATTTAACCAATTTAACCAGCACATTTGCTGATCTGGATCTACATTGTTGTCCCATGTGATAAAATCTAGTTAAGGGTTAAACGTTCTAGCCAAATTTAATGGGTTATGCATAGATGTGTGACCGAAATAAGAAATGTTTATTTGAATTAAAATAATTAATCGGGGCATCTTTTCTGCCAATGTTCGCCAGTCACAGTCTCCGCCTTTCTTCACTCAGCTTCATCGTCTGTTCGCCTTCATATTGCCTAATAGCCGGGATGTTGTAGAAACTTCTCTTCTGATTGCCGTCGGCCCGATTACTGCAACCTTTGACCCAACAAGAAATCACCATATTTGCTAAATATAGCGATTACGTGTACGGAAACTCGGTCGAGTGACGTTTTTCTCTGTTTACAAGTCTTCTTCTTCCCATACAAAATGGCGGCTACCGGACAACAGCTGGATGTTGTGATGTCATACGGGAAGCATGTATTGACAAACACACACAATTATAGTATGTGTATACAGTGTGATACATGTGTGATATAAAATGTGGTTTTAATTATAAATTTAGTAGCAAAACATAAATTAACATAACTTAGCTTACATATATTTTTTTAGTTTTCTATTTTCTATTATTGTTTAGATTTTTTCGATTTGTAATCTTTGCTTTTGATCACTTTTCGTTACTTTTTTCGTTTAGTAAAAACTGTAATTTTCTTGAATAGCAGGAACTAAGCTTTACTGAACTTAGCTTGGGGGTTTTTTCTTACTTTTCTATTTTCTATTGTTGTTTTGTTTTTTTCAGATTTGTATTTTTATTTTGATCACTTTTCTTACCTTTTTTCGCCTGACTATCCTTTCACTTGACGCAGATATTTTAACGAAATATCTCGTGACATCTGCTTCTCCTTTATCCACAACAACAGAAGCCTCTCCATCTCATCATTTACATTAGAACATAACTTCGATATAATCGTCACGCCCTCGGAAGGATTTACATGCTTGATGACATTCTTCAGCTTTAGGATGATACATATTTACTGCGATCATAAGTGCGATCTGGATGACTGAAGCGGGCACCGCGGGCACACCGCACTGCGCATCCACAATTTCATGCTTCATTTCCATGGTCATCAGGCGTTTCCTCTTCTCACTACCATCCTTACCACCCACTTACTTAGAACTTTCCCACTTTCGCTCTTACGAAGAATAATGCACAACATAGAGAGAAAATCAGCTACTCGGGGGCAACGCGTACAGAAGTCAGACCTGTTCACGATTGTTGACAGCCCAAAAGCCCAATGCTTTTTCCCGGTCGGTCAGAAAGCAGCTCCTGTCAGTCAATAGGAGCCTCCCTAAATCGCCCGAGAGGTTCTGTTAAAAATCAATTGCAATTGTAAACACAGAACATGTGGAGACTGAAGAGCCGCAAAAGAGCAGTCAAAGAGCCTCTCGCGAGCCTCGGGTTGGCCACCCCTGTATTACTGTAGAAGGCAAATGTCAAACTCATTTTGGTCGGGGGGCCGCATACTGCTTAATCTGATGTCAAGGGGGCAAGATCATTTTTTTTGTATTAGTGCATTATATTAAATTATAAAAATCTTTAAATTAAATGAATTGTCCTTTTACAAAATATATTATGAACAACCTAAGTAGTATGTGCAATTTCAAAAACACTATTAGTTAGTTTAACATTTAAGTGCATTATGCCTAAAAAATTGTCAGTTATTTTACAATGTCACCGTCACAGTTTTGTGGAACTTAAAAACACTGCATGTTAACATAAATTAAATATCAATTATTTAAAATTCATTTTCCAACTGTGGGAAGCAATTCTGAACACATGAATTGACTTCACACACTTAAAATCTTAAGTGGCAGCTGTTTTAAAAAGAAAATTTTGTAAAATTTGCAAGTTTATACTACGGATGTGCGAGTGTAAAAAAACACACGGAAAAAAAACACAAGATTTTATTTTTCAAATGACGTTTTAATCTTACATGTAACCTTCTGACGCGCGCGATCACACGTGGGATTTGAACGATACGTGCGTCTCGTGATCAATTGCTAAATTCAAACGTGTTTCCGCGCGTTGGCTGGCGCTGCGGACGCGACGGACGCGCTCAGTGTTTGTCATATATCACAGCTATTCAGTTTTCAACCACGTACCTTTATTTTAGGTTTCAGACGTTTAAATACTCATAAGTACTGGCAAAAAAATACATTTATAGTTTGAAAAATACACACCGCTGTCTATAAAAGCGGAAATAACAATCCACTAAATTATAAACTGAGAAGATGTTTTATTCATATCAGATACACATTGGATAGGTTACTATAATCTTCATATTCTTCTCCCGCTTCACCGGACACTTACTGTCATGTATTTCGAGCCGATTCTCTGAACTGCGGCGCCCGTCTTGCATTATAGATCAGCCGACATAATCATTATAAAAGGCTTTTGAGACAAAACTTATTCACTTTCGTATATTTGAGAATTGGAATATCAGGTAATTGATGAAAAAGCCAACAAGTGTGTGAATATTTTGAATAAATAAGCGAAACTAAATAAATGCGATACATCTGTCATAGTGCTTTTGCGGCTGCGGTGTGTCAGGTGACAAGCATGATGCGTCGCCATGGAAACAACAAGCGGAAACTAAATCTTTATCGCAGGTCTCCCGTGCGTTTTGTTTTTATCAGTCATGGCGGGTTTAATAATAAGACGCCACTTTGATCACGTTCAGCTTAAAGAAATATATAGAGATATACTTTTTTATTCTTTACCTGTTTATTGAACTCATTGTCACGGGCATCACCATGGAAACCGACACACACGCCTCTCGCTACATAAAGCTGCAGTTTTGAGACTCCAGAAGGAAAAGCGCGCCGCAGAAAAGAGACCTTATTTCTAACGGCATTACTTTTAGACTAGTCGGTTACAAAAATTTTGTTTAAACGACTAACAAATTAGTTGAAAGGCACATCCCCTAGTTTATACATAAGTATGTGTGAGTTTTTATTATGTAAACAAATTAACTTTATCAATTTGGAATTAGAGTTTGCTAAAGACCTGAAATCGTTTCTCAAACTCCCTCACCAACTCTGAAATCGTGTCTTTGCACTGTCTCTCGTCAGGATGAATGCGTAACTGCTCTCACTGGAGCATCACTGGCCTCTCCGGGTGAAAGATCGCTGTTTCATCAGACCCACCAACATTTCATTTACCTTCTGTGTTCTCAGTTCTCCATGCAAGCTGGTGTATTTCTCGCCATGCTGAGTTTCATGTGATCATGGAGTTTAGGTGCCTATATTCAAACGGCCACAGATCGCGTAATTTCAGACGGCTAGGCGGCATATGCAAATCTTTCCAACTTACGGCAAGGAATCAACACTCACAACGCTGTGGTTCATCAGCACAACTTCGTAGATCCGAATGAACAACGTCGAGAATATGTGGATGCGTGCCAAACACGAACTTAAAACACAGTTTGACTCGTCACGCATCCTATTTCCGTCCTGCCTCACGAGTTTGTTCCGAATTCCATTTCGAAGCGATGACATGTTTGCAGCAGCATTATCTGCTATAGTTGCCAATTATCTCGTGTAGATGTTGGACTAAAACTGTTTTGTTGCATTCCTTTACCATGTATGATTATCTTTAAGTCCCTATTGCTTATTTAATGGTTTTTGAATATGGGCACCTAAACTCCATGATTACCAGTTTTATAGTGGCGCCAAATATTATATTCCTTAAGCACCTAAACTTGCTGCAGCACACCAGCACATGGGGTTTCCCATTCACCTCTGTGAACATATAGGAAGAGTTCAATTCTTCTGGAAAAAAAACCTTCAATGACTAGGGTGCCGGGTAAACTGATAGAACTAAACGCCACTCAGACCCTGAAGCTCAGTGCTGCCATCTGCTGTCAGTTCCGCCGAAAATCAAAATAATTTTTTTCATATTGCACACACATTTTTCATATCTGCCGGGCCGCACTGAACCCCCTGGCCCGCGGGCCGTACGTTTGACACCCCTGGTATAAGGATTCCTGTGATTTAAAATTTTTTGTTTTAATTACGAGTTCTTACCTTTGAGACAGATGATACAGTAGCGGCTAATGACACCATATGCGGAGGAGAAGGGAGGGATAACGTAGATAATGCAAACACAATACGGAAGTGTAGTGCCGGCAGCAATGTCACCTTGTAGCTCTTCCTGATTCTCTACAGTGCAGACGTGTATCTCTCTCCTCTCGCTCTCCTCTCGCTTCCTCGCGCTTTTGTATTTTGTTGTCTTTCTTTTTCACTGACCCGCTGCTTGCTGGACTCCTGAGAATACTGAGATGGAAAGGATTTTCTATATGATTGGATTATTGATGGCGGGGTTCCTATTCTTTGGCTTTGGGATTGCCCTGACCTATCAGAAGACTGGTAAGACAGCTGCAAGCAAATTCACCCAGCTGTTTGTGGAAATTAAGAAATGCTTCAGGGTTGTGTGTGGCCGTTTGAAGGAATTAGATCAGAGAGTGATACAGATTGAGGAACTGAATCGTAACAACGCAGTCCGGACTGCTTATGTGGGCTCCATCGAGAGTCAGACCGGTGAACTTTTTACGGACTGTAACCGGTCTGGCCATGAGGCTAGACGTGATGTCTAGGGAACTGTACGGACCGAACGCGACCGGAGCTGATTGATTAATTATGATCCGGACAAATTACCGAAGATCAACAAATGGAATAAAAATTAACCCGAAACTTCACTTGTCCCTATCTCTCGGGAACTCAGCATGAACAGTCTGGTCTCCTTATCTCCCTTCAGGGACAAAGCCAAGGATCTGATCTGAACTGAACTCAAAACATCTCATGTTTTGGCTATATTCTCTCTCAACATCCGTCTGCCTGTACTCTCCTTATCTGTCCTTATCTATCTCCCTCCCCCCCACCCCCCAACTCCACTGAAAAAATCCCAACACGAGTCTTACGTGTAATGTGTGATGTATATTATATTATGTTTGTTTGTGTTTTGCTATGTAAGGATTGCTAAACTGCATTCTTGTATTTCTTGTTTTCTTGGAGAAAAAACGGCGCATGCTCTGCTGCGACGACACGTCTGTGAAAACAAATTTCCCGTTAAGGGACAATAAAATTCTATCTATCTAGCCTAAGACTGGTTGCTCACAAAAGCTAAGCGGGGCTGAGAGTGGTTATTTTCCCGGATGGGAGACTGACCTGATTGCTGCTGGAAGTGGTCTCACCCTTCAACTCACCCTCTGGTCTATGTGGGTCCTACCGCCCCAGTATAGTGACGGGGACACTGTACTGATATGAGCACCGTCTTTCGGATGAGACGTTAAAACCGAGGTCCTGACTCTCTGTGGTCATTAAAAATCCCAAATTTGTCCATCATGGCTTCCTAACCATCCCCTTTCTCTGATTGGCTTTATCACTCTGTCTCCTCTCCACCAATAGCTAGTGTGTGGTGAGCGTTCTGGCGCATTATAGCTGCCGTCGCATCATCCAGGTGGATGCTGCACTCTAGTGGCGGTTGAGGAGATTCCCCTCCGTCCATGTAAACGCTTTGAAATACTTTGATAAAAAGCGCTATATAAATGTAATGAATTTATTTAGTGTTTCTTCCCGTGTTGTGTGTTGGAGGGCCTCAGAAACTCATATTTTTCATTTACATTTACTCATTTAGCAGACGCTTTTATCCAAAGCGACTTACAATTTGAGGAGTATAGAAGCTATTTGTCCAAAGGATACAAAAACACATAAGAGCGCTTACAATACAAAGTTTCAAACATTTTGAACACAAGTAGCACAAGCATGGGGAATAGAGAAAAGGATTTTTTTTTCTTTTGGGGAGTGTGTGTGTGTGTGTGTCATGTCAGGTGCTCACGGAAGAGGTGCGTTTTGAGTAGTCTTTTAAACTTCGACAGGGAATCTGCATTCCGAATGAGGACAGGGAGGGCATTCCACCAGCCGGGGGTGGTGAATGAAAATGTTCTTGCGATCGTTCTTTTACCTCTCTGTGATGGAACCACAAGTCGGCGCTCGTTGATCGATCGAAGGTTTCTGGTAGGTGTGTAGAGTTGTACCAATGAATGGAAGTATGAAGGTGCTGAGTTTGTGCAAGTTCTGTATGTAAGAGTCAGTGCTTTGAATTTAATGCGTGCTGAGAGAGGGAGCCAGTGTAGTGAGATGAAGAGTGGTGTGACATGAGTCCTTTTCAGTTGGTTGAATACCAGACGAGCTGCTGCATTCTGGATCAGTTGTAGGGGTTTGATTGCACTTACAGGAAGCCCAACCAGAAGAGCGTTGCAGTAGTCCAGTCTGGAAATGACCATGGCCTGCACCAGAAGTTGCGTAGCTTGCTCAGTTAGGAATGGCCTGATCCTTCTGATGTTGTACAGTGCAAACGTGCATGATCGAGCCGTCTTTGCAATGTGGTCCTTGAAGGTCAGCTGGTCCTCAAAGATCACTCCAAGATTTCTGACAGACTTTGAAGGGGTAATCGTGGTAGTACCGATCTGGATAGTGAAATCATGATGTTGGGTTTGATCGGCAGGAAAGACTAGAAGCTCCGTCTTTGCCAGGTTGAGCTTCAGATGATGCTCTTTCATCCATGTCGAGATGTCCGCTAGGTAGCTTGTGATTCTTGCAGCCACCGTTGGATCATCTGGTTGAAATATGTAGAGCTGAGTGTCATCTGCGTAGCCGTGATGGGAGAAGCCATGTGCCTCTATGATGGGACCCAGTGATGTGGTGTACACAGTGAAGAGAAGTGGTCCAAGAACTGAGCCCTGTGGAACACCGGTGATCAACTGACATTCTTTGGAGACCTCCCCACACCATGCCACCCTGAAGGACCTATCCGTGAGATAGGATTCAAACCACTGAAGGGGAGTTCCGGTGATGCCTAGGTGACGAGAGGGTCGATAAAAGGATTTGGTGATTAACAGTGTCAAAGGCAGCAGAAAGATCTAAAAAATTGAGAACTGACGATTTTGAATCACCTTTTGCACTCCTTAGAGCTTCCGTGACAGATAGTAATGCCGTCTCGGTTGAATGGCCCTTCTTGAAACCAGACTGGTTGATGTCCAACCGATCATTCTGAGATAGAAAAGAAGATACTTGGTTAAAAACAACACGTTCAAGAGTTTTAGATATGAATGGAAGGAGAGAGACAGGTCTGTAATTATCAACGAGTGATTCGTTTAATGTGGGTTTTTTGATCAGTGGGGTTACCCGAGCCTGCTTGAATGCGGTGGGGAAGGATCCCATGTGAAGGGAGGTGTTGATGATGTGAGTGAGTGCTGGTAAGATTGTAGGAGAGATGGCTTGTAGAAGGTGTGAGGGGATTGGGTCTAAAGGGCAGGTGGTTGGATGGCTGGAAAGGAGAAGTTTAGATGCATCCATCTCAGTGAGTGGAGAGAAGGTTGAGAGAGTGTTTAGGGTTTCAGAGGTCGGTGTACATTCGTGTGTGTGTGTGGAGGTGAGAACTGGCTACTGATAGTTGCAGTTTTGTTAATAAAGTAATGGGCAAAATTATTGGCAGTTAAGGAGGTGGAGGGTGGTGGTGGAGGGGGAGAGAGGAGAGAGTTGAATGTTTTGAAAAGTGCATGCATGTTGGAAGTGCTGTTGATCTTTGTGTGGAAGTGTAAAGATTTAGCAGTATGGACATCAGTAGAAAAGGAAGAGAGAAGAGATTTATACAAACTCAGGTCAGATGGGTCCTTTGACTTGCGCCATTTTCTCTCAGCTACCCTTAGCTTGGCCCTATGTTCACGAAGAACATCAGTTAGCCAGGGGCTAGAGGGAGTAGCACGTGATGACCTGGAAGACAGCGGACAGATATTATCTAGGCAAGACGTTAGAGTAGAACATAAGGTATCCGTTGCAGTATTCACATCCAGAGTTGAGAACTGTTTGTGAGAGGGAAGAGAGGATGAGACGATAGAGGAGAAATGAGAAGGAGAGAGAGAGCGCAGGTTACGCCTGAAAGTGACTGGAAGAGGGGTTGGTGTTGCAGAATTAGTAAGATGCATATGAAATGTAATGAAAGAATGGTCAGAAACATGCAGTGGATTAACCAGAGTGTTGTCTGTGATGCAGTTGCGTGTGTAGATCAAGTCAAGTTGATTGCCCGACTTGTGAGTACCTGTGGTGATGAGTCGGTTGAGGTCAAATGAGGCTAGGAGAGAGAGGAAGTCTGTAGCGCAAGGCTTCGCCAAATGTATGTTGAAGTCACCAAAGACGACCAGTGGAGTCCCATCCTCAGGAAATGAGGAGAGCAGCATATCCATCTCCTCAACAAAGGTGCCCAGCTGACCTGGAGGGCGATAGATTACAACAAAGTGGATTACTGCAGGAGATGAAACTGTAATGGAGTGAAATTCAAACGAATTGTACATGCATAAAGAGGAGTGAGTAGAATATGTCCAGTTGCTAGAAATGAGGAGACCTGTGCCCCCACCCTTCCTAGACTGGCGAGGGGTGTTAGAGAGAGCAGCGGGGGTTGCTGAGTCCTCTGGACGAATCCATGTCTCAGTCAAACCTAGGATATTAAGAGCAGAGTTAGTAGCAAAGGCTGGGATAAAGTAGCCTTATTGACTGCTGACTGACAGTTCCAGAGACCTAAAGAGATGGAGAGAGGTGCATTAGAGGAAGGAACAGAATGCAGGTTGTTTATGTTGTGCCGCCTTCAGCGAGTGTTAACAGAGCGACGTTGAGAGACGACAGGAATATACTGAAAGCACATGATAGCAGAGAAAGTGTAGTGTGAAAGTAAGAAATATTAGACAGACTTGCCGGTGTCGTTGCTCGGTGGAGTCGCGCAGGTAGAGTCGAACGTCTTTACATTCGTCTGTCTTCACACGAGGACGCTGAAACGCTTCCGCTGACGCTTCCGCGACAGCGTGCGTAGCAGCTAATTATCCTGTTTCGGTGAAACAGCCAAATGCCACGCCCACAGCTTCGCGTGGTGTTTAAAGTGCAATAAAAGGCAAAAACACACGAGGCAGAAAAACGGTTTTGACCGAAACTAGCACGCCGAATCGCAACGTGGTAAACAAACAATAGCAGTACTGTTACCACAGTTACCAAAGATTACTCCTTGCTAATGACTACTGATTCACAAAATGAAAGCAAACAAAGTATGTAAACAAGACTCACGTGTTCTCTCTCAGCTGGCAAAGGCTTCTCCATCCATTTTTCATTATTGAACACGCATAACTCATGCTGCTCCCAGCTTAATACAGTGGTACCTCGAGATACGAAATTAATCTGTTCCGAGGCGGCCTTCGTATAATGAGTTTTTCGTATCTTGGAACACATTTTACATGTAAAATAGCTAATCCGTTCCAAGCCCTCCAAAAACACCCCATTAAATTTCATAATAAAGCTAAATTGACCTATAAACAATGAAATAACGTAAAATGTCGAAGCTTACCTTTCGAGTGAGGCTATCTCCGAAAGTGGCGGCAGAGGAGGAGGAGGACAAACGGCAGATAACGTACGTACTGTAACGAGTTACAGTGTTACCTCGAGATACAAAATTAATCCGTTCCGAGGCGGCCTTCGTATAATGAGTTTTTCGGATCTTGGAAAACATTTTACATGTAAAATGGCTAATCCGTTCCAAGTCCTCTAAAAACATCAAATTAAATTTCATAGTAGTCGTTCTCGGCAGGAAACGGACCTGCAGTTCATCGTCTTAACCCTCTCAGCCACGACTGGTTGTGCTATATCGTCTTGTGCGGTGGTGCTGTCACTTTAGTTTTCACAGTCGCGATTTTAAACAATTGTAAATCTGACAGATGTATCATACGTACACTTAACTTTACAAAAACACATAAAAAATGTAAAGTTTGGGGTGCGGAGTGGCTGAGCTAAAGCACGCCAGCACGTACGTATAGAAGATGCATGATGGGAGGGATGCTGTCCAATTAGAGAGAAGGATCTCATGGCTTGGCTAGCATCAGGAACCAATGGGAGAGCAGGAGGATGGTGGCGAGACTATAACTAAGATGGCGGCGTGCGGCGCGAGTTTCAAAATTGTTATGGGGCGAATCTCGGACTTTCAGAAACCTTTCGTATCTTGAAAACTTTTCGTATGTAGAGCAGTAAAATTTTTCGTCTTTGCTTTCGTAACTTGGATTTTTCGTAAGTTGAGCCTTTCGTATCTTGAGGTACTACTATTGAGGTACTCATGAATTACTCGTCACCCCCGGTAATACGCTGTAAAACCAAGCTACCTCTAGTGGAAATTATATGCAATTACCCCATAAATGATGCAGCTTGAGCTGCTCCGAGTGCTCGAACACCTAGTGTCGGCGTCTGTAAGCTGCTCGTATCTCAAATATTTACTCGTATCTCAAAGCAAAAAATTGTGTGAAGGCTTGTTCATATCTCGAAATACTCATATGTCGGGATGTATCTCAATTTCTCACTGTATAATAAAAGCTCTGTAATTTAATAAAATACATGTTATAAATACATATACAGATTTAATGGTATGATAATGATTCAGATGATTTATTAATTACATTTTAATGTTACACTTTCGATTAAACCATTTGCAGTTGGTTTGCAAAGAGTGTTTTTATGTCCCTTTGTAACAAATGCACTAATCAATTATTTTTATGTATTTCTTTCTTTTCAAGAATCCTCTTCTAAGCTTTGATCTCCCGATGAATTTATTGGATTGGTTTCCCCAGCAAAGGATGAAAACCAAGCGGGAAGAGATCAAGGAGCTGATTCTGAAGATCCAGGCTCAACAGAAGCTCATTCTGGAGGGCGCCGATCAGACGGAGGCCAGCCACAGTCCGTACGAGGACTCGTTAGAGTCAGCTGATCTAATCCCTCCAATCAGATCCTGAGCTCCGCCCACACTGCTACGCTTCTACCATCACATGACTTATAAACACTATTAAAGCCAATCAGGGCCTTGTGTCATTGTTCGCTGCTGGACGACTCTGCCGTTATTTTCTTATTTCTTGACGTCCATTCAAAAAAGTGGGGGGAAAAAAGTGTTTTTTTGTTTCGTTATTATTTGTATGAAATAAATAATGTAAATAAGCTAGGCCTTTTCTTTGCGGTTTTTTTTTATGACTTGAGTTTTGCGCCTCATTGTTCAATTGATCAAATTTCAACTTTGCACCATTTGTGAAATAAAATGTGTTCATCTTTGATTTACTCTAATGTGCCTAGAGGATTCAATACAGAACTGTTCAGCATTTCCATTTGGGCTCAATGCCTCTGAAGGAAAGGATTGCATTTTTGTAAAATCAGTATCCAAGCAAAGTTTGTGATCACAGCGAATGAGTTCAATTTTCAGTGTTATGCTATTTACTGTTCAAAAGTGCACATTTGCCTTGAATACTGTCTAATACAAAAATATGAAGTGTCAAAAACGAGGCCTGCTTCTTTATCAATGTCTTGTTTACATTATTTCAGTTGCTTCACATATTTCTTCTCCAGATTCTTTCCCATGGTTTGTGAACGCTCCTCAAAGTAGAGCTTAAGCAGGTGTGAAGCTCAAAGTTCATTCAGATTCAACTTTGACCTTGTTTGCAATAGTCAGTGTTTGTTACGTGGAAGAGACGCTGAATCTAGAGGTGACAGTGGCAAGGAACCAAAACTCCAGCAGGTGACTGAAACGGAGAAAAAACCTTGGGAGAAACCAGGCTTAGTCGGGAGACCAATTCTCCTCTGGCCAACAGCCAAACAGTGCATGATTATTATATTGACAACAATTCAAGTCCAATAAGAAGTCCTATTGGAGATGGGTTCATGATCGTCACAGGGGAGGGTCCAGTAGAGTCACGGTCTCCGCAGACACTTCAGGGCAGTGCTGTGCTCGTGTCCAGGTGCAGGTCCTTCATCTGATCTGGATACGGCCCGGATCCGGCTGACCACGGTAACCTCGGAATAAACAGAGACCGATATCAGCGTAGATGCCATTCTTCTTCTGATGTATCGAGTACATCAGATGTTATGGGGAAAATAATGTGACAAACAATGGGATGTGAAGCTGTCTGCACAATTTTACGTGTAATTTGTTGGTTCTTACATGGGAAATGTAGAATAACACTAGTCCTGAAAATGTGCATCAATAACAGATGCGCTCAAATGATGCAGATAAAAACTTCATTAGATTAGAAGACATGAGCATAAACTATATTGGAAACACATTTAAATACCTCTAAATGTGGGATTGTTACTAACCAGTGGACCAATGGCATCACAGCATCTCAAGTGTTGGTTTGGACTTTCTGAGTCAAAGTCTGTCATCAGAACGATTTGGTTTAATTCCTCCAGAAGCGTCTCACATGATTGTTCCCAAACACCAGCATCCCAACGCAAGAGAACATGACCGTTTATTGAGCTTCGTCTGAAATGCAACTCATTTATGATGGAGGAAAAAAGAGCAAATTTCTTCCCCAAATGCTGCGACTTCCATTTCTAATAGAGATATTTAGCTCCAATTTCACAGGAAGTGATGATTTTATTCCCTTGACCACCTGGGATGGAAACATTTACAGCCTTTATCCCAGGTTACGCCTTTCAAACAAAACCAAATGACAATTTAACAGTAAATAATCTTTGTATAATTTAATTTGCGCTAATTTACAGTAATAAAAATAATATAAAAAGCAGAGTGGATATTAAAAAGCTCAGATATTAAAATAATATCAGAGGCAGAGCGATAAACGTGATTATAACAGGCAGAGGATCAGGGCAGGCAGTAAACAGCAATGGAAGTCATCCAGGCAAACATAAGTAACAAGCAGAAAAGAATCACACAGATAATCCACAGCAGAGTCAAACACAAGCAGAACAACACAGGGAAAATAATGCTCAGAAATGTAGATGGAGCAAAACAAGACTTCACAAGGAGTGATCACACACATGGGTTTAAGTGCGAGTGATCAGTTCAGGTGTGTGGACTTGAGAAAAGTAGTCTGAAATCGGTGACCGACTGAGGAATATTCACTGGTGTTCGTGAGTATTGTGCTTGCCAGGATGCTCACTGAGACTGGCATGTTGGCATCATTTTTGTGTGAATTTGTCAGTATTCATGCACTAATTCTCATTGCCGTTTTCTTGCGCTAGAATGTTTAAATTGGCAAGACTTAAATGAGTTTAGTTGAAACCAGGGGCGTAGCCAGAAATGTATTTTTGGGGGGTCCCATCTTAAAATGATGGGGCCAAACTGCGCGCGATTGTTGACGGGGGGCGTAGTGATTGTCTTGTGCGACGCACCGGCAGTATGGGCGATATGTGCTTTCACTTCAAATAGTTGCCATTTTAACCAATTGAAAATCTGAGGGGGCCGGACATGTAAATGAGGGGGCCCAGGCCCCCTCGTGGCTACGCCACTGGTTGAAACCCTAATGTTAGTTGGTGTTAGTTGGATAACATTCTGTGATGTTCAGGTGTTGCACGCTATCAACACTGACTGCTCATTTTAGAGCAAACTCCATTCACAGTCATCAAAGTGTAGGGGAAGCCAGAATGAAGGAGATGGAAGGGTAGAATGGTGCATACAACTCTGAAAAATAATAAAACTGCCAGCGATGGAGCCAATTCAAAGGATGTGGATTATTAGAGTCATGACTGATAAAGGCCAATGACAGGAATTTGACCAAGACACTGGGTTTACATTCCTACTTTTTGCAAGAAGTGCTATGCGATTCTTAATAACCACCGAGGTTCAGGATCTCAATTAAATCACTGTTATTTAGTACTTTTCACTTGAAAAAGTAAAGTAAGGGATTGCTCTTTTCTGTCATTTATTTACAGTTAAATCTGATTGAATTACATGAAATACTGTATAGATTATAGACCAATTCTATGTAAAGCAATAGTGCATTTAATGTACCTTTCCCTTTATCAGCCAGTATTATATTATTTATCTGAAAATTGAAAGAGCAGGTTCATGTTTTTGTGTGGCTCAACTGGTCAAGGCTGAAATGGGATAAAGTGCCCGTAATACAATTTTACAAAGAGAGTTTTAGTACAGTCATCTAATTGCACTGTTGAAGATGTAATTAGCCAATAGCTGGTAATTAATTAATTTTATTGCACATGAGGAAAAGGGCTGTGGAATAAAGGTCTTTAAACTAACAATGGTTGGGAAACACAAATTTAGGGGAAGATTACATTTGTGAACATATCTTACATTTATCAGATGCTTTTCTCCAAAGCGACTTACATGTCATTCAAGGAACACATTGACATTCTAAACAGTTGTTGCTTTCCCTGGGAATCGAACCCATGACCTTGTTGTTGCAAGCGCCACTCTCTACTGTTGGAGCTCCAGGATAAGGCCACTTGTTTTTCATGATTTAAACTCCAGATTACCAGCAATAAAGCACATGCGCGTGAATCCCTACTCCCAGTTTTCCCACATACGATGGGAAAACACTAGAGCGCGCTGTTTCCCACTAATCCCGCAGACTCCAGGGATGGGGCGCAGCGGGCGCGCGCGTGACGTCACCGCGGAGCGCGGACTTCATCCCGGGAGCGGAGGCTGATCCACATCCGGGACGGAGTGCGCGTGAGCAGTGCAGCGACGCAGCGCGACGGAGGTGAGTGAGAGTGTGAGCTCTGGGCTTCGGCTTCATCTGTGTGCATCTCCGCTGTTTTCCGCCGGCTCGCTCCGCGTTCAGCGCGCGTCAGGCCCGCGCGCGAGGAATACCTGTTCCCTGCGCTATGGCAAGCCGCGCTGCCTTTCATCGCGAGCGGGATGTGACGTCATCACTCACATCAAGATCTCAATTTCCACGTGTAAAAACTATCATTCTTGATTTCTGTGATTGTATTTTCACTAGTTAAATCTGACCATGAGTTGCCATTCAAATTCAGCTGCTGATGTCAAGAATTAAATTCTTATTTTTTAAAACTCCAATTTTGTATCATAAATTCAATTCTTATTTGTAAAAACCTTTATTTTTTATCTTGGTAAATATGTGCAAATGTTTTTTCTTGATATGAACTTGAATTGTTGCTGGTGACTTCATTTCTGATGTTTTGCATGTGATTGTTACCAGTGAGAGTAAATTTTTTTTTTTTTAGATATCGGAAATAACGTTCATAATTATTGATATCAGAAATAACAAATGTAACATGTTGAAATGCGTTTGCTGATATCAAGAATTAACATTTCAACTGGTGAAAATTGATTTCTTGATATGAGCAATTTATGTTTTTATGAGTAACCACATAATTATTGATCTCCATTTGTTCTTGCTAGTAACAAAGTAATTATTCATATAAAGTTATGTTTTTGATTAATAAGAAATGTATTTCTGATGTGTAAAATGAGAATTGCAACTTGATATCAACAGTTGACTTTGAGCGGCAGCCAGTGGTGAGATTTAACTAGTGAAAATACAATTACAGAAATCAAGAATTATAGTTTTTACTATCCCTGAGATAAAAAATTGCTATCGTTACTAGTAGAAATCTAATTCCTGATATCGATTTGTAACTGGTGAAAATGTAATTCTTTGTGTCTAGAATTCATATTCTCTGAGTGATTAAAAGTCAAAATGGCTTGCCATACTGCTCTCTCAGACCTCATTTACCTTGCAAATGTTGGTGCTGTGCTTTTGTAAGGAATTCAAATGTTTTAACCTAAGGCAAACTTTCACTTCCAGACTATCGTGTTGTTTTTTCATTTGCCCGAATGACTATAAAAGCTCGAATGCATCCACGGGTGTTGTTTAGCTGGTGAATTGCTGCTCCTGTGTCACAAGAAGCTGTCATGCCCTTTGCTCCTTGGGACGGTTCACATGCTTCCCGTCCCTCGGGTTGGACAGTCACGCACCTGCCCTCGCATGAGGAGCGGATCGCTTGGGAACCACAGAGGTGTTGTTATGCTCTGTTTGTCCATTATAATGAAGGAAATATGAGAGGGACACACAAGCAAACAGTCTGACCACAACGACACACCTTCAGGCGCGGCCGCCGAGAGCGTGACTCACTTTCACTCCGTACAGTCGGTAATTACAGTGGAAAGTTTCACAGATACAGGTTCTGTTTGTTTCTTTGGATGCGTGTAAGAACAATCAGATTGATTGGATAAAATGTGATGTGATGGATAGAACCCAGTCCATCCCTCTCTTTTGTTGTCTTTTCGCTCGGACGCACGTCACAATACGGAAGAAACACATCCGTCGCTCGTTCCATTAAAGGAATACTTTACAGCACATGACATGTTTTGGAGTTACAGTGCAGGGGAAGCATTGTGGATAAAATGTTTTATTTTTCTCACAAGTTATTGTAATTTTAATATCAGAGCATGTGGAAGTTATCGGCCGATATATGCTTATTTTTAATGTTATAGTTATCAGCGCAATGAAAATTCATCTGATATGTTAAAGCCAATACATGATGGATAAGCTGTTCATCATGATGGGTTTGCTGGGAATTTCTTGGTAATGTAATTGGAATCCCTGCAAAAAAGTAAAATACAGTTGTAATATCAACTTTCATGCTGAGATTTGTGGAAAATATGGATTTAGATTTACCAACTATTGGCTTTTAAATATAAAGAGTTAGCGGTGCATCCCTAGTTGAAGAATTAAGTTTTATGAAAGTTGTAGTGCGCACTCTTATACGTCGTTGACCCCCTTGACCCGGGAGGATGGGACCTTTGCTACCGTGGTCAAGGTCAAGGTCAAGGTTTGATTCCCAGGGAAAGCAAGAACTGATTAGAATGTCAATGTGTTTCTCGAATACAGTGAAAGTCGATTTGCATAAAAGCGTCTGCCAAATGCGTAGATGAAAGTGACCTTACCTAGTTCTCGGTATTATTGACATCCATTATTCATCTTTGACTGCATTCAAATATCCACCCTAGGTAGAGGATAACCATAGCAACTTGGTGTCATATTTTCATGACAAGCTTTTGTTCTTCTTTGCACACCTTCACTGGGTTCAGTAACCCGAGGTATGTGAGCGATGTGTCTTAAACTCATTAGGATTCACACAACACTTTTGTTTGAGGAGCTTTTGTCTCGTTCTGAAGCTGGCTGTCTTCATCATAGAAGCACTGCCGCTATAAAGGAAAAGGTAGGCGGCATAATTACACCTCCTTCTGCGATGCCTTGTTTTTTGGCTAAATTTTAATAGTCACATCGCACGAATGCTTTGGGGAGAAGACGGGTCCAAAATGCACTGACAAGAAATACATTTGAAGATGGCAAAGTGAGAGAGTAAGTGTAGATATCTTCTAAGTCTCAATGTAAGGAGTTTAATCTAAATCAAAACTGATTCAAGGGTGCTATTCACAGTATTTATTAAAACAAAGCTGTACGTTTGTGGAAAGATTGAGAATCACGGTCTATTGCTGCGGCCTGTTGAAGATATTTTCTTGGTTTGAATGAATGATTCAATGACTCATATAGACTTCACTTATTTTAATACATATTTTAATACTTGCTGCTGCTTGTCGTCATCATCAGGTGGTGTAACGAACGATGTCATTGATATAATCATTGGTTGAAGGTGGATTGCTCTGTTTTGATGGCCAGTAAGAGCTTTCCGTGTAAACCGCTCCGGTTTGAATCCCTCTCGGAGTGGGACGAATGCAAATCAGTGTTTATATCTGAACTATAAACTTTTATCCCAGTTCTTCTGTGATTGAGATTATTTGCGCTGCAGGAATAATGATACTGTGTGTTTAAAAGCGGTTTCGTTCTTTACGTGCGCGACGACAGATCTGAGTGTTCTGGCCTGATCTTGAGCCGTTATTTGAATGGAGATCACGATTAATCTTGCGGCTCTAACAGTAGGTGGCCTTCCTGTAGCTCAATCAGTAGAGAGTGGCGCTTGCAACATCAAGGTCAAGGTTCGATTCCCAGGAAAAGCAGGAACTGATTAGAATGTCAATGTGTTTCTTGAATGCAATGCAAATGGATTTGGATTAAAGCGTCTGGTAAATGCATGAATGTAAATGTGTGTGAGGAATGGCCCGATGACCTGCTGGTTCCTCTGAGGTTCTGGAGTGTGTGTTTGATGGCTGCTTGTCTAGTTGTGAAGCTGGTTGGTCACATGACAGTGACAAGATGCAGTGCATTTGAATCCATTTTCGGATCTCACACACACACACACACACACACACACTGTGTGTGGAAAACTTTGTGTTGTAATGAGTTGCCCAACCCTTTTCAACGAATCAAAAATCATCCAGCACACAAGTGTTTATGAAATGTTAAAAATGTTCTTGTACTTGTGATGGTAATTGTTGCGTGATTGTTCAGCTTGTTGGCACAGCAGAGCGTTGTTGTAAAGTCGTGTGTGTGTGTGCTCGGCTAGATCGGTGTGTGTAGGTCTCGTCGGGCTGGTGTGTGTGGGACCTTTCTATCGGCAAACAGGTTGTGTTCAGGAACGTGTTGGGAGTTTCTGTTTTTGGAGTCATGTATGCGGCCCCATAGTTAATAAATGATGATTCTACAATGAAAATTAATCCATTGACACTTCCTTAAACTGGTCAATGACTTTCTTCTAGAGCTGCTGTTTGGCCAAAACAAACTTTGTCGCATTATTTTCCTGTTATCTCTGTAAAGCTGCTTTGAAACAAACTCTATAGAAATAAAGGTTGACTAGACAGTTGAGGATTAGAAGAACTTCGTTGTCTATATAAGAAATCAAATCATTAACCATTCTTTGTCAAAAGTGTATTTTGAGAGTTGCTTGTCTGTCATGTGTAGAAACCTCTGCCACTGATTAACGTTTTTACCAGCGCTGTCACACCACGGTCAGGTCTTTTACGTTAGCCGGAGAGTTTGACCTGTGATCGCGGTAAATAGTCAATATTTAAGCCGCCATTAAAATCACCAAATTCTTCAGCTCAGATTGAGCTCTTATGGAGGACGGGAGCTGAATGATGTTGAGCGGGATCTGCTCTTACGCCACCCTTCATTCACTTGGAACGCCCTACCGTAGTTTTAAATTTGAATACTCAATAAAAAAAAACTTGTCGTATAACGTTCATCAATGTGTGTCTTTTCATCATATCTCTAGCGTAAATCATTTATAAACCTACACCAACACAGGAGAATACATCAATATCTTCCTAAATATGCCACCCGTTCATTGTGATTTCAAAATAAAGTTTGCATGTTTTGATGACTGTGTATAAAATAATGAAGTCCCTGAATATTGAAGATCAAATGAACATGAGTGAACCGTAGTTTGATATTAAACTAGGATTTGATCTGTTGTAAAGTTTGACAGCAACAGGTTTTTGATGCTTTATTTGCTTCATTGTTATTACATATTTTAAAGGCTATTGTTTACTTGGGTCTATTTTTATTACCACAAAAAATCTATTAATCAGCAAAATAATCAACCAATTTCTAGGTTATCAAAATAATCATTAGTGTCAGAAAACGTTTTCTAAGATTTATAGTTTGTTGAAAAAATATATTTTAGGCACTATTGATGTATAGCACTACAGTAATACCTCGGTTTACGAGTTTAATTCGTTCCAAGAGCTCGTAACTCAAATTCTCGTACACCCAAAAAATGTTCCCCATAAGAATGCAATAAAAATCACTTGATTCGTTCCGCACAACCATAAATGCCCATTTTAAATATACTTTTGTTTTTACACTATTAATTAGTTAAAATAACCATTAAGATCTCATATAAATACTAATTAATAATTGACAATTTACTGTAACGCACTTCATCTTTGAGTCGCGTCGCTGCTGGCGTGAAGGAGACGAGAGGAGGGTTTTACTGCTTACAGGGAGAATTTCATCCCTTCTTCCTCATCTTGAGGTCATTGTCTATATGCTGTACGTATATATTTCACTACGTGAACAATAGCGATCACAATTAATGTTAACAACACGAGGTAAAACCGCTGTAAATCACTTATAAAAGTATCACTGTGGTGAATGATGAACCAAACCGAGCGACGCTGAGAGAATGAACGATGGGTTTTGTGAGAGGCTGTCGTTAGGATATTTCCTGTAAAAAATGCGCGTGGGTGAGGGAAAAATTTGCTCTCACTCAGTTATGAACCATATACAAAGTCGCTTGTAAACCGAGGTATTAATATTAAAACTATGCAAAAATCTTACCTGTTAATATTTATTCTTTACCGTTCATAAGTGACAAAACATAGCAAAATTAAAATAAGTCACAAAACTCTACTTCTACTTATTAAAAAAAAATATATATATATATACTAAAAAGTGGTAAAACTAGCATTCTTGGACTAAACCAGCATTGTGTGTTGAGTTTTCATGTAAGTTGGTGTAATCCTCTCACTTCAGGTAGTTTCATGTTCATGACGGGGCGAGCGCTGAGCGTCTGCTGGCCTGTATTATGGCTGTTTGGTGTTGTCTCCCATGATCTCATGCGCGGGGACAGTGAGTCCTCAGTGCCAGCTCACGCTCAACAATCCAGATCTGTGTGCTGTGAGGACGAGTGGGCCTGGAATCCAACACTACTCTCTGCTTTCCCTGCTTTCTGTCTTCCTCTCTTCTTGTGTTTTCTTAAATCTGTGTCCATTTGTCTAACTAGTAGCAGATTATCATGTCCATGCTGGAGTCAAGCCACCTTTACTTATATAGTGCTTTTTACAATACAGATTGTTTCAGAGCAGCTTTACAGTGGTCACAGGAAAACAATATAAACAAAGTTTGTTTGGCTGAACGGCAGCTAGAAGAGCAGGACAATCATTTATATTGATGAATATTAAGTGTTAAGTTTCCCCAACTAAACAAGCCATAGGCGACAGCGGCAAGAACCCAAACTCCATCAGTGACAGAATGAAGAAAAAAACCTTGTGAGAAACCAGTCTCAGTCGGGAGACCAGTTCTCCTCTGGCCAGCAGACAAACATGCATGATTATTATACTGAAAACGTTTCAGGTCATAACTCAGATTGAGATCTCGTTCAAAATATGAATGAATGTTATCACAGGTATTTTGTCTTGCCTCAGGCGGTGATGTCATGGCATAAATCCAATGGCTGGTTTAAATTGAATGTGTTTCTTTGTAGTAACACTTTATATTATTATTCCTTACAAATTTTAGGTATTTGAACAAAATGTGTATTCAGTTATTCATAATAATCAATGTATATTTTCAATTCATTAACTGCATTTTGTAGAAGCACACAAGTATATTTATTTTATTCTTTTAATACATTTGAACATTTGTTATGTGTTGCACAATAAATCTGCGTTGTGATGCCCTTCACGGGAACTACACTAGCATCCAGGGCAGTCATTTATGTTTGATTTACAGTGTCTACTAAATAAATGTTATTTATGGTTAGAGGTGTGTGTGTGTGTGTGTGTACAGTACAAACACAAGGCAATGTCATAACCTGTACTATATATCTGCACACGCTACTCAATAGGTCACAATCCCGAACAGACAACTAAACTAAATAACATGTAATATTAGAGGTTCATTACTAGATGAATCGGTATTTTTTTTTTTTACTAATCTCTCGATTGAATCACTCAATGACATTCAAAAGCATATTTAAATGCTCTACTCTGATCATACTGAATCGCAATCATTTAGGAAAAAGATTGCAACGTTTTAACGATTAAATGTACAACATAGACCCGTTTTACAATTATTAAGTCTTCACAAACAGTCACACGGTACTGTTTTTAATACCTGATCGAGGAATAATGTTGCAAATAAAGGGAATGCATATAACTTTAATGGGAAATTTGTGTTTAATCCTAGCTAGTTTATTATTATTGGGTGATTGACAGAAACGTGTCGATCTTGATGCATCAATCAATAAAAAATATAGTGCTGATGCCGCCGCCTTGAAATATGACTTTTAAATAATACATTTTGTCTAAGAGCAACTCATTGATACAACCACTACTGAAACAATGCTCATCCGCAATTTTGACTTTTTGTGATTCAAGGAAGTCAAAACTATTTTAAAGCATAAAAGAAACCTTAAAAGGCCTTCATTGTCTGCAGAACACGTGGAAGTTTACATATGGAAATCTTGGCTTTTGCTTGACAACCAAATGCCTGTTTTATTTGCAGTTTACAAACCATAGTCGTAGCTCTACAGGACGTTTGGAAGAAGTTATCCAAAACTGGTGGAAAACTGGAAAACTGGTGTTGTGCAAGAGAATAGTTGATGTTCTTCATTACATTGTTGAAAGAACACGTTAATGTGGCAGTAAAGATTACTACTGTTTTTCTCGATGATTCTTTTCAAGTTTCTATTGACCACAGAGTCACAGTTTCCTAAAAACCAGAAGCTGCACAACTGTTTTCAACATGGATAATAATCAGAAATGTTTATTAGAATGGTTTGTGAAGGATTGTGTGACACTGGAGGAATTATGCTGAAAATTCACCATTGCACCACAGAATTAAAATGTGTTCAGATAGAACAGTTGTTTGGAATTATAATGTTTCACAACACTACTGTCTTGGGTGTTTGACAAGGCATTGCTTTTCAGTTACTGGAGCTTTCTTAGAAGCAGCCACTGCCAAAGCATGATGCGATTGCCAAAGATGTCAGTCCGGCACTTGTTTTCATAGACCAACAATATTTAAAATATTACAAAAATTCAGTGCCAGAATGTGCTGTGTGAATGGCCTCTAAATAATTTGACTGGCATTACAGTGAACAAGAAGGGCATTGAATCATTCAGACAGTTGGAGAAACTGAGACGTGTGGCTACATCACAGCAAGATCAAAACACTTTCTCCAGTCCTGCGTTTCATTCATCCAAGATCATGTTTCTCATCCTGAATCCATTCTAATAGACGTGCATAACTGCTTATTCTTCTTCTGTTTCCAGTCCAAATCTCACCAAGAATCATAACTTTAATTATGCAATATGGCTACAATTTTATCACCGTATGTTTTTCCATGTCAGTCGATATTGAGATCCATTAATGGAGAAGGAAATGTTTTCCACATGTTTGTTAGACCTCGAGACGGAGTAAACTACTTTGCTCTCAGTTAATTTCTGTGGCTGCCTTTTGGTGCAAGTCCCAATAAAATCCATTGTATTTTTCCCCCTAAATTCAGTTTTCCATTTTATTTTTCGGGATTCCATTAAGTTGATTTAATACAAATGTATCATCGAAAATGTTGTCTAATACAATTAATACAACTTTAACGATTTAATCAATCTTTTAAAATATAATCAACTGAAAATATAAAAAAAAAAATATTATTTTCTATTAAATAAGATCTGTATAAATTAAAACATGAGTGAGAAAATATCTTGGTTGTACAATATAAATAAAAAAATGTGCGTGTATAATAGTTTAAGAATTCCGTTTTAGTGTATAATATAAATATCTGTTTTTGAGGTAAACTTGACTTTTATTTTGACGGATTGTCATGAAGATCTTTTAGTGTTTCATGTGTATTTTAAATTGAGAATACTGTCCAGAGAAACAAGCGTCCAGCCGTCTTTAAAATATTGTTTTAACTTCCCTTTTTGCCATGCCTCTATACACTTCTAAGGCATTGCTGTCAAAGAGTAATTAGCTTGTAAAATGGATTTACTAACTGTAGTTAGCGAAAGTTATTGTAATGTTTGGATCTCACAACAAATGCCAGACAGAGTAGATTTTAAGTTGAGGGGTTCATTCATAAATGTGTAAGATCTCGCCTTCATGCTGTGGAAATACAAACTGGATGGCAGCATTTGTTGATATCAGGTGTACCGTTGATAAATACCGATATCGTTTACCGCCAGGGCTATACCATATAACTATATTAGCGTTGACACCAGTGCATATTCTATTTATTTTAAGCCTGCTGCAGTTTTGTCGTCTACCGCTTTAAATGAAGCGCGATGAATTCTGATTGGCTGTCATTGTTGGGTCTCTGCTATTCCTTTACGTTTCAAACCATTTTTACAAATATCTTTGTTATTGTCCGTGGTGCGATTGCTGCTTTTTCTTTTGAAGAATTCGTTCAGTCACTAACGAGCCATAGGAAATGACATCATGATGATGCTGATCGACACCACAGGAACTGTTCACTGCTAATAGTGACATAACGGTTATGCCAAGACCGTCAATGTCAAAAACGTTTCTGTAGAAATGTTACTCGTTTAGACGCCATATTGAATACACTTATTTTATGGAAATGGGTTGCTGACCTCAAACATCAATATTTTAATTGTTTTAATGTACAGTAATAATAGGTTTACGAGTTTAATTCGTTCCAAGAGCGAGCACTAAAAATCAATTAATTCATTCCACATGACCACAAATGCCCATTTTAAATATTTTTTTGGTTTTACCCTATTAATTGCAGTTAAAATTGTAACCATTAAGATCTCATATAAATACTAATTAATAATTGACAATTAAACACTAAAAATACTTGACAATTTACTGTAATGCACTTCAGGTTTGAGCAGCCTGCTTGGAGGAGAGAGAGGAGGGAGGAGAGGGGAGCGGGGAAAGCAAGGATGAAAGCAAATGAGTGAATTTATTATAATAGTGCAGAAAATCACTTATAAAAGTATCACTGTGGTGAATGATGCAACCAATGAATGAGTTAAGGGGTTATAAAAGGGGTTGGAACCTCCTGACTGTTATGAGAGGCTGTCATTAGGATATTTCATGTAAAAATGCAAACAAGGATGCTGAGCGTTAGGACTTTTTTCACACAAAACTGCTTTTTTCTTGTACACCGATACATTGCTCGTACACTGATTCGACCCTCCATGCTCGTACACCGATTTGCTCGTATACCAAGTCGCTCGTAAACCGAGGTATTACTGTATTTGTTTTAATGGTTAAGTTTAGATTCTGTAACTGATCGCTATTTCTTTGACGTATTGCACTTAATCTGCAATAAAGTTTGACAAGTTCATTGCAGGACATTTTTGGGGTAATGAAGCAAATTATTATTTATTTTTTTAAACACCCACACAAATAAATAGACTTTGTTAACAAAAGTTAACAATTTATTTATTTTTATTTTGTTAACAATGCTGAAAATCTTCTCAGTATTTCAGGTACGACTTTAATGCTGTGAACATGTTATAACTGCACATGTTTAGTAAGTCCAGTCATTTCTGAGAGCGCAAATAATATTTGATGGCAATAGTTTCTATTCTGGCTATTGAGTGTCCCTGTGCACAAAGCAAGCTCTGTACTGGAGTGGTTTACTGGGTCTATTGTGGAAACTTTGACTGGCTTGCCCAAACCCCAGACTTGAACTCGCTGAACAGCTTTGAGATGAATTGGATTGAACCGCAAACCCGTTGCCAGACCTCGCTGATGTCTGAATGTTTTCAGAGATCTGCATGCATGTTCAAACGTCCTATAGAAAGGCCAAACAGAGCCTGTTAAGAGAAAGGGAGGGATTTCTGCTCGTTTTCCTGCACACGGTCTTCTGTAACTCCATTTGTAAGGTGTAGCATTCAGGTTTGTTCTCAGTGGAATTACTGATCTGAGCGGATCGATACGCACGCAGAAGTCAGCAATAATATAATAAACAATTTTTGTTTTAAATGAATGCTGTTCTTTTGAAGAATCCTGAAAATGGGGATAATGGTTTCCCCAAATGTATAAAGCAGCGACATTGATGATGATATTAAGAAGAACCATTAATTATAACTGAGCGACAATAATAATTGAGCACCAAATCAGCATAAATTAGAATAATATCAAGAAAAATCCAAGTTATTCCGAAAATAATGTGCTCAATGTGTAAATAAATGACAAATCCAGTCTAAACATGAGGAAAGACGTGGCCTTCAGGCTTATCCAGGAATACTGCGTATCTAGATCTCATCGGACATGCAGTTTTTGCTTGCTATAAAGTTTGGATATACATATATTGTGCACTGCATCCTAAGACATATATGAATCACTCCATAGACAAAACCGCATAGATTATTACATTGTGTAAATGATTGACTACTCTCAGAAAATGTCACTGTATTTCAATTGTTCCTGTCCATAATGATACGTGTCTGTATTTCATAGTTCACAATGAAGACATGCTATCAATTTAAAGATATGCTCAGTTTTTATTGCTGTTTTATTGGAGACAAAATCTATCTAGGCTGGTTAGATTAGGAGTTTCATTTTGTAGGAACAGAATGAAAGAAATTATACTCTTATTTCAAGACGTTGTAACAAATTCCAGGTTGTAGTTTTTTGGTAACTTCGTTGCATTTGGTGAGGCTTTTCTAGGTTGTGACTGAAAGTACATCCAGTAAACCCACAGAAGAAAGTCCACCCACATGTGTGTGCAATGGTAATTACAGTGAACAGTGTTCCACATTTAGGTAACATTTCATTTTACAGTGTCCTTGTTACGTTACATGTAATAACTATTATTTATGCATAATTATATACAACTAGTCTTAAACCAAACCCTGTTCCTAACTCTAATCTTATAGTAAGCACATGTAGTTAGTTACTCAATGCATAAATTAATAATGCACGTTTGTCTAGTTGTTGCTTTATATCGAAATCATTGACATGATTGTCCATTTTGTTTGTTTTGCGAATAAAAAAAGCAATTATTGAATAATTTGCCCTTTTTCTAACAAGGCGAAGTGAATGTAGTTTTTAAAATGTTGTGTTGAAAAATTACATTTATGAATGAATAATTCATGAAATTTACCTTATAAAATATTTATAACATTTTAAAGGATTAGGATGTGTACACATATTTAAAGGTACACTATGTATAAAAAAAATGATCAGACATTTCAAGTCAATACATCAAACCTTCTAAAATGTGTTTTTGTCTCACCATGATTCACTATGGTAAGCCTATTAAATGTGTTGGTATTTTAGCCCTGATATGGGATGACTTTGTGGGAAATTACGTAGATACATCCATGCGTGTCTCGTATCCATAAATAAGTTGTTCCGGCTGATTTCACAAGTGACAGTTAGTTGTTATAATGAGGGAAAGGTTGATATAAGCCTCTAAATCTCAAACCTCCTGAGAATCACCCGCTTAAAACAAACACCAAACAGACAAGAGTCAGCTAGAGAAGAGCGAATGAGATGGAGCTCGTAATAAAACAAGAATCAACATAGACAATGACCCAGATAGCACAAATAAGTCTGCGAGACATCTGTTAAAGATCTGGAAAGCATCTGATGTGAACAGACATCTGAGAAATGTCTTAAGATGTCAGTTTTACATACAATCTGAATCATGGACATTTTCTTCCAGTCTACTAAATGTCTGAAAGGAAATGTCCTAGATACATATTGCAGATGAGCAAACTCAAAAAAAAGTCTTCCAGATGCAAACACACACACTGAGATGAGATGTGTGTAAGGGGAGGGATATGTTGTGAAAGTGTAATCGAGATTAAGCTATTTTATTTAGGGATGTACAATGTACAGTAATACCTCGGTTTACGAGCGACTTTGTATACGAGCAAATCGGTGTACGAGCATTGTATCGGTGTACGACAGGGGTGTCAAACTTACGGCCCGCGGGCCGGATCCGGCCCGCCAGGGTGTTCAGTCCGGCCTGGGAGATAAATCTGCAATATGAAAAAAAAAAATATTTTCAGCGGAACTAACAGCAGATGGCAGCACTGAGCTTCAGGGTCTGAGTGGCGTTTAGTTCCGACAGTTTACGCGCTTTCCTGTTGTCCGTGGCAACCTCATCATCTAAATATCTTCGTCAAAAAAGAGAAAAGTGGACACAAAGTGGCGGATTTTTCAAGAAAAATGGACCTCTTCCTATATGTTCACGGAGGTGAATGGGAAACCCGTGTGCTGGTGTGCAGCAGCAAGTTTCGGTGCTTAAGGAATATAATATTCGGCGCCACTATAAAACCGGTAAGCATGGAGTTTAGGTGCGTATACTCAAACAACACTAAATAAGCAATTATACATGGTCAAAGAAAGCAACAAAACAGTTTTAACCCAACATCTACACGGGATAATTGGCTGATAATGCTGCTGCAAACGTCATCGTTTCGCAATCGATTTCGGAACACAAACTCGTGAGGGTGGAAATAGGATGCGTGACGTTTCAAACTGTAGTTCACGTTTGGCACGCATCCACATATTCTCGACGTTGTTCGTGTTGATCTCCCTGTCGTTCGGATCTAAGAAGTTATGCCAGCCGTCTGAAATTACGCGATCTGTGACCGTTTCAATATAGTCACCTAAACTGCACGATTACCATAAAACTCAGTTGTCCGTGCAAGCTGTTGTATTTTTCGCCATGCTGAAAATACAGAAAATAAATGAAATGATGGTGGGTCTGAGGAAACAGCGATCTGTTTTCACCCGGAGAGGCCAGTGATGCTGCAGTGAGAGCAGAAGCGTTCATCCTGACGACAGGTCTTTAGCGAACTCTAATTGCAAATTGCAGTTTTCGCAAAGTGATAGTTAATTTGTTTACATAAAACCACACATACTTGTGTATAAACTTGCAAATTTTACAAAACGTTTTTTTTAAAACCGCTGCCACTTAAGATTTTAAGTGTGAAATTAATTCATGTGTTCAGAATTGCTTCCCAGAGTTGGAAAATGAATTTTAAATAATTGATATTTGAATTTGTTAATATGCAGGACAGTGTTTTTAAGTTCCACAAAACTGTGACTAAATGCTTTGCATCATTGTAAAGTAATAGACACTTTTTTATGCATAATGCACTTAAATAAATGTTAAACTGAGTAAACTGTTTTTTTGAAATTGCACATACTATACGTAGGTTGTTTGTAATATATTTTGTAAAAGGACAATTCATTTAATTTAAAGATTTTTATAATTTAATATCATTTATAATATAATACACTAATATAATAGTCCACAAAAAAGCGGACTTATTGTTAGTTCTATGTAATTTTGCTATGAGTTTAGTGCTCTGCCCCCTTGACATCAGATTAAGCAGTGTGCGCCCTCCCGAGAAAAAATTTCCCTCACCCATGCACAGTTTTGTGTGGAAAAAGTCCTAACGCTCAGCATCCTTGTGCACATTTTTACATGAAATATCCTAATGACAGCCTCTCATAACACAGTCAGGAGGTTCCAACCCCTTAACTCATTAATTGGCTGCATCATTCACCACAGTGATACTTTTATAAGTGATTTACAGAAGTTTTTACCTCATATTCTAAACATTAATTAATTGTGATCGCTATTGGTAGTGAAATATACACGTACCTCTAAGCAGTAACTGTCACAGTTCATGAATTCAGTGTCTCCTAGTTCTACCTGAGTGTGTATGTGTGTGTGGTCACTTAATTCTCATATCATCTGCCTATCTCCCCGCTTGGCTCCTGCACACTCGTTCGTTCGCGGCTCCAGCGAGTTCGTTCGTTCGTTCGCGGCTCCAGCGAGTTCGTTCGTTCGTTCGAGGCTCCCGCGAGTTCGTTCGTTCCTTCGCGGCTCCCACGAGTTCGTTCGTTCGTTCCTTCGCGGCTCCCACGAGTTTGTTCGTTCGTTCGTTCCTTCGCGGCTCCCACGAGTTCGTTCGTTCGTTCCTTCGCGGCTCCCGCGAGTTCGTTCGTTCGTTCGTTCCTTCGCGGCTCCCGCGAGTTCGTTCGTTCGTTCGTTCCTTCGCGGCTCCCGCGAGTTAGTTCGTTCGTTCGTTCTCTCGCGGCTCCCATGTTCCACGACTTTCACTCTGGATTATCACTTCGTTTGTTTTCTGCACTATTATAATAAATTCACTCATTTGCTTTCATCCTTGCTTTCCCTGCTCCCTCCTCTCTCTCTTCCAAGCAGGCTGCTCAAACCTGAAGTGCATTACAGTAAATTGTCAAGTATTTATTGAGTTTAATTTTCAATTATTAATTAGTATTTATATGAGATCTTAATGGTTACAATTTTAACTGCAATTAATAGGGTAAAACCAAAAGAATATTTAAAATGGGCATTTGTGGTCATGTGGAACGAATTAATTGATTTTTAGTGCATCCTTATGGGGACATTTGTTTTGGTGTACAAGCATTTTGGTTTACGAGCTCGCTCTTGGAACGAATTAAACTCGTAAACCGAGGTATTACTCTATATATCGGCCACCATAACGATAACAGCCGATAAATGTATTATTTCCTTCAGCCTGATAATTGGAATCACTTCTAAAAGGAAGATACAGTTCAGAGCAACATATGCAGCTCAAACCTGACATGTAGGCTACGTATAACTATAATGCGGACACGACTGTAAAAGAATGTTGTGAATTAATCGCGTTGTGGCAAGAGCACGTCGACTTAGTTACACCATGAACGGCACAGTCAAGTTCAGTTGTGCCATTTGTGCAGATTTAAGTCGTAAAATTAAGTTAATGTAGTATAAATATCTGATTGATCTCATATGGGACAAGTTTCGTTGAAGTAAACCCGCTAGCAAAGCTCTTCAGTTCCATCAGAGCTCAAACAGCTTCTTTCTATTTTATTGTAACATTGATATTAATAACTGGAATTATTTTCAGCAACAATACGGGTTGATTTGTTCGTGTGGAGTCTATTTAATTTCATTTATCCTTGGTGCATGCATTTTGTCTAATTTATTATAATGAAGATTGTCCATATGAGTATAAAATGAATTTTAAAAGTAAAGGAATCTTTCCCTGGTTTAATCTAGTCTCTTGTACTATATGTGTGTGAAATTTGTTGAAGTGTTTGGCTTTTAATGGAGAGCCTTTTGTCTTTGCTTTATAAACTTTGAGAGTTTGATTACAAAGTATTCATTTTAATTTAGATTTATCGTCCAATATATCAGTTATCGGCTTTCAAATATAAAGTTATTGGTATTGGCCAAATTTTTCATAAGTGAACAGATAAATCGTCATATGTATCTCTCTCTATCTCTTAATTCATTATGTTTGTTTCAGCTGTGCAGGAATTTATTTTCAAACAATTACCGTATTTATTAATGGGTAAAGTAACATCTACAGCAAGTCAGATTGAGGTCCTTTCCATCTGAACTGGTAAGCCTAAGCCTGTGTCATGCAGAGCTGAAGCACAACCAAAATAATGTTCTTCTACAAAATGCATGCAGTTTTTGTTTCTTTTAACTGCTAGGCCAAAAGTTACATAGTGTACCGTTTTAAAATATTAAGTTTGATAGTTACACCGTATGATAACTTTATAGTTTTGATGTTGAATGTTTTCCAAACCATATGAAATGGAGTATAATTATATGAAATTGTTCAACTAGATTTGTCCTTATCTTTATTATGGACACTCTTATGTCACTGACCCATAAATGGAAATGATTATACAGCAACACGAGACTAGGAAGAAATGATGCGTTCAGTTATAGCATAGATCCAGTTATACTCAATAAATTTTATGACCTTGACAATAAGTTACTTTGTGAACTTTGGCCTTTTTTGTGTCCTTTTCTGGTCACGGGTTTGAAGAAAAGACGACGTCAGTATTTACTAATCATCTAAAAGCGTCACTCAGCGCTTATGTAGCATTACATCTACGTTTATGTATTTGGCAGACGCTTTTATCCAAAGCGACTTACATTGCATTAAAGAAACACATTGAATCAGTTCTTGCTTTCCCTGGGATCGAACCCATGACCTTGGCGTTGTAAACACCAATGCTCTACTGATTGAGAGGTACAAATGAGAGGTTTCTTGAATTGAAAGAAAAACAAAGAGTGGATGTTGGTAAAGTCTCCAGGTGATACAACCTTCACCGCATTGCAGGCCCATGTGGCGGTTTAATTTCTTTGTGATCTTGCTCTGACATGCCAGTCCTGGACCCTGAGGCGGATTCACTGCCAAACTGGTTTTGGGAGCCGTGATGTGGGACTTGCATGAGGCTCAATCAGCTTCTGGTGTCTGCTCACAGTCTGGCAGGTTGTGGCTGAAACTCTGTGACTTACCATGACATGATGGTATTTGTAGTCATCTTCCTCGGCTGAAGAATTCCCTTCTTTACTGTTAACTGTGTAAAAATGTGTTCTCATGTCAGGAAGGACACACCTAACCCATATAAATCTGACCCAGGTTTGTTTGCCACATTGACAATGCTCAAATGCAATATCTGTAATGATTTCCTTTACTTATGAGGGATGGTAAGCAAGTCTGCAGGCCTCGTGACTGTAAAACACATCCTGAGAAATGGATCAGTTGGGTTGAACTGACAGAAGGTGGAAAATATGTCAGATCATTAAAGCCTGCATGAAATCTGAAACTTACATCGTGTCAATCTAGATTTGTTATGATTGACAATAACCAGTGTTACACAGTGTTTGTACAGTCACATTACTTGCCCCAACTGCTGTTTTGCTGCTTTTTAACTTTAAAAAAATTTATTTATAGAAATAAAAATCATTTAGTTCCGTTGGATCACAAACGCTACAATTATAAACTGAAAGTTTCTACTTTGCTCCAGATTTCACTGATCATGTGACTAGAGAGAGGAGAGACGACTGAAGAGACTATGGTGGAGGATGTTGTGCACATCAGATCCTGAGTGTCATTGACAAATATCTGATCTTGTAAAATGTGCGGTTAGTCTCACCGTTCTTTATACACGGAGCACTAGTGATTGGGAATTTGAAAGTGGAAATTGAGCAAAAGAAAGCAACTGCCTAAAGGCCGCAAATTATATGCCAAAACACTGAGTATGCGGTGATTGCGAGCTGAAAAGTCAGTATTTCCTTGCGTGACATCTCTTGTCTAAACCAGTCACAATGGGATGGGATTCCAGCAACAAGCTATTTGTCCAAAGTGGCAAGGCACATGCAACAAAATCAGTCCTCCAAAACCGAATATTTAAAACGGCCTCCATCACTTTCCAGCTATACTCTGTAGATCTTCTGCAGTGGTTCCCACAGGATTTAGAGTGGTGAACGCCCTTCTGCGCACCCCCTCTTCCACTACATTCTCAATATTCCCATTATGAGACCATATTTGCCCCCTTAAATTGCTTTCCATTGCATTTTTTACTTTTATAAAATGTTGTTCAATATAGAGAAATATGCAATGATGGTAAGTGATGCTTTTAAATATTAAAGTAAAACCTCCAGTGTAGGTCGCTGTCTTAATGAGCGAGTGATAGTTCATTCATACGGTATTTATGAATGGGTCATTGAATCATGGATTATCAGATTTGTTCAAAGCTGCAGATTTGTTCACTATTTAAACACTGCTTTGTTAAAAACTACGATTGCTTTCGTTGGAACTATTATTTATTTGTAAAATAGAGAAAACGCTAAGACTTTTAAGGCATTTTGCCTCCTAGAAACACATGATGTTTAATGTTATTTTAAGGTGGGCAGAACCCCGTCTGTTAGCTCACGGACCCCAGTTTGAGAACCACTGATCCACTGGGTAAAACCAAGAGGAACATTATGAACAAAATTACTAGATGACAGTTCTTAGATCAAACATCTAGCAAATAAAACAGCCTTGAATAATGTGCAGTCGCCTGAAGAATAGTTGGGAAGATAACTTTTATTTGACAATTAATCTCTAGATCGTAAGTGTATAAAATAATACAGGAAACAAAAAAGGCAAATGTTTGAATCTAATCATGTTCAGAAGCCAAGACCAGAGCCTTAAAAAGGCTTTTTATTCCTTAAAAAGAGTGAAAATGTAACTTTCTGCTCTTATTTGTTTAATTTTGAGTTCAAATAAATGTTAAATTGAAAGGTTGAACTCAAAGGTCTTTGCACCGTTGCGTGGACAGAAGGCTGTTTGTGCAACTACGCCATAGCACCATCTAATGTCCAAGCTGTGTGCTTTCAAATATCTGCAAGTGTCTTCCCAGCAATATGAATATGATTCAGCAGTACATGACTGAAGACATTTCACAACTAAAAAGGAGTTTGTAAGGCGTTATTCTTTGTTAATACTCCTTAATTGGTTGTGTTTTTCAGATCTTTGACACCCTTGGTAACTGAATTAGACAGAATCATTAGACAAAATGACTGAAAACCCAAGAGAAGTTAATACTATGGTAAATGTTTGACATTTACCATCATCTACCAGAGCCAGTACTTGAAGGGATTGTATGAGACCACTAGAAGTTGTCAGCCTTTTCTTATCAAGCTGCACAAATCTGGAATACTGTACCTACAAAATTAAGAAATATTACAACTTTTTCTGCATTTACCACTTGGTTGTTGGTAATTATAAATCATGTATTCATAATTTGGAGTAGTGGCTTTTTAGTAGTCTCCTTATATTTAGTCATTTTGTGTGTGTGTGTGTGTGTGTGTGTGTGTGTGTGTGCTGCGTTTAATGGGATGCATTTGTATGGGATTTTTGTTGTTGTTTTTACGGACTTTTCTTGCCATCAGCTGCCAGGAACTGATGAAAACGAGACTGTATGGCTAAATCTATCACATTTACATGATGGACTTGAGTGATCATGTTGATTCATGTAGATTGTCCCTTTTAATAAAGAGTAAAGAAATGTTTGTGAAGCCCACTGTATACAATAGTGTGTATATATTCATATAGTATTTTAAACTCCTCATTAAAGTCCCCCTGTAGTCAATTATCTAAAAAATGACATTGTTTAAATGTTTTTCCTTTGAGACATGTCTTAAAATATCTTGACTAACTCTACACCGCTTCATTTAGTATGCTTGGATTCACAAGCTATGTTCCTGTTCTCCATCTTAGAGTCTGACAGCTTCTATCAGAATCCTTAGAAATGCTCTGAACGTCACAGACCGTCAGTGGAGAAAGGCTTATAGTTCAACACAACATCATAATATATGTTATACATAATTCACCCGCTATATTGCTAAATGTACACGATTTTTTTCTTTTTTTTCTTGAGACTCTCCTGATTCACAATCTCATAGTTAACGATATGTTAAACCCCGTCCACACGCTGACTGGATTGGTTACATTGGTGAATTTTTTTTTAATTTTTTTTCACTGCAGTTTCAAGGGGAAAACGACCAAAAATGGTGACATGAATTTGCTCGTTTTTTTTTGTTCAATAACTTTTAATTTGACACCAATAAATCTCCAATGCAAAAATGTATAGGGTGTCAAGGTGTACAGGGCGACAGACCAACAGACCAATGTCCATGGCGACAGACCAACAGACCAATCGTACCTACTCGGCGATCTTCGGAGATAATGTGATTACGTAGAGAATTACCCGAGAAGTTCCGGGTGGGCGACAGACGAACCGCGCGGAGTGCAGTTGTGTCGGCGATTCTGATTGGTCAGTGAGACTCCGGCGTCCAATCGTATTTTTCAATTTACACTCGCAGTGTTAGTTTACTAGGTTTTCACTGACATGAGTAGCACTCCGAGAAAGTATGAAGACCTTTTGTTTTCAAATCACAGTATTACAGTTGTGCTTGTTTATTTTATGGGTATACTTGTTTCTGTAATTGCATGTTGTCGGGACTGTTGGCTTGGTGTGCAATTTTGTGTTCATAGTGCATATTCAATATTTCAATTCATATTACACTTCACATGTAAAACTCATGTGCTACCAATGAAAATACAATACTAAAATGCACTGTTAACAAACACCTGTATTTGTGTCTTTTTTGATGATGATGTAATGGATTGTGGTGATTAGAGAAAGTGAATTAAGTTACAAACCAAAATTAAATATAAATGTTAGTTATAGAACAACAGATGCAGAAGCAAAACCAATGACAGAGTTATAGAATACAATACTTCTGAAGGATTCTAGTAATAATTTAGAACTCCCAAAATTGGTGAATATTTTCTGAACTGCTAACTTGAAATACTTATTTCACACCCTTTTTATAGTAGCTGCAAGTTGCCAGGAGAGGTCGTTTCTACACAATAATTTGCAAGGAATGCAGGAGCTTCCAGGGGGCCTCCGGCGCCATGGACCCCTGGCCAGGGCGTTGCCCTGGACCTACCGGGGGCCCTGGCGGCCCCCAGGCCCCCAGCTTTAATTTTCAGTTTTGCCAACTTTCACCCATGTAGCTGCTCAACAGACATTTTCTAAATGTAATCTGAGATTTGAAATACGGTTTTGAAAATGTGAATGATAGCTTTGGTTTATCCTATGCATGTATGCAATTTTAACCACAATTTTCTCATCTAAATTTCTGTAGAAATGCTTTGACATAATTTCCAATATTTATTATAGAAGTACCCAACAGAAGAACATTTACATTTCTGTGTTTGGCAGATGCTTTTATCCAAAGTGACTTGCATTGCATTCAAGAAACACATTGACATTCTAATACGTTCTTGCTTTCCCTGGGAATCGAACCCATGACCTTGACGTTGCAAGCGCCACACTTTACTATTTGAGAGGAACCGTACAATTAAATGGTTATAAATGCCATTAAACTTTGCTAAACATATGTTTGCATGTAGTTTCATGTGTATATTCATTACTAATTTGTAAAACAAAATATGCACGGAATAATTGAGTCCAGTTCCTTTAAATATTAAAAAATAATTCACATAAGCTGATAATAATTCAATAATGCACATAATTCACGACCAGGAGTCAATTATTGCACTTTTCCTGCTGTTACCACACTGCAAAACGTTGTTCAGATGAAGTATTTCAAGACCTTAAAATGTGTGTAGGACTAATTTCTTATGTTTCGTTCCTTCGTTCCCGTTTTTTGCTCATAACGGGGGATTGTATCAGAGGTATTTTGTGTGTAGTATAACATGTTTTAATGTAATGCTAATAACATGTTCTCTGTTCTTCTTCCATTGGCGTTTGATTGTTCTCCTGTTTTTGGCTCTCAGCAGTGAAATGGATGATGGAAAGCCGGTGTGGGCGCCCCACCCTACGGATGGGTTCCAGCTGGGCAGAATCATCGACATCAGTGCCGATAGTCTGACCATCGAACCGCTCAACCAGAAAGGGAAGGTGAGCAGGAGCTTCTGCACAAATACAGTCAAGTTTAAAGCCAAAATGCATCCAGTTACACAAGCTCTTTTATCCTTTTATTATGTGTCAGGAAATGCAGTTCACTCAGTGGTGCATGCTGCAGTCGCAATGGCAACACATTAAGAGTGTTTTATGCTCAGTTCTCATTTAAAGGTCATGTGTTGTCATGGCAGGTCAATGATTTATATCTTGCTGAGCGAGTTAAACATGTTTAAAGGGTTTTGGAACAGCATGAGTAAATGATGACAGAGTTTTCATTTTTCGGTGAACTCTTCCTTTAATTGTACAAAAGTCATTTTGTTGCCGCCTTGATTACTGAGGTTTGTTGGTGCTATTTAATGCAAGAACTCATGTTACAAGATCTTAAAAGGATAGTTCACCAAAAAATGAAAATTCTTTCAGTAATTACTCACCCTCATGTTGTTTGAAACTCGTAAGACTTTCGTTCGTCTTCGGAACACAAATCTTTTTGATCTGAGGGCTTTCATTCTTTTCCCTCCATTGGTTGCTATGCGTTACACCCAGTAGACCCACACACACAAAAAAAAATCTTTAATATAACCATATACTAAATGACCTCATTATAAATTCATACCCATGTGATGCATTAATGGACTCTGATACCCCCGATTAACCTTCGTATTCATTCTGTCTATAATGGTGCTGGTGGCTGCATCAATACAATCATTAGACGGCGTCCGTTGTGGTGGTACACCAAAATACAACCTTTTAAAACACCCCACCCATTCACTCCATTCAAAACAACATTAACATAATGTGATGGGGATCGGCTTAAACATAAAATTAGCATGGCCCACACGTGTTTTCTTTACCAGCAAAAAAGAAACGTGTACCGTATTTTTTGCCACATAAGACGCACTTTTTCTTCCCCAAAACTGGGGGGGGGAAGTTGGCGCGTCCTATCCGACGAATATAAAGATTCCGCGGAGCGCTGATGACGAGTGGGGGGCAATGGTGGACTTTACAGTGATGACCTTGGCGAGGGGGGCTGGTTCAGTGAGGTCTGCAGCGGGAGAGAGAGTCGGGAGACGAGAGGTCACCACGGAAGCAGAGAACGCGAGGCTCACGAGTGCAACGGAGAAGTGAAACGAAACCGAGAGAAAGAGGCGTGACTCACAGAAAGTGAAGCGTGAGCACCGAACGCTTCACTTTCTGTGAGTCACGCCTCTTTCTCTCAGTTTAGTTTCACTTCTCTCAGTCAGTGTTGCCAGATTGGGCGGGTTCCCGCCCAATTGGGCTCCTTTTGGTCACATCCGACCGGAAAAAAATGCATTGGGCTTGATAAAAATTTGGCTGGTTTTTGAAGAAAACCCCGCCCAAATTTCATATATAAATGCATATAAATTCCATTAAAACAAGCTTACAACCTCTTACAAAACACTCACAAAAGTAAACGCAACGACTTTTAGTAATGCCTTGGATGGAACGTAAGACAACGTCTTATTTGACACCAGTGAGGAAGAAAGTGATGACAATGACTGCGTGGATCTGTCCTTCCTCATTTCTGATAGCAGTGAAGAAGAGGAATTATTGGGGTTTGAATAAAAACATTACAGCCTTATTTTTGTTACTTTCACTGTTTACTGACTGTTAATGAGAGTAAAGATAGTTCTTTGTTACATGGTTTGCATAAAATTGTTCTTAAACTGCTGTTAACTTTATACAGTTGATATAAAATATTTTACTACCGTATTTGGTTCAGAATCTTTTTTTTTTTCTTCCTCCTTTAAAATTGGGTGCGTCTTATATGGGTGAAAAATACGGTAATGCATGCACTCCCAGTCCCCAGCGGCTACCAGCAAACCACTAATTGATACTACAAGGACTCCAACTGCCTTTCCATGTTGCCTGTCCTTTAAATTAGGCCATCCTATCAGCAATCTAGGGGGTTGGAAATCACTTTACCCTGTTTTGTAGTTTGCTCCCTGCTCATGCTTACCTTGCTATATATGCAGCTACCAGGTGCTTTAAAAGATTGTAAAAGTAGTCCATATTAATTAGTTTGTATTTTCGAAAGATACTTGATTGCTTTAGGTAAATGATGAACAGTTTGAATTTAATGAGGTTCATTCTCTTGTTTGAGCTTCTGTACGAGGTTTGTTCTCATGTTTGGGTGAGCTTCTGTAAGTTAAATCTGTTCATCAGATGAAGCAATCAAGTGTCTTCAGAAACTGCTCAAGTCATATGGATCACTTTTACAATCTCTTTATGAAACATCCTGTAGTTGCTTATCTGTTAATAGAGCTCAGATTTCATGAAAAATATCTTCGTGTTCTGAAGATGAAAGTAATTTATAACAGAATTTACATTTTTGGATAAAGCTAACTCTTATCTCTATAAATTATTTTATTTTACCTTACAAGCTGGTAATCAAAGCTAAGGGGGTTAAACCCATAGAATAGGATTTAGTGAGAGACATTCAACAGGGAATGGCAGTTAGTTAATCTTTTTAAACTTACAGCAGTTGTTCTGCTGGGTTTATTTCAGATTCAAAGAGTGACCCACACATTACAATTTTCTGTTGTATATCATAAAAAAAAGTAAACTGTGAATTTGATTTTATTTTTTGTCACGATGCACAATGTGTTCGGCACAAACCATGTTTGTCCTTTGTGGGACATGCCCCTCGGGAAACCACAGTACGATACAATTTCCCCATGCTGGCATCTGTCTAATTGTTCAATATTCATAAGTGACAGACGCATTTGCGTCTTTGATTGGATGCACAACCTTTTAACAACTACAAAAGATATGAGAATCAGTTTATCAGGGTTTAAATTTCATAAACCCACTAATGATTTTGCACTCTAAACTATTCCGAATTCTGTAGTTTAGTTTTGCTTTTTCAGCTGATGGCGACCCCATCTGAACAGACCTGGTGGCTTTTTTGGATTGCAGTTCAACAGTTAAGAGCATTTAAGAACCACTGACAAGAGCTGTCCTGTTGCTCAATCAGTAGAGTGTAGAGCCATAAGCTCTAATGAATCCTGAACTCACTAATATAGTGAGTTAATAGAGCGGTTAATGAATCAATAACCAGCAGCTCAGCAAGTAAAAACTATAATCGTTGCTGACTGATTGTTCATTTGAATTTTTTGAATATACTATTAATATGCCTACTTTTAACTAAACACTGTCCTAAGAACGGTCTGTAAGTAATAATTACAATTTAAGTTTTACAAACCTTAAGTAAAATTTTATAATAAAAAAACACGTACATTTTGTTTCCAGTTGGTCATGGTTGAAATTGTTGAAAGACTGAAGTGGGGAAGGGTGAGCACAGTTGTGTAGAATTCAAAGCCAGACATAACTTATAGTCAAGGGTGGAAATGAAAGCGCCCATTCTCTTCTCTTACTGGTTGTCAAGGAACAGCATTGAAAATCTCATTAAAAAGTCAAAGTTGATTAGTAAATGCTTGTGCTGTAAGAACAATGTCCTGCTAAAAACCTCTCATAATGACGTGTTTGCATTTCTTGTCAATGTTTTGTCACAAGTAGGCGATTGATTTCAAATCTGTGGCTGAATGCTTGTGTTTTCAGAGCTGCTGCAAACACATCCTGTTGCCCATACGGAGCCCGGCCCTCTCTGGAGCTTTACACACATTACAGTAGCAATAACTCTGTGTGTATTTGTGTGTGTGTTTTCACTACAACTACAAGAGCGAGTGTTGTGTGCAGCATTACATCTAGCCCATGTGATTTGTGTGCAGTGTGATGTCGCCGGCTGTGAAGCACAATGGGCTTTCTGTTCACTCTCTACAAGTGTGTGTGTGTGTGTGTGTGTGTGTGGAGGACACATTACGATCTAAAATCACAACTGGAGGTGGAGGTGGAATGCATAAAGTGGGAACTGTAGTTAATTAGTTGGGTTTGAACCAATGTTGCTATCAGACGTTAAGTATTATGGAATAGTTAAAACGCATCTTTAAAAAGCAAATAAAGCCGATTTATGTGCCTCAATTGACAGTCTGAAACTTCATAACGTGATCGGAAAAGTAATCCAAATGAAGTGGGTTAATCCAAGTCTTCAGAAGAGACACGATCACTTTATATTAGGGCTCTGTGCTTTTGTTACTCTTGATGTGAAACAAAGTGTCAGCTTTCGAGTTCTGTCAATTTTATTATGCAATTCAGACAATAAATACCATTTAGTGTGGTGACGGATCGCAGTAGCGTCTCTCTTTTGCTTTACTACTAGTTATAGCACAAAAAAATGAATGAACATCAGAAGGAATGTTGAAAGATGTACTACAAAACTCTGACCATCTATAGCAGGGGTCTCAAACATGCGGCCCGCGGGCCACTTGCGGCCCGCGAAACGATATTTTGTGGCCCGCGGGATAATATGAAAGTTTAATGTAAGTTGAATGCACATATTGCTCTCTTACTCCTCCCTGTCAGCAGTGAGTGCTGCTGTGAATCCCCTCCCCCGCTGACAGGTAGATCTCCCCGCACCGCAGTTGACAGTTGGATCATTCCATATTTAAGTCAAGATTAAGTCATAATAAATGAGAGGGTTTCTCATAATAATATAATGACTAAGTATCTCGAAAAAATGAGAAAGTTTCTCATAATATTGACTTAGTAGCCTATCTGAAAAAATGAAAAAGTTTCATAATAATGACTTAATATCTTGAAATAACGAGAAAGTTTCTTATAATAATTACTTATCTCAAAATAATGAGGAAGTTTCTCATAATAATGACTTGGTATCTCAAAAAAATGAGTAACTTTTTCCTCAACCTTGAACTTCAGCAAGTCCAAGTACAGGTCTACTTACTGACGATCATCTTCAAGCTATACTGAGTCTCAACAGTTTCTTCTCTCAAGCCAAATGTGGCTCAGCTGTGTGAGAGGAAGCGATGCAGGCCTCAAGTCATATTCAGAAGAACCGTTCATGTTCTTCAATATTCTGTTTATGTTCAGGACAGTTCATGCTCAGAAGAACCCATTGAAGTTAAAGAACTGTCAATAATGACGTTTGAGATTTTTTTTTTTTGGTGGAATACTTTATGCGGCCCTTCCTCACCCAAACTCTGCCTCCTGCGGCCCCCAGCTCATTTGAGTTTGAGACCCCTGCTCTATAGGATCCATCTATAACAGATGAAAAATGAACGAAAGAGCATTTTGCTAAATATGTGCATGATTACATAGCCAATATATTGTTCCTTAACCTCTTCTTCAATATTTAATATATGCTTGAATAAATGCATTATACAAACAAGTTTTATAACAGGCAATCTTTAAATGTTTTAGCTGTTTAAAGAAGCTGTTTTTTATATGGCTTTAATTATAATGCTGTTATTATTAAAAAAAAAAAACTTTAAACTTGACTATTTATATTTATAGATATATTTATACTGTTGATGTTGGTTGTTGTTTTTTTTTTTCAAATCACTAAGATTGGGAAATTAAAATTGTAAAAATTCTGGAATCGGATCCTTTTTTAAAATTGCGACTCCTACGTCAGCATTTTAACATGGTTTTAAACTCCTTAAGTTGTAACTATTCAGAGTATATTGAATCTGTGCATGGTCTTAAAATAACCCCAGCCTATTGTTTTTTGCTGTCTCTGTCATGAATGTTAATAGCAGCAGGAATATTTGGCTGCTGTCACTTTAAGACAATGCACAGATTCAATATACTTGGAATAGTCGGAGCCTAATCCGTAAACAGAAGCACCGCTGTAATTGCTTGACACGTGAGGAGGAGTTAGGTTTGCTTTCACATCAAGCAAGAATGCGTGAGCTTCCATTTGCTGTATTTGATGTGCTTTATGCGGTAATGTCTTTGATGTCAGAATTTTCATATTTGAGTGAATTAACACTTTCAACTTGTAAGCATGTAACTAATTCTGCACCATTTGTGCTTTTGAAATAACACTGCAGCTTTTTGAAGAGAGAAAAAAAACAATACCACATCTGTCATTCAGAATAGACTTTCATGCACCTAGCAACTCCATAGAAACCGGCCAGAACCCCCTAGCAACAGCATAGCAACATGCTAATAGAACACTCTGAACAGTCACAACAAATGAATTCGGTAAACAACGTCTTGGTAACTGCGTATCCAGATTTCCCTAGCTACACCCTGGCAACTCCCTAGCAACACCTTAGCTTCATGATTCCAAAAACTGCTCAGCATCTTTTTCACTGACATGCAGAATACAGATTATTGAACTGTTCATTAACTTTTAATGCAAGCCTTGAGCTGTATGTGTATGTGCATGTGCAACTGAAAGCAAATGTAGTTTTCACAGGCTTTTAGCGTGCCGTACGGTTAATGATAACGTCTTTTCTCTGTGTTCCAGAACTTCCAAGCTTCTGTCAATCAAGTCTTTCCTGCTGAGGATGATGTCAACAAACATGTGGAGGACAACTGTAAGTGTCAATGTGTTTGAGATGTACATGTCTGTCATGTGTTGGATGAGATGACACCGTTCACTAATGGCTTCGTGTGTGTGTGTGTGTGTGTGTGTGTGTTTTACAGGCTCGTTGATGTACTTGAACGAAGCCACGCTTCTAAATAATGTCCGTGTGCGCTATAGTAAAGATAAGATTTATGTAAGTATCTTCTTTGTTGCAAATGTGGTCATGAAGATGCTATTCTCTATGTCCTCTGTGCTTGATGATGTCCACTCTACATGGCAGCACGTCCCAAGCCTAAAGTATATTTCACTTGTTCTCCTGGTCGCTTCATCTCACGGACTGTATACAAAGTAATTTTCGCTCATTTTGTTTGCTGTTCAAGTGATTGAACACTCAAATAGAAGGGTCCACTAGTTTTTCTTTTTCCTGTTTGTTTATTTAAAATACGCTACCATTCAAAGTTTGGGTAGGAAGTTAATGCTTTCTTTTAAGTGCAATTTTGTATCAAATTGATCAAGTGTCAGTAAATATTTTAACTTTGTTAAAAAATCTATTTCAAATGCTGTACTTTTGTGCGTCAAAGAATCCTCAACATTTATCAAATTTTCCATAATAAGTACCACAAACATTTTCCTCTGTGATAATCATATCAGAATGATTTATGTTGGGTCATGTAACAGTGAAGAGTGGAGTAATGATGCTAAAAATGCAGCTTTGATCACAGGAATAAATTACACTTTACTATATATGAAGAAAACAGTTCTTCTAAATGGTGTAAATGTTTCAAAATGGTCTTGTAGCCTATACTGTAATTTGATCAAACAAATACAGATGAGCTTGAGACTTTCAAAACATAAAAAAAAATCATAATATAGTGCTCATTAAAAATGCTGTTCATAGACGATTCTCTTTTTAGTTTTTTGAAATTCCAACAAAATGTGTTCCAGACATTTGTTGCTAACATCCTGATTGCTGTGAATCCATATTGTGAGATTCCCAAGCTGTATTCCCCAGAGAGCATTAAAGCGTACCGGGGCCGATCGCTGGGTACTCTACCACCTCACGTCTATGCAATTGGTGAGTATGTCTGCGAGCAGATCGTGTGCCTGCATGCTACATTTAATGCAAAGAAGTGATATTAAAGTGCCTCTATTATGCTGTTTTAAATGTTCTTATAATAGGACATGCATCCGAGCGACCACTTTTTCGCATTACGTAGTAGTAGTAATAATTTGTTACATTTATATAGCTCTTTATCATGAACTCAAGGCGCTTTACAAGGAACTGGTCGTCACCTTTTTGATTGGTCAGATGGTCTGGTCTGTTGTCCACTTCTAGCATATGTTGAAACGAAACACCTAATACATGTCTGAATTTCAGCTCTGGACGCTTTCTTAGCAATTGATAAGAACGGTAACACTGGCTACTGTTTTACCATATCAATTCCTGTGTGTGTCTTCATCCTTTTGAAGTTCATGCAAAGAGTTTTTTTCATAGTGCAAAAAAAGATTCTTCTCAACACGTAGACAAAATGAACCAAACTTTTCTAGTCTCCACATTGGAGGGTCAAAGTAGACTGATCTTTTTCTTTTAGGACACAATAACTTTGTTTACACTTTTGCAGACCTTTTACATTCATTAACAGCTGTATAACACACTGCATGAAAGGATCATATTTGAAAAAGCATAATAGGGGCACTTCAAGGCTTCTCAGTGAACTACACAAGATATATAGTATTCGCTTGTATTTACGTATACTCACACCTTTTATTTATTGTGTTTAGCGGATAAAGCTTATCGTGACATGAAGGTGTTAAAGATGAGTCAGTCCATCATTGTGTCGGGAGAGTCGGGAGCTGGAAAAACCGAAAACACCAAGTTTGTTCTCAGGTATAGAAAGGTCTATTTATATGCCAATAAAATAGTTTGAATAACACGAATATATGCTTTTCTACGTAACATTAATTGAGGAATGATGAATATGTTTAATCCAATGTGAGATGGGTTACTCTTTCCTCTCACAGGTACTTAACTACATCTTACGGCACAGGTCAAGACATTGATGAAAGAATAGTTGAAGGTATGCTTGAATGACGACCATTACTTTAACCAAATGTAAGTCTTAGAAAAAAGTTGTTTCTTTGTCATATTTTCTACCTGTTAATTCTAGCAAACCCACTGCTCGAGGCGTTTGGGAATGCCAAAACTGTCCGAAATAACAACAGCAGTCGCTTCGGGAAGTTTGTGGAGATTCACTTTAATGAGAAGGTTTGTCTTATATAAAAGTCTCACTACAAACAGATAAATGCTTTTTAAGATGGCATTGCACTGTTTTAGAGTATCGCCGAGTTTGTTGCTGTTGGTTTTTAATTGATGATTATAGTAGTGATGCAAATGTGTGTTTTTGAAACTGAATTTGTTAGACATTTGTAAAACGCAGCCCTGATTTGTTTTCCAGAATGCAGTAGTAGGTGGTTTTGTGTCTCATTACCTGTTGGAGAAGTCCCGTATCTGCACGCAGGGTCAGGAGGAGAGGAACTATCACATCTTCTACAGGCTGTGTGCTGGAGCTCCTGAAGACATCAAGGAGAAGTTCCACCTCAGCTCTCCAGACTATTTCAGGGTGTGTGAATCCTGCGTCTCACAGACCCACTGCACTTACATTACACTTGAACTTCTTTAAAGTAGCTCTAAACCTGGTATGAAGATGCATTTTGGTCGATCGGATCACAACGGTTTGAGCTTGTCTACTTTTGATCACGCCTAGAGGAAGTTGAAAACTCATTCGACTGGATTGCTTTCTTCGTGTAAAGGCTCAGGTCATCAAATGAGTTTGAACAGCCACTAAAAGACCCTCTACTCTTTAAGGGCCAGTCACACAGCCGATCACGCACAGATTGGGTTTGTGCGTCGAGAAATTGACCAAAATATTCGACGCACGCCCGATGCATGAATCACTGACGGAGCGCGTCCAAACAACGCACGCTTCGCGAACGTTCCACGAACAAGCACTTTCAGAATCCACATTGTCAGTGGATGTCAGTGGAATGAACGTGATGCGTGCGCCGTTCATGCGTGATATGAAGGTGGGGCGTCAGTGGACGTGCGCGGTTTCGAACCAGTTCCGACGTATAAGCACTGATGGCCGACGCGTGTCCCGCGCATACTCGACGCATAAACCACAAACGCCGACTCATGAATAACGCACACCGAAAATTTTTTAACCATTCAAAACTCAAAATCACACACAAACCGCCTTTGACGCACATCCACTTACAATCACTGACGGTCCACGTTCGTTCCACCGATGAATTACGCATACGACGCACACGTAATTCATGCGTGATTCATGCGTTTTCGCTGGATGACTGGCTCTTTAGATACTGACCTAATGCGTAAACATTATGGGAAGAGTGCAAGACATACAGGATTTAAACTTTGTTGGCTGGAGACTCAAGTTTTATTTGAAGAAGAAAAAAGTACCAAACTCAATGTTCTCTCTCCATTCCTGATTTCTAACTCAAGCTCACAGAGTTCAGCTGGTCTTGAAACTAAAGCTTATACTCTTCAAATGTTTTTCTGTCATCTCCAGGTGCGTGAGCTTATTTTCTCCATTAGTTCAAAGATCTGAAAAAACCCATACCTTTATACACCCATAGACCCTCTCCTTGAAGAAATCAGGACAGCAGTGGCTGAAAGTGGACAAGAGACCGATTAAAACAGCAGGAATGTGTCTCCATCATGTACTTGTGATCCGATCAACCAAAACGCATCTTAATACTAGGTGTAAACTGGACCTAAGTGACTCAATGAGCAGTTTTACATGCACGTTCTTAACCCGTGCTCATGGTCACGTGAAGGCATTAACCCATTTTCCTTTAGTGGAGTAAAGTCATAAACCGCTTAAGCATGAACTGATCGAGAGAGAAAAAATGATTTCTTTCCCCCCTTACCTCGATTTTTGCCTGGCATTAACTTGTGTTCTCTGGGCTTATTGAAATGTGCATGTGAAAGGAGAGCGTCCTTACTGCGGATTCAAGTGTTTCACTGACATATTGCAAACTCTCAACCCAAGAAGTTATTAAAACGTGTTCTCGCATAAGTGGTGTAGCCAAAATTGTGCCTCAGTAACTGCATAAGAGGAGAATATAGGTCTGTAAGCTCTCTGCTGATGATTTGGAGTACTCTTGGGTTGTTAATGCTTTATTTAACATCACAACTGACATATAAATGGAATACTCTACTTCCGATACACGAATAGTTAGGTTTTGACCTCAATGCCAGGGAATAATCTGATTTGTTAATGAAGTATTAATTGCATTGCCAGCTTATTGATTTGCTTGTTGACCAGGCGGACGGGTTAATTCAGTACGAGTTATCAATGTGCTCAGTGTCAGTAAACAAGCAACTTCATTTATATCGATATAACTGATAGCATTTTCATATGCATTCTTCTTATGACAGGCACAAAGTCTGTTACTGTTCTTTATTAGCATGACCTTATTGTTTGGCATATTCAGTGTTGAAGTTGTATTATTTAATTCATAAATGTCTGCCAGGTGTTCTTTAAAAGATCACATTTCTAAACCATGTTTATTGTACACATTTATTTCCCAATCTAGTATCTAAGTCGAGGATGCACGAGGTACTTCTCTACCAAGGATTCAGACAAGCTGATTCCTCAGAACCGCAAGAGTCCAGAGGTAATGCACTTATTTTCAATGTGTTCTCTGTATGATCAGAGGAACCATCGATGTGGCTTCTGAAGGTCCTTTGAGGGGGAACTCGTTTGTCTTCACTCTTGCTTAAACATTAAAATAAAGTTAGTTTGGATGAGTAAGAGTTTAAATGTGTTGGATGCATCTGAAAGGCAAATGCTGTGTAGAAGGTCCTGGAATATACTTCCATTTTTTGTGTTTTTTTTCCACCAATTTCAAAACCAAACGGAAAAAAAAAAAAAAAAATATTTTCAAATATTCAGTTTTCAAAGTTTTGGATTAAGGGTGATGGGTAAAAGAAGAGTCTTTGGTGAAGGGGTCAGTAGATGCGGGATGTGATGCTGGATTAATGGATTCAGCGTTGATTAGCCACAATAAGCCTCAGCACTGATTGATCGTGGCGTTTGCGAGCGTCTACACTTGTGTTTGGTTGCTGGTCTATGGCTTTATTTAACATATCCAAGGCATCAAAGCTAATGCATATCAAATTGTTTATAATTTATGCATGATTATGTTCACACTAATCTAATCATTTCTCTAATCATCATTGTCTATGGTTGTGTGTGTGTGTCTCTGTTTGTGTGTCCCTGATACGTCAAAGGATGGGCAGGTGAATATGTGTGTTGTGCAATCAATGGGACTTTGGTTTTCTTCTCTTCTTTTGTGATATAAATGATGACCTGGGTCCAATGTATTTCTTATAGGACAGTGATAACTATATTGTGGACTTGTGCCATGTGAAATGTGAGTTACTTATTTGAATTGATTTCTGATTGTTTCCTTGTTCCTTTAGTTAACAGTTCAATACAACATCATCTCTTTTTTTCCACTGGTTAATATTAACCTTTTACAGCATGTCTTGCCATGGACAATGAACTCTGAAAAAACTGTGTGAAATATATTTGACCCAGATCTTATAAAAAGGGGAAGTTACTTTCATTTATTGGGAGTTGAACTGCCATTTCCTCCACTTTTGGCTTTTCTTGGCTTTCCCTAAGGTAATGGGATATTCTTCTCTTAATATTTCGGTTTATGATTTGGTACAAAATAGTTTGTTGTTTTACAGCAGGATGTAAGTTTAGAAACTTTGCCCCTCCCACTGTCGGTGGGGCCAATACTGCAGCAGCATCATCATTATTAATAAATCATTTTATTTGAATAAAGTCAACAGGTTGTGGAGTACAAAACTAGACAAATTTGGCATATTTTGAAAGCTTAAACATGTAATATTTCTAGTTAAACTAATAATGATACTGCAGTATTGGGTCTGCGGGGGTTTCACGGAGATGAAGAGATTAAAACCCACCACATGAATTCAGGTTAAGGATATTAGTGGTGTCCTATGACATGGTATGGTTGCAGTGTTTGTGTGTGCTGCATTTACACACTTCTCTCTAGCAGCTGCATTTGTACCCCATCAGCTTCCTTTCAAATGTCACGTGTTTCTGAACAGAAGACACCGATCCATAATGCCAGGAACAATAGTTTCAGCTCAGTTTCAACGGGTGCAAACTGTCTGTCATTTCAAAATATCCACGCAAAGCTACATCAGGCTCGTGATCGTTTACCTGCGGCTCTATCGCTGAAGAGAGTCTGGAAGCAGTATTGTCTCGGCACGATCCGCAACGCCGTTTATGACGTGGATCCAACTGCGCGAAATGCCCAAAGCTGCGCTGATATATGTAGACAGCAAACTTTTTTTTTTTTGCACTTTACAGCAGAATCAGACATCAAAGACTAGAAAACCTACATCTGAAGTTTGTCCTTTTTTCTTTTTTTTATAAAACTTAATTTATAAATCAGTAAAGTTAATGAAAATATAAGTATGAATACTAAAAGATTAGACTAGAGATTTTCTGTCAATAGCTGTGTTTCTATCCAAAGCTGCAAATATTATTTGAATATTGCGTAAAACTTAATAAACCATGTATGTGTTCTAGAGAAGAAAATCATCACTTCCTGCTAAATGTCTGCATTTGGGGAAGAAACTGTGTCTTTTTCCTTCATCATAAATGAGTCTCAGGCGAAGCTCAATAAACGGTCATGTTCTCTTGCGTTGAGATGCTGGTGTTTCGTTGTCTTCTGGAGGAATTAAACCAAGTCATTCTGATGACAAACCAGCATTTGAGATACTGTAATGTGATTGGTCAGCTGGTTAGTCCAGCTGTCCAATCACATCCACCGTTGAGGCAAAATATTGTGAGTTTGTTGTTCCACTTCAAGGGTTACTTTGTTCGGTAAATGTTTTATCGTACTTTGTGCAGGGTTTTTTGTTTTGTTTTTTTTATCTGATAAAAAAACCAATAAGCTTTTTTTTTTAATGAATGTTTTTAGACTTGAATGCATCAATGGAAACACTGCTAATGTCGTGAATGCAGTTCCTCGACCCCTTTGGCTTTAGTAATTTAAAAATGACTTTACTGCCTGCAAAATTTTGCAGAACAACAGTAAATGTGACTGATTGCAACTACAACACCTTAATACAGTCAACTTTAATGGAGTTTGGTTGTCTGCAGTTGCATCAGAGGAACCAATCAACTTCGTCTAAACGTATTCAATTTGATCTCAACCTGAAGGCAAATGACTGTAAGGCCGTGACGGTCAGTTTCACGATGTAGCTTTGTGGATATTTTCAAGTGGTTGATGTTCTGCTGCCCATGCACTTTTGGTTATGTAGTGTAGAGTAACAAAAAGTTGCTGTGCTGGACCTAATGAGCAGTTGTGTCCCTGGATAAGCTCAGTGTTTGTGTTCTGACAACATGCATGAGTCTAACTTCAGCGTTGTTCCTCAGCATCTGAAGGCCGGCCCTCTGAAAGACCCTCTGCTGGACGATCATGCCGACTTTAACAGAATGAGTGTGGCCATGAAGAAGATCGGTCTGGATGACACCGAGAAGCTCAACCTGTTCAGGGTGGTGGCTGGGGTTTTGCACCTTGGGAACATTGATTTCGAGGAGGCTGGAAGCACCTCGGGTAAACGGAGAGTTAGTGTAGCTCCTGAATTACACCGTTTTGCTGCTAACCGTTCAAATACTCAACCCTCAATCAGTTTGAGAGTTTTTAACTAAAGTAGAATTTAAATACCTCACTTGTTGCTCTTTTAATGTATTTTAACTAGTTACTTGCCATTAAAATAGCCAAGGAAGCTGGCATGACATTAAAACACCAACCTGCTAATTGTTTATTCACTGAAAACTGCTGACAAATATTGAAAATGTAAAAATCCAGACTATAGCAATATCTACAAATTTGTATCCAGCTGTTTAGTTTAGTCAAATTGGTTTACAGAACTTGTCATTTAGACAGACTGTTTCTGTGAGTTTTTTTATTATGACTTGCTGCTTCTGAGAGAACTTTTCATCCAGATGTGTATTAGTGTTACTGTTAAATAAAACGAAGATTATCACTAAACGGTTCTTGAAATTCTTCAAATAAAGCTACAATAAAATGTAAATATTACATGGAAAAACTTGGCAACTAAATAAAATAAGTTGAAGTGCTAAAATGACTAAAAAGTAAATTGAAGAAAAACGACAATTACTAAGAGAACCTGAGAATATAAAAATAAAAGCCAATTCAAAATATTAATAAATACCATATATATATATATGAAAATAATAGTAAAATAACACTGATTTGATTTCATTGCGTCTCTGAAATGGTAAAACGTGAATGTCAACAGTCCCCGTAGTGACAGCGGCTTAATAAAGATACTAAATAATGCATTATTGTCTTAATTTATTATAATTCCTAAATGTAACTGTAAGGTTTATTGTTCCTATGTAACCTACTATAAAAACAATGGAAGTCAATTGAAAAACAAATGTGTGTGTGGCAAGTTGAGATCCGCTTTAAAAAAACTGAAGAAAATGCGTTCATTTTATTTTTTTATATATATATGTGTGTGTGTGTGTGTGTTGGTCTCTCACTGCACTAATGTTGATGTGTTTCAGGGGGCTGTGTCTTAAAGAAGACGTGCGGCCAGTCGTTGCAGTTCTGTGCGGAGCTGTTGGGTCTGGATGAGGAAGATCTTCGGGTCAGTCTCACCTCCAGAGTCATGCTCACCTCTGCAGGGGGCGTGAAAGGAACCGTCATCAAGTAATAGCCGCTCACGTTTGAAGCCTCGACAATCCTTAACCAGAGATAATGGTGATACTGAGCGCTTTCTCTTGATTGGCGTGAAAGAAACAGTTGGGCTGTTCTTCTGCAGGGTTCCTCTGAAGGTGGAGCAGGCCAGCAGTGCGCGTGACGCTCTGGCGAAAGCCATCTACAGCCGTCTCTTTGATCACGTGGTCACCAGGATCAACCAATGCTTCCCCTTTGACTCGTCTGCTCACTTCATTGGTGTGCTGGACATCGCTGGCTTCGGTACAAGACCGTCTTTGCTCAATGATACTCGGTTCCAGACGATGCGCCATTAATGCCATGTCAATCACATGCTGTTAAGATCCTTACAAAAAACATCACTGGCACAACACCCGAAATAAAATGAAATATTTGCATGTTGCCGAATATCAGAATATGCCTGTTGAAGCTAACCAACTGCAAAACATCTTCCTTTTCCTCAGAGTATTTTGAGCACAACAGTTTTGAGCAGTTCTGCATCAACTACTGTAATGAGAAACTGCAGCAGTTCTTTAATGAGCGCATCCTCAAAGAGGTGAGAGTCGGTCACCGCTTATTTACAACGGCCAGACACAGTTTACAGACGTGTGTTTTCACTAAATCTGTTTTTGTATATATTCAAGCTACTGTCAATACTGTTCCATTTTCTTTAATATTATATTGTGTACAGTAAAAAATGAGTCCTTATTAGCAAGGATGCATTCAACTGATCAAAAGACTCTTATAATGTTGAAACATTCGGGGAGATAAACAAGATTTTACGGAAGCGTCCAAATCTGAGTGGTGTTTTGTTGAAGCACTGATAGACGTTGTTGTAAAGCATTTGCTGGCCTGATATTACGTCTGTTGTTTTGTGTTTGGTTTATAGGAGCAGGAACTGTATCAGAAAGAAGGTCTGGGAGTCAATGAAGTCCATTATGTGGATAATCAGGACTGTATAGGTCTGTGCCTGCTACAAATATATGATGTTTGCACACTTGATAAACTTTTGGTAACCTAAATGTGCTTGATGAGTGTATGAATTTGTCTTTTGCCTTCGTATCTTCTTCTGTTTAGACTTGGTGGAGTCGAAGTTAGTTGGCATATTGGATATCTTGGATGAAGAGAACCGGCTACCTCAACCCAGTGACCAGCACTTTACCGAGACCGTCCACAGTAAGCACAAGGACCACTTCCGCTTGACTGTGAGTCACACTTCACAACAGCCCTCATGTCAGCGTCTCGCTCTAGTTTGGTGGCTTTAGTTGTGAAATCGCATGTCTCACAGGTTCCCAGGAAGTCCAAGCTCACAGTGCACAGGAACGTCAGGGACGACGAGGGCTTCATCATAAGACACTTTGCTGGCGCAGTCTGCTATGAAACGGTACACACACACACACATTTTCTTGACTATATTATATATAATTATAGAGTACATCATGTTTAATGTCCAAACAACTTAAAACTGTTGGATCCTAGGCTCTTAATTCAGAAATCACAACTAGATATTAATGTTCGAAAGATCATTTTGAGCCACTGCCCATATGTTACAAATGTATACAACCAATTAAAGTGTGTACATAAAACAAAAAATACTTTCTACCTGCATATTGATGGCAATTATAGGCCTACAGACGGAGCACACATGATCTTCCCTCCCCTCACTCTTCAGGTGTTATCGGAAATACCGACTATTGTCCTAAAATCACTGTAGCACTAACTGTTCATTTATTCTAGATCATATATATTCTTACATTGTCACTTGAACACTGCTCTAGGAAGCAGATCACAGACCTTGTCCTCTCTGTCTTTCAGACTCAGTTTGTGGAGAAGAACAACGATGCTCTTCACATGTCGCTGGCGTGTCTGGTGAGCGAGTCGAAGGATAAATTCATCGGAGAGCTCTTCGAGAACTCCAACCACACCAAAGACACCAAGCAGAAGGCTGGCAAACTGAGCTTCATCAGTGTAGGCAACAAATTCAAGGTCAGCCTCAAAATCATTTAGTCTGACAGCCGTGTAAAGGGTTTCCACTGGACTTTATAGAGTTAAATTTAGTTTGATCAAATTTAACATCAAAGTCATAAATTACTTTTATGCATTCAACAGATGCTTTTATCCAAAGCGACTTGCATTGCATTCAAGAAGCACATTGGCATTCGAATCAGTTCTTGCTTTCTCTGGGAATCAAACCCATGACCTTGGTGTTGCAAGCGCCACACTCTTCTGTTTGAGCGACAGGAAAGCAAACTGTAAAATGTGAATGAAACTTCTTCAGTTCTATAACAAATGTATTGTATTAAGAGGTTTTCAATTTGGTTTTGGAAAAACAGTGATGTAGCCTGATATGATTATTAAACTTCATGTGAAAGTAACGATGAGAAGAACATCGCAGAACAAGTGAAAGACGTTCGCTGAATGAAAGTGCACCAACTATTCCTGAGGTAACCCTGTAAACAAAGTTGCTGTCCTATACCTTCTGACTCATTTGAGTTTTGTTTATGAGGGAAATTGAGTTGGCATTACTTAAGGCTGCATGTTTATTTGGCAAACCCTAATTAGATGAGTTCAAAATATTTAGAAGTCTGATGCAAGTAATTACCTTTTACAAAGAGTAAAACCAAGGCAATATTGTTTTACAGTGTACATTATTAAAATCAAAAGTTGTATCTGCTAATATTAATAGACTTTAACCAACTATTAACATGAATAAAGAATAATAACTACTGTATCAAATGTAGCTATTGCTCATTGTTAATGTTAGTCTATGTAATGCAAGAACTAACATTAACCATTGAGACAATATAGTAAGGTGTTAACAGTTTGAAATATTTGTTTGCTTTTATACCATTTTTTTGTGTGTATTGTTTATTGTATATTTGTGTTGAGTTCCTTTTTACTGTGACTCAAACTTATCACAGTAGCCTACGTGGTATCCTGCTCTGATTGGTCTGTTAAACTCTAAATGTATTGGTTGTGTGTATTGAAAAGATGTTGAGTGTTTGAAGCGTGCAGAAGCCCTGCTTTACAGTTAAGGTAAAGAATCTGAAATGCATGGTTTAATTTGAGGTTTAATGTCTTTGTTCTGTTTGGACACGCAGTTTTAAGGTCATTTTGCAGGTCTTATATTTGATCTCCTGAAGTTTTTTTTTTAATGTCCATATTGTTTTGTCTCTCACAGACACAACTGAACATTCTTCTGGAAAAGCTGCACAGTACTGTGAGTCAAGACCATTTTTGTTGTGGTTTTCACCTTAATGTTATAAACCATCGCAGTCTGGCAAAAACTTTGTAGCTCCTTTTTTTAAATAAACCATTACTATTGGTCACCCTTTATTTCAGTCAGTGGGCTTTGCAAATGTTAACCAGTGATAAGTATTAAAAAGATCTTGTGACTCCATTGGCTCCTCAAACTGTCAGTCAAACTTCATAACTTGGCTTTATTGTGAATGACGTGCCACACACAGTTTGGAGCGTTGCCATTTGTTAGCAATGCAAAGGTAAATGAAGAACTGCTTGTTTGAATAAGTACAGCATTTTCTTTTCAAATTTATTTTTAAATATATTAACACCAAATTTTGGCCATTTCGCCCCCACGTAGCTACAGTAATCTTTATAACTTGTCTGCAAATTCTTCAAAATTTGCTGGTCGGACACCTCGCAACTCCAACTTATTTTGTTTAATGATTATTATTAATGCAGTGTTTTATTCCTTCCCGAACAGACAAGGTTTCTGCCGACAGTGACGATATATATTAGCACATTTGAAAGTGATGAGGTGTTTCAGTGATTCACAGCTGGTTATGGTTGTGCTGTTGTGTTTCAGGGTTCAAGTTTTGTCCGCTGTGTGAAGCCCAATCTGAAGATGGTCGGCCATCATTTTGAGGGGGCTCAGATTCTGTCTCAACTACAGTGCTCAGGTTAACACACACACACACACACACACACAGGGTTTTGATTTTACACTTTCAAGTTCGAGTTCAAATGGATGCCTTTAAATTGGCGCATTCTCAAATGTACAGTGTTTGATTGTCAAGGCACAAAATCAAAGTGACATTTTAGTCAGCTGGACCATATCCTGTCTGTGAGGATCAGATCTATGGAGTGCCGCCCGGTGTCTGAGAGGGCCTGTGTTTGTCCACTCAGGGATGGTGTCTGTTCTGGATCTGATGCAGGGCGGCTTCCCGTCGCGAGCGCCTTTCCACGAGCTCTACAACATGTACAAGCAGTACATGCCCGCCAAACTGACCCGACTCGACCCGAGACTCTTCTGCAAGGTGCGTGTTACATCAGGACAGTTGTTAAGTACATGTGCAACAGTCTTCTGGGTTGTTCACATATTAAAAGCATTTAACTTTTTCTCTCTCCAGGCTTTGTTCAAAGCTCTTGGCCTGAATGAAAATGATTATAAATTTGGTTTGACAAAAGTCTTCTTCAGACCTGGAAAGGTGACACTTCATTCTTATTTCACTGTGTCTCATGGATCTAAATGTGTAGGTCGTATTTTACCCAAAATAAGAAAAAACAATGTATGTAGAATAGTTTAATTTCATTGTGTGAGGCCCAATTTCCTTTCTGGATTGTTTTTGTTCTGTTTCCCTTTAGATTTTGGGATGAGAAATGACTCGCCCAACAGTTAATTCTGATTGATTTAACTTTTTCTGATTGTAGTATGGGAATGGTAGATAACTTTCATTGCCTGTTACCATAAATACCTCTGAGCTGTTCAGATGACTGACTGATTGCTGTTGCTCCTGTGTCAGTTTGCAGAGTTTGATCAGATCATGAAGTCCGATCCAGATCATCTGGCTGAACTGGTGAAGCGTGTCAATAAATGGCTGATCTGCAGCCGCTGGAAGAAGGTGCAGTGGTGCGCCCTGTCCGTCATCAAACGTGCGTAACAAACCAACGCCTGCCCTGTGGTTATGACCTGACGTTTATATACACCTACAGAGGAGGGCAAATTTGCAGAAATGAAAAAGAATATATACATTTATATGAATGAGTACAATGTAATGAAAGAATAAATAGAGAAATACAATGCATAATTACAGAAATTAAGTAATAAAGGACTAACCCTTAATGGCTAATTTGCTCTGTCAGTGAAAAACAAGATGCTGTACCGAGCCACAGCGTGTATCCAGATGCAGAAGACCGTTCGCATGTGGCTGTGCAGGAGGAAACACAAGCCACGGTGAGCGACACAGAAGAGAGTATTCTCACTTTACAGGACGCCACTTTGTAAATAATCATTTAGGGAACACTTTACTATAACATTATTGTATTTTCCGCACTATAAGGCGCACCTAAATGACCTTTTTAATCGGCCATGCACCTTATAATCAGGTGCGCCTTATGGTGCGGAAAATACGGTAGTTGCGATGAACTAGCAATAATCAATACTTCTACAGGCACTTATTAATCTCGCTTAATGTTCATTTATGATCCATTTTTTATTTGTTTCTGTTAACATTAGTTAATGCACTGTGATTAACGTGAACAAACAATGAGCACATTTATTTTTATTGACTAATATCAAAGCTCATTGTTCCCGTTAGCTATTACTAACAAATGAGACCTTATTGTAAAGTGTCAAAAAAATATATAATAAAAATATCATATACCTAAATAAAGTTGTCGGGAGATGCGATTAATTTCCCCCGTCTATGTAAAGTTTCATGACCAGTTAAAAAACATGACTCAAACTGCACCCACATTTATTAATAGTGGATGCATTTCTGGTTATGCGTTAATCTGTTCAAGATTTCCTTTTCAAATAAATGCTGTTCTTTTGATTTGAGCGTTCTTTCTATTCATCAAAGAGCCATGAAGAAATGTGAAGCAGCACAATTGTTTACAACACTGATAAAAAAAGAAATGTTTGTTGAGCATCAAATCATGATTTTTGAAGGATTATGTGGAGTAACAATGCTGAACAATCAAGTTTGATCACAGGAATAACACTTTTGAACAGTATTGTAGTTGAAATTATTTTCTGTACTAATATTAGACATTTCTGTACTGTAGAACTGTGGAAGTGATGTTACACACAAAGCATTATAAATCTGTCAGTATTGATGTAATTGTGTGTGTGTGTGTGTGTGTGTGTGTGTGTTAGGATCGATGGGTTGGTGAAAGCACGTAACCTGAAGAAGAGTATGGAGAAGTTGAATAAGGTGGTGTCTGGACTCAAGGAGGGCAAACAGGAAATGAGCAAACACATGCAGGAGCTCGATTCCTCCATCAACGCTCACATACTCAAGATAAAGGTGTGTGTGTGTGTGTCCGAGAAAAGGAGCCGTCTTGAACCATTAAAATGCCTAAAAGGAGTGCAGATAAAGAAGTGTGTCCTCTGCTGTCTCTCCTCACATTAGAGCACTATAATGACCCGCATAGACATCGACCACGAGCAGCAGGTGCTGGTCAAGCGCTCGCAGGAGCTGCTCGGCACCATGCAGAAGAAGAAACAGGAGGAGGAGGAGATGGAGCGCCTGAGACGCATCCAAGAGGAAATGGAAAGAGAGAGGAAGAGACGTGAAGAAGAGGAGCAGAAGCGCAAACAAGAGGAAGATGAAAGACGCCTGTGAGTGTACAAATCACAGACGCTCCAAACTGATTTAATGTTTTTTTATTCTTTTGAAAGCGCTTGCTAGGGATTTTCTCTGCTAAAAGTCAAGTGTGAGGACTATAGTACACCATAAAACTATCATAAAGTTATTGACTTATGGAAGGAAGTCGTTTTTACTGATGCACCTTTAAGGCTTTATATGAAAATGACCTGTTACAATAAAATACAATTCTGCTTATCTGATATATTGAAAATTATTAAATATTTAAATGGTCTTGACCTTGCAATTTATAATCAGAATGTCATAACACGACTCGGCTGAAGCTTGTCTCTGTGTGTGTTTCAGGAAAGCAGAGATGGAGTTGAAAAGAAAACAGGAAGAGGAGGAGCGCAAGAAAAGAGAGGAGGAGGAGAGGAGACTGCAGGTGACATCAGCGTTATACTCCACATTAAGCCTTTTGTTCCAGTGTTAGTACATGTTACCTTTAGTGAAAACCACAAATTGTACTTCTGCATCCCTGCCTTCAGACCGTCAAATCGACAGAGGGTTATTAACATAGTACGATGCAAGTGTTCGTCATTAGGTTATTCTTCCATTAACTGCTCTTTAAACATCGTTATGGTAAAAATGAAACCCCAAGTCAACCGCTTTCTCGGTACGTAATGTGGAAATGAATGTACAGTAGAACCCCGACTTACAAAACGCTCTACGTCTGAAAAATTCAACATACGATAAAAGATTTTGGGTTTTTTTTCGCCCGAGTAACGACAAAATGATCGAGATGCGAAAAAACATTTCCGAGTTTTGTTTTGAAATTCGCGCTGATTTTGGTTCGGGTTGAATGAAGGCTACAGTTTGTCCGGTCAGAACAATGATGTCTCACTCAGGGAATAATCCAAAACTGGTGTTTATTAAAGGTGCATAGATGTGTGGTTACGAATGATCGATAAAACTTAAACGATTAGCACTAATATTCCCTGTATTTCACTAATATTCCCTTTTTTCTAATCACTCACCATGGATGTGAAGATTGTTGCTGAAGAGAAAAGGAAGAAGAGGATGTTTTACATTGCATTGAAAAGGGAGATAATTGAGAAGTATGAAGCTGGGATGCGCTTCATCCCATGCTAAATGTGATGTTTTTGTAGGGCTTGGAACGGATTAGGCAATTAACATGTAAAAGCCTGACCGACATACGAAAAGATCGACTTACGAAGCCAACCTCGCAGGTTCTACTGTATGGCAGTTTCTCTACCTTTGGCTTAAAACACTGGGCATCGTTTATGAAATGAAACATTTGATTTGACGAACAACGTGCGTACGCCTCTCTTCCAGATGGGAAATTTTAACCGTAAATGATCTTGAAATTGTGCGCAGCTGAACGGATTCAGATCTCTGCCTTGTAAACACCCCATAATTAATGTCTTTAACGTCCAAATGCTTTATTTAAGAGTGATGATCTCTGCCCTAAAGAAATGTGCGTGCGTCTGCTTTAGACCCTTACGTGACGCTAAGCTCTTTTCCACGTCAAAGAATGCTTTTATAAATATGAACATTGCCGTGGATTTTAGTTCAGAGCCTTATTTCAGGCATTTAAACAACCCATTGACCTCAGGACAGTGGAGAAGAAAGGGCTAAAATGCAGAACATGATGTTGATGTGCAGTGATGTGGCAGAGCAGCTGATTGTGACTGTTCCTCAGGAGGAGATGGAGCTGCAGCTGGAGGCGGAGAGGGAGCAGGAGACGGCCCGACAGGCGGTGCTGGAACAAGAGCGGCGGGACCGAGAGCTGGCCCTACGGATCGCTCACAGCGAGGCCGAACTCATCCCAGAGGAGGTGCCCGTGGAAGCCGGTCTGCGCAGGTATTTTCATCCATCTGAAGCCGCTGCCTGCTGTCCATCTCTAGCCTACAGCTAATCACTCATAATGTCCAAATAACTCACATGTAGAGTTTCTTTCCACAAAAACACAGTCAGTCATACAGCTGCAGGTTAAAGGATTGTTCCGGGTTCAATGCAAGTTTAGCGTAGTTGCATCTAAAACAAGCAAAAATCACATGGAAGTCAATGGCCAATCGGTTTTTAACCATAAGACAATTTAGATGACTGTAGCTCAAGTAATACTAATGAAAATGTAGACTCTTGCTTCGTATTCATCGCTATCATTTTTGTTGTTTTAAAAGATAAAACAGAGGTACAGGAGCAAGGCTTAGTTAGTTATGGTGATAGACGCTAAAGAAACGCTTTCCTGCAGCTCAAACAGTAGAGCATGATGCTTGCAACACCAAGGTCAAGGGTTCGATTCCCAGGGAAAGCAACAACTGATTAGATTGTCAATGTGTTTCTTGAATGCAATGTGAGTTGCTTTGGATAAAAGCATCTGCCAAATGCATAAATGTAAATGTAGAAACTGATTCCACGTCAACTAGCATAAGTAATACCAATATTTGGTTTGTTTTTGAAAGAAAAATACTTTCAGTCAAACGCACATTTAATTCATCAAAAGTTACCATAAAGTCAAGTCATTTATAATGTTACTGATGATTTCCATTTAAAAAGTCTTTTTTTGTAGCACAATATATTTTTTAATCTGAAATAAGTAAAAGATGGAGAAAAGCGACTCCTTCAGCTTGTCTTGAGCCTGGACCGTTCTTCTAAAGCATTGATGGTGGTGGGATTTTGAAGACACTGATTGGTCATCTTTAATGCTCTTCCTGTCTGTTTTTACAGTGTTGCACCACCACAAAAGCTCAAGAGCTTGACCATGTAGGTTACATTTTCACTATGTCTCCTATTGAAATATTGATTGTTTACTTGGATTAGTTTAAAAGCTGCTGCTTGGTAGTTTTCTAAAGAATATTATGAAACTACTGTGTATTTTCACATTTATCACCATGAACTTTAAATGAGTGTGTGTGTGTGTGGGGTTACCGCTGACGTCATATACTAACATATTTACGGTCCAATAACCATGTCCATTAGGGAGGAAATGGCCAAGGAAATGTCTGATCTTCTGGCTCGGTGGGTAGAAGGGTTTGTTATCTCGACCGATTTACTCAACCGACAATCAAAACCTTATTCATAAAATGACCCAAAGAGACTCAAATTAAATGCAAATGAAATGATTCTGATAATCTTCAGTCCAATCAATTGAAATTCAAATGAATCCAGAGTCATGTGTCGTTTTATTTCATCTGTCCATGAGTGAATACATTTCCTACTTGTGTTGATTTGTCCTTTTCTTATTTTTTATAGGGTTTAAAATCTACTCTTCTTTAACCCATCTCTGATTCTTTCTCAATGAAATGTAGACATTTTTGTGGCAAAGTTTGATATTGTTTATTACCATGTATTTGATGTAGTTATACGTATTAGGGTGTTTTGTAAGTTTGGTTTATTGGATGTCATGTAAATGTATCTTTAAAAGTTGTGTTTTTTGTACCAGACAGCTTGTAATTCCCAAGACTTTAAGCAGCTCTAGTTTCAAAGTCAGTTTTTGGTCTTGATTTGGTGTTGTGTGCTTGGATTTAGAGCGCCACAGGTGCCCGCCACAAACGCCCAAGCTGATGTCAAGAAATATGAGCTCAGCAAGTGGAAATATGCAGAATTGCGGGATGTCATCAATACGTCCTGTGGTACGAAAGCTTTTATTTGATTTTATTAGATAATTTGAACAGATGAGGTTTTTGATTTTGGTTCTGCATTTCAGTAGATAAAAATTTATGACAGTACGCAGTCCAAACCATGCGTAAAATTGCTTCCATTTGTGTTCATAGAGTACTCCTTTTTGGTGACAGTATGATTTGAAAAGAGAAAATATGTATGAAATTGCCTATTTACTTCATTTGTTATGCTATGTCTTTAAATGAGGCATAGACAAAACCTGGCCATCTTGTGTTAACTTACTCTAGATTGGTAACCTTAAGATTACCAAAACCTTAAGGTTTTAGGCTTCTTAGATAATCTGCTGAAAAATAGTTTCTTAATCTTAATTTCTTTCAGATGATTTCATCTACTGTAAAGTGAATGTAATTGTGTGTTGATGTGGATGTCTGTTTGCTTCTCATGCAGACATCGAGTTGTTGGCTGCGTGTCGTGAGGAGTTTCACCGCAGACTGAAGGTGTATCACGCGTGGAAGTCAAAGAACAAGAAACGCAACACTCAGGATGAGCAGAGGGCACCGAAAGCCGTCACCGACTATGGTAAAAACAAATCACACATGTCCCACTGGAGATCAGGATCAAATGCGTTTTACGCACTCTAGGCAGAAATAATTTTTTGTGGTGTTTTTATTTATTTATTTTTTATAGTTGACGTAATTGAAAGTAAAAGCTTCATCGGTGAGTATCAGCGGCAGTCTAACGAAATGCAACTAAAAGACCTAATCAAAGGAAAAGAGAAAAAATACAACAATTAGCCTAACTCGCTTAACAAAGCCAATAAAAAACAATATTTACAACAAATAAAATATCCTTCTTTCCCTGCTGCTTTCCTAACTATCTGTAATGTGTATATTTATGGCATTTATGTTTGAAAGGTGTCTTCTGCTCACCAAAGCTGCATTTATTTAATCAAAATACAGTAAAAGATGTTGCAAGAAATGTTTTCTTTGAACGTATTTTTGAATGTAACTTATTACAAAGCTCATTAACATGAGATTGTTACAGTTGTGCTGCTTCATATTTTTGTGCGAGGCGTAATTCTTTTAATAAATGCGAAGTCTTGAAAAACATTCAAAGTTTTTAAAAAAATCAGTATAACCTATATAATTGCTGTCAATAAAATAAATTGCAAGCTTCATGTAGAAGGTCAGCATAAAAAATAGCAGTCATTTACTGTTAATATGAGTCAGTGCAGCTCAGTTGGTATCGTTTCATATTATTATGGGTTCGAACCAATCATATTTGGGTTTTTTGGGGGGGGTTTTCAGTAATTAAAAATGTTTCTGTCCTCACTAATAAAAATTCTGTGTGGGTTGAAATTTCCCAGCCAACTGAGTCTCATTCAGCCCGTTTTTTGTGCATTTCCGATTGGAATCGGAGCATAAAATCACTTTTTCAGTTTCGAGCTACATTTATATGCCTTTTGAAATGCGCATTTCTGGAAATCCATTTCAGTCTGACTGCTCTGATAAGATTTTACATGGTTTATGTGACTTTCTCACGCCACATAAAGCATAAGCATCAGACGTTGTTATAGGAATCATGCTGAAAGTCTCTGCAGAAACAAGCTTGTGTTGTTGGAAAGTGCCGGATGAGCAGAAAATGTCAATATAACGTCATGTTTTGGAACGGCACAGAATAAATCCGCTCATAACAGCCTCCAGTTGCTTCAGGGACAATCCTCCAGCGCTGGCCACACATTGTCCTGTTGTAAATAAGACAACATCTGTGTGACAAACCCCTCCATACTGCTGTTGTTTCTGGCGAGTGCCTACCAGCCCAACATCGCTTCTATAGAAACCAATGCAGATATTCTGGAAAATGACAGTGGCATGAATCGTATAGATCTGATCCAAACAGTTGTTTGGATCTTGAACAGTCAATAAAAAAAAGGAAAACAAAAAAGGGCTGTTAAATAACATTAAGAAAATGAGAACTAATAATCAAAATACGTCAATGGTACAAATAATATAATTAAACAAAGCTTTTTAAGTGCAAAAATTGAATAAAGTGCTGAAATGTGAAACAACATTGTATATAATCTTCACTGTAGTGATTTCCTTGTCTTTTGTGGTTTGATTAACATTATAGATGCAAACAGCATGAATATTAATTTATATTTAAGACATGATGCACAAATCCAAGTTATAGAGACGGATACACGTCGTCTTTCTGGACTGTTTTTGTTCACCGACATGTTTGCATGTTGACAATTTATGTGAATTTGTCCTTTCAAGCGCAAGATTTGAAAGAACTGCACTGTACACATATTTTCTGTGCACACTTTGGATGAGTGCACAATCGTTTGGCTGGTTGTGGCCGAGATTTACACTGATGTTTTATCTTGTTGCGACTGGCTAGAAGATGTTAAAATAATTAGATTTTTATTGTGTTTTTCTAACATCCCATCATCCTCCAGCCCAGCAGAACCCAGTTGTGCCTGCAGTGCCTCGGCAGCAAGAGATCATCATGAACCGACAGCAGCGCTTCTTTCGCATTCCCTTCATCCGACCGGGAGATCAATACAAAGACCCGCAGAACAAGAAGAAAGGCTGGTGGTACGCCCATTTCGATGGGCCTTGGATCGCCAGACAGATGGAGCTGCACCCGGATAAACACCCCATTCTGCTGGTGGCAGGTCCCGTTCACTTTCACTCTAATTGATTACACTCATTTGGATATGTCCGTTCACTGCCTTAACCTCACTGTAATTTTTCACAGCATTACAATTGTTTCTAATTGCAGCTATTAGATTCAGCGTGTTGTTTCTGATACAGATAAGCTTATCAGAGCACATCTCTATGCTTGTCCTTGCTTACGATTAGTCATCATACTCAAAAATGCTCCGATAGCAACATGAATGTGTTTGTGCTTTATTGTGGTCACTTTCTTATTAAATACATTTTTATGGGTTTATTACTTGCATCATGGCTAAAAATATGACTATCCGTACACAGTGTTATATTTTGGCCCTCTAGCAGTTTAAAAAATGAAACTGCATGCATTTCAGTTGTGCTTCGGCAGGACTGTGTGGATGAATATGATCTCTCGCAATGGATAATGCTTTACACTTAACTCTGTTAGAGAGCTGTGGCGATTTATCTGTTAGTGATTGAAACACGGTCGTCATTTCAGTTCTCGTCATCTCTGAAAAGCCAAGCTGATGTTGATTCTTGTTTTATTACGAGCTCGGTCTCTTTTCTCCAGCTGAGGTTGTAGGTTTAGCGACTCCATGTCGACCTTTCTCGTTCGTTCTGACCGCTAACTTCTGCCGCTCCCACACCATGCACTCACTCGTTGTGACACTCTCTCACGGTGAACTGTCAAAGTAGCTGGAGCAACTTATTTATGGATATGACGAGACATGCAAAGGCGAGAGACGCATGTACGCAATTTCCCATGAAAGCCATCCCATCTGGTTTAAAATATAAACACTTAAAATAGACTTGGCACAGTGAATCAGGGTAAGAAAAACACCTTTTAGAAGAAGGTTTGATGTATTGACTTATTTAAAATGTTAATTTTGAACAAAGTTACGTTGTAGTGTACGTTTAATATTAGCCAAAAAAATATTTTCTGTATCAGTTCTGAATGCAGTCTCTGTTTTTGTGTTCATAGGTAAGGATGATATGGAGATGTGCGAGTTGAGTCTGGAAGAGACCGGTTTGACACGGAAGCGTGGCGCCGAGATTCTGCCCCGGCAGTTTGAGGAAATCTGGGAGCGCTGTGGAGGCATTCAGTACCTTAGAAGTGCCATCGAGAGCAGGCAGGCCCGACCCACGTACGCCACTGCCATGTTGCAGAGCATGCTCCAATAAACGCGCACACACACACATCGGCGCTTTAGTTTAATGAGGGACGGCTGCCAACTCTTACATAACCAGCACTGACTTAGTCTTCTAATAATCTTTTTTTCTTTTTTGTCTTTTGCCATTCTTTTTTTGTTTAGGTTTTTTTTTTTTTAAGAGATTCTTTTTAGTTGCTGTTCTGTCTATTATTTGAATTTCTGGTGCGTCAAATCATCTCACTGATCTTTCATTACTGTTCTTGACAGTGTAATTGCCTCTCAACTGCCTCCTTAATATAATTTACTTAATGTAATATTTTGGTATGATAAATGATCAGTAATCCATAAATTCTTCACTGGGAATGTTCCTCTAGTGAAATTCAACATGTGTGTCTTTTCCTAACATTTAAATCAGTCATGCATCGAAATAAAGATTCTCTTTGACTTGCAGATGTAAATACTGATATTGTTCAGCACTTTACTCTATTCTGAGTTTTGTTATTCACTGTGAGTTTAACTGCTTGAAAAAAGTATTTACGAAAGCTACAACGGTAAATACAATAACTCTGGTAAGTAATGACTAAATTATGACTTTTGAATGAAAAATGTTTAATAAAAAATAATGATTATAATAATGTAATTTAGTCATTCTTGTGATATTGTTATTGTCCCTAATTTTGTAACATAATTTAGCAAATTATGCAATGAGCTGTAATTTATGATATCTGACCAAATATGTATAAGAGCAATAAGCAAATGCGATTTATTTCTATATATAAAATGAAGATTTGTATTGAGGTAAACAAGGTACTGGTGTAGGCATGATTTTTCTAGCTAAATAAAGTTGTCTGTTTTGTTCAAAAAATACAGTGAGATTTTATACAGATAAAACCAGCACAATTATGTCACGTAAGTGACCAATGGAGTAAAATTTGACATTACAATTGGAATATATAGATATCCAGATATCCAATTGTCCGGTGCTGAGCAGGGTATCACTCACTAGCATTTACATTTTAGAGTTTTAGTGCTTTGGGAACATTTTACAAAATTGGCCGTTTTTTTTTTTTTTTTGGTGCTAAATAACATTCGATTAAATAATGTTTGCAACAAAGTTCTCTTTCCCAATTCGACCATTCTCAAAAGAAAAAAAACCGCATTCACTATGTATGTAAGACAGTTTATAATCATCATACACCAAAATACAATTATGTTCCCAACTATGAGAACATTTTAACAGTGTATCCTTTGATCAAACAAGAAAAATTTCCTCATTGTGAGGAAACCCTGAATCACTTCTGCCTTGTGAAAACATTCTACCTGAAATCCAATGCGTTTCTTAACATTCTCATGAGAACGACAGGTAACATTTAACCAATAGCAACTCAATTTGGCTGTCCATCTGTTCAGGATGTTTGGCCACTCATTCTACAATCGTCATGAGTTATGGGATCATGGGAAGTCTTTTTAAGCATCTTTTAATGGCTGGACAAGCACCGTTGGAGGACTGCTTGACATGCGGCGTCCCACCTCTGTAAAAAGAGAAACAATATTGCATGGATGTGATATAGATAAACAAACTTCCTACATAATATATATAGCTAAACATCTTTTTATCATTACTTTCATTATGAAACCACAGACTATATAAATGGTTTTGCTTATAAAAGTAGTCCAATATCCATTAACAATATTACAGTATTAAGTGTTTTGCTCATTATGGGAAGAGCGCTAAAGAGACAGGATTTAAACTTTGACTGAACTTGATACGTTTTTCATCTTCAAACCAAACTTGGGTCTCCAATCCTGATTTCTAACACACAATCACATCGTTTGGCTGGTCTTGTGTTTGTCAGAGCAGAAACTAAAGCTGATGCTGTCTGTATGGTTTCTGGGCGCGTTCATATGTAAATTATGTGAGCTTATTTTGTCCATTAGTTCAGAAGATTTGAAAAAGCTTGTACATTTATCTGCCCATAGACCCTCTGCTCGAAGAAATTAGGACAGAAGTGGTTGAAAGTGGACAAAATTGATGGATTAAAACACCATGTGAAAACGGGAATGTGTCTCACTCGTCTAATAGTGATCCGAGCGACCAAAACGCATCTTAATAACAGGTGTAAACAAGGCCATATTTTTTAATTGTGTTGAAGTACAGTCCAGCGACTTACCCAACATCTAATTTAGTCTGGTTTAATTAACCTCCAACATGACACTTAAGTTAGACCTGGTCTAATAGTTTGGGATTTGATTTGAACAAGCATTACAGAAGGTGGTCTTACCTCAGTGTGGAAATCATTATTAACTTGTCAGGCCTGGTATGGTGGTTTGGTCTCGGCCTCTGTAAAACAGGACAACACATGCAACAATATGAAGCATTTCAAAGGGTAAAAAAAAAACATGAAAATCAGCTGATGGGATAAAGAAATCGTCAAGGATGTAAGGCATCACATTTTCTGTAAAAAAGACACATTAGTAAAAGTTCTTATGCACAACACAGCCTGTTGTTTTAAAACATTCTGGAAATCATTTCATTTGGATTCCTTGAGTAAAGTCCTGTTTTATGGGAAAAGTGGTAGCAAATATTTTCTAGTAAATTATATAACTACAACAAAAAAGAGGTTTAGCTAAAATTTGTCCTGAAAGTGCTTGCAAGGCAGCAAAAAAGTAACTTTAATTTGATTTGTAAGAGAGAGTTGATGTTTAGTGGTAGACCTTTTTGCTCACAAGTGCATGAATGACATTGACATTGTACAAATTCGTTACAGTATGAATTATTTAACTATTACTATTTATTACTTAACTTTGTAAGAGAAATGTTTAAACTAAGGATAAAAATAGTCCAAATAGAGCTGAAAATGTGTCTAAAAGTCTGTAAGTTATATATAATGGGGAAATTTCAATACATTTCTGCCTTGCAATCACTAATCAAATGTTCATACTCTTGTTTTGGTTAACATGTGTATGTGAAACTACATATGTCTTTAATCAGAAAAGATGCCTGCGGTTTAGCCCACTTTTGGAAGAGACATATACACTCACAAGCAACTTTATTAGGTGCGTCTCGCTAGTACCGGTTTGAACCCCCTTTTGCCTTCAGAACTGCATTAATTCTTCAATGCACAGGTGCTGGAAACATTACTCAGAGATTTTGCTCCATATTGTAGCATCACAGATTTGCATCACACAGTTGGTGCAGATTTGTCGGCTGCTCATCCATGATGCGAATCTCCCGTTCCATCGTTCTTTGTGAGGTGTGCACATCACAAAGCTGCTCTATTGGATTAAGATCTGGTGACTGGAGGTCGTTTGAGTTTAGTGAACTCACTGTCATGTTCAAGAAACGAGATTGAGATTATTTGAGCTTTGTGATGTGACACATTATCCTGATAGAATTATCCATCAGAAGATGAGAACACAGTGCGTCAGCGACTGTGGCATTTGAATGATGCGCAGTTGTGACTAAGGGGCCCAAAATGTCTCAAGAAAATGTCCCTCACACCATTACACCACCAGCTTCCTGAACCGTTGATACAAGGCAGGATGGATCCATGTTTTCATGTTGTTTACACCAAACTATGACCGTACTATCTAAATGTCAATGCAGAAATCAAGACTTATTTAGACCAGGCAAAATTTTTCCAATCTTTTGTCCAATTTTGCTAAGCCCGTTCAAATTATAGCCTCAGTTTCCTGTTCTTGGCTGAAAGGAGTGGCACTGGTGTGTCTTCTGCTGTTATCGCTCATCTGTTTCAAGGTTCAGTGTCTTGAGAAATGCTCTTCTGCAGACCTCAATTGTAATGAGTGCTTATTTGAGTTGCTTTTCTATCAGCTCAAACCAGTCTGGCCATTCTATTCTCCTCTGACCCCTGAAATCAACAAGGCATTTTCACCCACAGAACATTTTCTTTTTTCCTGACCATTATATGTAATCTCTAGTGATGATTGTCCCATCATACAGGCACACATCATTGCTATACCGATGACACACAGCTCTACCTATCATTTCAACCAAATGGTCCCACAGTTGCTGCGCAAATCACAAGTTGTCTAGCGGACATCTTGGTATGGATGAAAAAGCATCACCTGCAGCTCAACCTGGCAAAGACAGAGCTCCTCATCTTCCCTGCCAATCTGTCTATACAGCCCAGCTACACCAACGATTACCCCATCAAGGTCCACCAATAATCTTGGAGTAATCTTTGAGGACCAATTGACCTTTAAAGATCACGTTGCAAAGACGGCTCAATCATGCAGGTTTGCACTTCACAACATCAGGAGGATCAGGCCGTTCCTAACTGAGCAACACAACTACTTGTACAGGCCATGGTCATTTATAGGTTATTATTGCAATGCTCTTCTGGCCAGCAATTTTTGCATCTTCAGGTTGAATCACTTTCTGTATTCCTCAAGTTGTAAGTCGCTTATTAAAAGTTTCTGCTAAATGAATAAATTAAAAATGTAAATCAGTGTCAGACTGATATTCTGCCAAAGCTACAAGGTTTGGACTGCTGAGGACTGGAATCCCCTTTCCAGTTGTGTGGGTATCCGGAAAAGAGCTTGTCCGGAGAAGTAAAGGCGAGCGCTACTCTCAGTCCTGTCATGCCAACCGTAAAGCATCCTGGGACCATTCACATATGGGGTTGCTTCTCAGCCAAGAGAGTGGCTCGCTCACAATTTTGCCTAAAAACACAGCCATGAATAAAGATTGGTACAAAAACATCCTTCGAGAGAAACTTCTCCCAACTATCCAAGACCAGTTTGGTGATGAATGATACACTTTGGTGATGGAGCACCTTGCCAAGGCAAAAGTGATAACCAAGTTGCTTGAGGAACAAAACACTGAAATCTTGGTTCCATTGCCAGAAAGTTCCTAAGAGCTTAATCCCATTGAGAACTTGTGGTTAATCCACAAATTATAACAAACTACAAACACTGATAATTTAAGAATTGGCTGCCATCAGCCAGGATGTGGCCAACAAGTTAATTGAAAGCACGCCATTGCAAATTATGTATTTGTCAGAAAAAGCCTTATAAAGCCTTATTAAATTCTTGTAATTATACTTCAGTAGACCACAGTAACATCTGACAAAAAGATCTAAAAACACTAAAGCAGCAGACTGAAAATGCATTCATAAATGCATCGAGTTACTGCGATATGATTGGCTGAATGCTTGCTTTAATGAGAAGTTTAACAGTTGTATCTAATAAAGTGGTTAGTGAGTGTATACTGATGTTGATTTTACTAATTTTTATTTGTGGAGGCTTCAGTTGTTGATCCAGTTGGGCTGGAACGGAGACATCTGATTCTTCATTCAATGAAAAGATACTATCCCAAACACGAAAGGCACAGAATGAAACTGAGAAACGTGTATTTTAGATATATATTACACATACACCTCGGTTTTATGAGATGTATATGTAATGTAGATCTAATGAGGGCTAAAAAAATGTATTCATAAATGTGATTAGGACAGAATGACATGAAGAATAAGACTGGGAAGCAAGTAAAGATTTTAACTGTCATATTTCTTATTCACTTTAAATAGTTAGCTTAAGAAAGATATTAAATGAGGCATATCAAATTAATTCATATGCTTTTTGTAGCAATATGCCATAATTTTCTTCTGTTAGTTTGTAAAAACACTAAAATCTCAAGTTAGCATGGAACTATACATAACAATTTCTGTTTGTTATTAGAAACGCAAGAACTTGAGTACTGGAGCTGGAACATTCCTGACATGAGAAATAAAGACTAACAAATTTGCATTTGGTATGTTGCTTACATTTGTATACCTCTTTAGTCAAAATTGTAAAGATATATTTATATATCTTATAAATATATTATATATTTATCTCTTTGGCATCTTTGTTAACACAACAAATGTTTTAACCGCAAAAATTTCATAGAATCTGACGAAAAAAGACCTGCTTACACTAGAGTTAGTGTCTTTCTGGTCCGTAAACATTTCTTGCACATAGATAACAAGAGAGAAATGATGGCATAAAGAAAGGTGAGCACCCCCACGAGGCACACTAGGGAAAGAAAGGGGTCTAGTGGCACGTAGATCAGCTCTGCACATCCCTCCCCGATAAATTGCCAGAATTTACCTACAGGACATCTAAAAGGGTCAAGAGAGACAGTTAGAATATGTACAATGGAGGTTTTATTCTTAAAAAGATCCTTCACAACTATACAGCAGCATCCTTGAGCTTAGATATTTAAAAAGTTTTGAAGAAATAACCACAAAGCATAAGCAATGCTGGCAAAAATGTCCCTCTATAAATGTACTAAACAGGCCAGCATAGAGTCAGAAACTTGATTTACTTAATTAAGGTATAAACATTGTAAGAGACTAGCATTTAATTAAATTCCAAAACAGATTTAAGTTGAATTTAGATGTAGAACTCAACTGTTCACAACTATATGTGATTGTTCGCAGAGGTACCTGCAAGCGGCACCATGCCCCGGTACAATCTCACACTCTCCTCCATTGAGACAGAAATCAGGCTGGACCACACAGAGGCTCTGACATGGCAGTCCATCCAGCGTTACATAGCCTGGCTCACATAAACATTGTGCTTCCTTTGTCGAGAGGTTCACCACGCATTTTGAAAACTCGTTGCAGGCGAGAAACTTGCAAGGGTCACCTTGATCAGCTAAAATGAAAGACAAAATTCTCATTGGTAGCAATTCTTGAGCTTCTGTGAGAAATTCTGTCCCATGTTATTGCTTTCCAGACTGATTGGTCCAGTTTGACACTTACCTGGTTCTATGTCTAGAGAATGGCTGTCAATCCTTATGTCCAAACGCTGGGCTGCAGCATCACAAAACTCCTCTAAGACATGCTGGACAGCCTGAGTAATATTGTATGGCACAGACTTGGCAAATTTTACCTTGCTGTTGACAACCACACTTCCATTTCTGAAGTTTAGGACCTCTAACTGCTTAAAGCCTGTTAGGTTAGACTGCAGATATGGGAGTAGCTGTGCAAAGAGAAGACAAAAGCATAATTTATTCCTGTTAACCATACAAAAAAGTATTGGACAATTACAGGAGTTACAGAAGAAGCTTCTATTAGAGTAACCACTAACCTTTTAAATAATACTACCACACTGCATAGTATAAACTGTAAAGTGCCTCATGTTCTCAAAAGAGTGTATATACACTCACCTAAAGGATTATTCTGAACACCTGTTCAATTTCTCATTAATGCAATTATCTAATCAACCAATGACATGGCAGTTGCTTCAATGCATTTAGGGGTTGGTCCTGGTCAAGACAATCTCCTGAACTCCAAACTGAATGTCAGAATGGGAAAGAAAGGAGTTTTAAGCAGTTTTGAGTGTGGCATGGTTGTTGGTGCCAGACGGGCCGGTCTGAGTATTTCACAATCTGCTCAGTTACTGGGATTTTCACGCACAACCATTTCTAGGGTTTACAGAGAATGGTGTGAAAAGGGAAAAACATCCAGTATGCAGCAGTCCAGTGGGCGAAAATGCCTTGTTGATGCTAGAGGTCAGAGGAGAACGGGCCAACTGATTCAAGCTGATAGAAGAGCAACTTTGACTGACATAACCACTCGTTACAAGCAAGGTATGCAGAAAAGTATGTGTGAAGCCCACACAACCCCACACAACCTTGAGGCGGATGGGCTACAACAGCAGAAGACCCCACCGGGTACCACTCATCTCCACTACAAATAGAAAAAAGAGGCTACAATTTGCACAAGCTCACCAAAATTGGACAGTTGAAGACTGAAAAAATGTTGCCTGATCTGATGAGTTTTGTTTTCTGTTGAGACATTCAGATGGTAGAGTCAGAATTTGGCATAAACAGAATGAGAACATGGATCCATCATGCCTTGTTACCAGTGTGCAGGCTGGTGGTGGTGGTGTAATGGTGTGAGGGATGTTTTCTTGGCCCACTTTAGGCCCCTTAGTGCCAATTGGGCATCGTTTAAATGCCACGACCTGCCTGAGCATTGTTTCTGACCATGTCCACCCCTTTATGACCACCATGTGCCCATCCTCTGATAGTTACTTCTAGCAGTATAATGCACCATGTCACAAAGCTCGAATCATTTTAAATTGGGTTCTTGAACATGACAATGAGTTCACTCTACTAAAATGGCCCCACAGTCACCAGATCTCAACCCAATAGAGCATCTTTGGGATGTGGTGGAATGGGAGTTTCATACCCTGGATGTGCATCCCACAAATCTCCATCAACTGCAAGATGCGCCTATCAATATGGGCCAACATTTTTAAAGAATGCTTTCAGCACCTTGTTGAATCAAGGCAGTTCTGAAGGTGAAAGGGGGTCAAACACATTATTAGTATGGTGTTCCTAATAATCCTTTAGGTGAGAGTATAGAGTATGCAATGAGTAAACATTGCAATAACGCTGCAATGTTATATTGTGACATGACCCAACTATGTTACATGTTAGTTCAGCAAGTGGTATCCTGTAGTTATCTTTGAACAAATGAAAAAAAATTATTGAAAAAAATCATGCCATTATAAAAAATTGCTTAATCCAGAAAATAAAGAGTTGTGTTCTCTCACTGAACAGTGTGTTCTCTCAAAGTAAAATCTTACTGTTTGTGATAATCAACGGAAATCAACAGCTGAAATAGTTGCACTTACCAGTTCAACAAATCTGTTTTCCAATGATTGGTATTCTGTAGAGCTCTTATTGAAAAGATCTTCAGAGAACATCATGTTTGTGACACGCAGACTAAAAAACACTATTAGTTCTTTTCCTTTGCTTGCTGTGGTCATTGAGGGAGTTGTGAAGTATGTTAGCGATGGGGCTTTTGTTCTCTCCAAGGGATATCCTTCATTTGGAAAAGAATATCCATTGTCATAACTCAAGAGGTCAATTGTCTCAGTACTTACTACATCTATTTGGTCTAACTTTGTGGCTAGATCTTTTAAATTAATAAATGGGTCCTCAATTTCCACATTCAACACTTTGTCATTTTCTGACTCTTTTAATACAATGTCCTGGACAACATTTTCAGTAGGTGAATCATAGTCCTTTTCAAAAATGGTTGGAGTAATGGCCGATACATCTGTTAGGACTACTTCAAAAAGATTATGGTCTACAGTTGCAGTTGTCAAAGGTGTATCAGTTGCAAGTGTATCCATGTGCACTGATGCAGTTTCTTCCTCTTGTCCTATAAGGACAACCTTATAGGAAGTGTCTTCCTCTGGGAAATAAAAAGTGACAGGTTAGAAATTACATGTGCAGTGGAAAACAGACTTTAACATAAAACAGCTCCTGTCACTTCTGTACTCTGCTATCTTATCCTCCTTTAGTCTTTTATCCTATCTTAACTCCACTATCAAATTTAAATGAAAGATAATCTAGAGCAGGGGTGTCAAACGTACAGCCCGTGGGCCGGATCCGGCCTGCCAAGGGGTTCAGTGCAGCCCGGGAGATAAATCTGCAATATGAAAAAAATTATTTTCATTTTCGGCGGAATTAACAGCAGATGGCAGCACTGAGCTTCAGGCTCAGTGGCGTTTAGTTCTGTCAGTTTACGCGCTTTCCTGTTGGCCCTGGCAATCTCATCGTCAAAATATCTTTGTCAAAAAAAGAGAAAAGTGGACACAAACTGTCGGATTTTTCAAGAAAAATTTACCTCTTCCCATATGTTCACGGAGGTGAAAGGAAAACCCCTGTGCTGGAGTGCATGCAGCAAGTTTCGGTGCTTCAGGAATATAATATTCGGCGCCAATATAAAACTGGTAATTATGGAGTTTCGGTGCCCATATTCAAAAAACATTAAATAAGCAATAGAGACTTGGCAGCTATAGCAGATAATGCTGCTACAAACGTCATCGCTTCGAAATCGATTTCGGAACACAAACTCGTGAGGCAGGATGGAAATAGGATGCGTGACGTGCCAAAACTGTGTTTTAAGTTCGCGTCTGGCATGCATACAAACAGAAATTCTCAGCTTGCACGGAAAACTGAGAACAGAGAAGGTAAATGAAATGATGGTGGGTCTGAGGAAACAGCGATCTGTTTTCACCCGGAGAGGCCAGTGATGCTGCATTGAGAGCCAGTTATAGACAGCAAACGTTAATCCAGACGAAAGGCAGTACAAAGACACGATTTCAGAGTTGCTGAGGGAGTTTGAGAAACGATTTCAGGACTTTAGCGAACTCTAATTGCAAACTGCAGTTTTCAAAAATTGATAAAGTTATTTTGTTTACATAAAAAACACATACTTATGTATAAACTTGCAAATTTTACAAAATTTTTTTTTTTTAAACAGCTGCCACTTAAGATTGTAAGTGTGTGAAGTCAATTCATGTGTTCAAAATTGCTTTCCAGAGTTGGAAAATGAATTTTAAATAATTGATATTTGATTTATGTTAACATGCAGGTGTCACAGTCTAGTCTAGATCCTTATGTTTGTCCCTCTTGTATTCCCGTAGTTGTCTAGTTAGTTTGATTACCCATTTAGTTCGCCACCTGTTTATCATTTCCTAGTGTATTTAAACCTTTGTGTTAGCCCATGTCTTTGTCGTTTGTTAACGTTTCAGGAGTAGGTTGTGTGGATGTCTGTTCTCCGTGTTTTGCACCCCCGTGTGCCCTTGCTTTCTGTTTATGATTAAAGTACTTTCTGTTTTCAACTCCGAGTTCTCTTGTTTATCCGCATCGCACGCCAGCTTATTGTTACAGAACAAACGACCGGGTAAGTTACCCCAAAAAACTTTCCTATGGATTACCGTGCCCTTTTCATTTCGAGCGCTGAACGAAATAAGGACTTCCGGCAATTCTCTCTGGAGTTCAGATTGCTCGCCGCTGTCGCTCCCCTCGACGAGCGGTCGCTGAACTCGCTGTTCTGGATCGGGGCCACTTTCCACCCTCATCAAGATCTCCCGGACATCGCGGAACTAGGCTGGCGGGAAGCCATGGAGCGATGTCTGGAGAAGCTTTACCCCCGATCCAGACAACCACCACCTGCAGTCACCACCCCGAGGCCTTCGCCTGCACCCGCGGCCGACGAGCAGCTTCCCCGAGCGGCCGAAGAATTGTTTCTCCCGAGCGGCCGAAGATGAACTGTGTTTCTCTCGAGCGGCCGAAAATGAACTGTGTTTTCCCCGAGCTGTTGTGGAGCTGCCGTGGCCCGAACCGCCGGAGCTGCCGTGGCCCGACCCACCTCTGGAATTCCGGGACCTGCCCGAGCCACCACCGGAATTCCGGGACCTGCCCGAGCCACCCCCAGACCTCCCAGACCTCCCAGACCTCCAAGACCTCCCAGACCTCCAAGACCTCCCCGAACCTCCACCAGCTTTCCAAGACCTCCCCGAACCCGAGCCACCAGAACTCCCACCCAGCCTCCCTCTCCCACCACCTCTACCATGTCTGCACTCTGCCCCGTCTCCTCCTGTGTCCCGCACCCACAATCTAGCTCCCCTCAACACCGGGGAGCTGCCATGCGTCGGCGGAACACCGGCATCGCGGGGCATTGAGGTTCCACCTCCGACCTCGGTGCCCCTCATTCCACCTCGGCCCGTCGACGCATCGGCGTCACTTCCACTCCTCACTCCCTCAGTCCCACCAGCATCCCTCAGCCTTTCCTCTCCTGCGGGTTCCCTCGTCCCTCCGGTCGTCCCTTGGTCGGTTGTCGCCTGGCCTCCACCTGCGGCTCCGGCTGGCTCCCCCCTCCCTCCGGGCCTCCCTTTGTCCTCAGTCCCTCCGCCTCCAAGTCAGTCCTCGGGCCTGCCGCTGGTCCTTCGGAGGCTCGTCGTTCCAGCTCCTTCTCGGCCTCCGGAGCCAGCGGCATCAATCGGGGTCCGCGGCCCGTCGGTGTCACCGTGGACTGACTTGGTTGCCGGGCCCCTTGTCCCACCTGAACCTCCCTGGTCACCTCCCTCTGCCTGGCCCCTGATTCCGCCTGCACATCCCTGGTCACCTCCCTCTGCCTGGCCCCTGATCCCGCCTGTCCCTCCCTGGACGTTGTAATTTATATGGACTCTAGTTTATTGTTCCTTGTCCTGTCCTCCCCCTGGTCCCCCTCCCTCCCTCCGCTGTTGACCAGTTTTGGCGCGAGGTCGCGCCTTCCGGGAGGGGGAGCTACTGTCACAGTCTAGTCTAGATCCTTATGTTTGTCCCTCTTGTATTCCCGTAGTTGTCTAATTAGTTTGATTACCCATTTAGTTCGCCACCTGTTTATCATTTCCTAGTGTATTTAAACCTTTGTGTTAGCCCATGTCTTTGTCGTTTGTTAACGTTTCAGGAGTAGGTTGTGTGGATGTCTGTTCTCCGTGTTTTGCACCCCCGTGTGCCCTTGCTTTCTGTTTATGATTAAAGTACTTTCTGTTTTCAACTCCGAGTTCTCTTGTTTATCCGCATCGCACGCCAGCTTATTGTTACAGCAGGACAGTGTTTTTAAGTTCCACAAAACTGTGACTAAATGCTTTGCATCATTGTAAAATAATAGACACTTTTTTATGCATAATACACTTAAATAAATGTTAAACTGAGTAATGGTGTTTTTGAAATTGCACATACTACGTATGTTGTTCATATAAAAGGACAATTAATTTAATTTAAAGATTTTTATAATTTAATATCATTTATAATATAATGCACTAATATAATATAGTCCACAGAAAAGTGGATTTATTGTTAGTTCTATGTAATTTTGCTATGAGTTTAGTGGTCTGGCCCCCTTGACATCAGATTAAGCAGTATGTGGCCCCCCGACCAAAATGAGTTTGACACCTCTGATCTAGAGTTATGTAATCAGATTTGTTATTGGAAAACTCCAAACTTTGTTAGCCCAAACATTTTTATTGAGAAACACATATAGCATAGCTCTCTCACCCATATCGATGAGCTGTGGCTTTGTAGTATCTCCAACAACAGATGGTAAGTCCTCATCTTTCTTCAAAATTGATTCTGTGATCATTTCAGGGTGAGATTCTGAGGGATTTGATACAGTCGGGTGAATAACAGTCACTTCTGGTTCTGTGGTGTTGTCCTCTATAACCGTATCTGGAATCTGAAGTACACCCTCAGTGACCTCAGATTTGGAGTTTTTATCTAGAAGCCCAAAGATTTCTGTGATAATTTCAGGTAGAGATTCAGTCGGGTAAATATCATCCACTTTTGGTTCTGTGGTGTTGTCCTCTATAACCATATCTGGAATCTGAATAACTCCCACAGTAACCTCAGTTTTGGAGCTTTGATCCTCAAGCCCAAAGATTTTTGTGATAATTTCAGGTAGAGATTCAGTCGGGTAAATATCAGCCACTTTTGGTTCTGTGGTGTTATCCTCCATAACCATATCTGGTATCTGAATAACTCCCACAGTAACCTCAGTTTTGGAGCTTTGATCCTCAAGCCCAAAGATTTTTGTGATAATTTCAGGTAGAGATTCAGTCGGGTAAATATCAGCCACTTTTGGTTCTGTGGTGTTGTCCTCCATAACCAAACCTGGTATCTGAATAACTCCCATAGTAACCTCATTTTTGGAGCTTTGATCCTCAAGCCCAAAGATTTCTGTGATAATTTCAGGTAGAGATTCAGTTGGGTGAATATCACCCACTTCTGGTTCTGTGGTGTTGTCCTCCATAACCATATCTGGTATTTGAATAACTCCCTCAGGAACCTCAGTTTTGGAGCTTTGATCCTCAACCCCAAAGATTTCTGTGATAATTTCAGGTAGAGATTCAGTTGGGTGAATATCACCCACTTCTGGTTCTGTGGTGTTGTCCTCCATAACCATATCTGGTATTTGAATAACTCCCTCAGGAACCTCAGTTTTGGAGCTTTGATCCTCAACCCCAAAGATTTCTGTGATAATTTCAGGTAGAGATTCAGTTGGGTGAATATCACCCACTTCTGGTTCTATGGTGTTGTCCTCCATAACCATATCTTGTATCGGAATATCTCCCTCAGGAACCTCAGTTTTGGAGTTTTGATCATCAAGCTCAAAGTTTTTTGTAATCATTTCAGATAGAGATTCTGGGGCATTTGATACAGTAGGGTAAATATCAGCCACTTCTGGTTCTGTGGTGTTGTTTTCTATAACCATATCTGGAATCTGAATAACTCCCTCAGTAACCTCAGTTTTGGAGTTTTGATCCTCAAGCCCAAAGTTTTCCACATATTCAGGTTTACCAACATCCATCCGTATTTGAACATTATCAACTGGCACAAAAGGCAAATTATCACCTTCATGTTGATAATAGTCAATGTTTTTAACAAGGTAAATTTCTGTCACAGAAATCTCTGGCGGTTTAATCTTAATCATCTCTGCAGGAGGTTCTGTTGAACCTTCAGCTGGTTTGGGAGCTTCACTTGCTATCTCCAGATCAGGCTCTTCGGTTCTGAGGCCTTCCTCATATTCTACAACATCAATAGGTTTTAATTCATCAGCCTCTCCCTCAGGTTCCACATCCTCACCCTCTTCTTCTTTAAATTCTGTTAAATGAGTTGCTTCCTCAGGTTGTACTGCCTCTGTTCCTGGCTTCCTAGTTACCCGAATGTCATCCTCTTTTCTCTCTTTAATCTCCTCATATGTTTTATGTCCCACAATGTCTTCTTTTGATTCTATAATATCCTCTGTATCTTCCTCTAAAACTTTTCTTTCTCGTTCTGCTACTTCATCCTGTTTAATTGATTTTCCAATCCCATCTTCTTCTGGTTTTGGTACCACAGTCGTTCTCACAGGTTCTAATGTACTATAGTCCATCTGAGTTTCTGTTACCATAGTCACTTCTTCAGGTCGTAATACCTGATCTTTTAAAACAATAGTATCTTCAGTTACTTCCTCAGATCCAGTTACTTCTACAGTTTCTGTTGTCACAACCTTTACGTTCGGTAAATCAACCTCAGACATAGTCTCTTCCTCTGCTTCAACCATCACCATTTTGGTATCTTCCTCCTTTCCTACAATTCCTGTCTGAGGCCCCTCTGGAATTTCATTAGAATCTGTCACTTCAGTTATTGGATCAATTGGTTCAGTTGAAGGTTGTAGGGTGATGGTGAAGTCTGTTGTGAAAGCTAACTTTGGTTGTTCAGACCCAGGACTAACGGTTGTAGCAGTGGTGAACAAAATGTGGGTGGTGGTTACTGGGTTAAACATGATGTCATCTTCTGGTATTGTGTTTAGTTTAAAGTCACTATCTGGTGTAGGTTTCACTGTAGATCTAGGCTGTTCTCTACTGGAGGGTAATGTTGAGGTATCAGATGAAGGTGTTGGTGCCAGATTGTTGTCTTTATCAACAATAACAACTGGTTTGCTGTCATCCTCACCAGGAGCTTCTTCTACTGGTGGAACTTTAAAAATGTCTTTTATGAGCTCACCAGTTTCATCTTTAATAGTTTCAAGCTGGTGTATAATGACTGCTTCGTTCTCAGGTTCAACTGTTGATTTTGTTGTTGTGATGCTGTCTGTGTCTAAAGTTGGGAGTAAAATGGTCTCCAAAACATTCTCATCGCCATCTGATGAAAGATGAACTTCAACCTTGGTTTCCTTTGTTGGAAAACTGAGGTCACCATATGAATCTCGATCAGAGGACTGCAAATCAACAGGTGTACAATTATGCTGTTGCATTTAAAGATGTTATGCTAATGTAATACTCTGTAAAATAAGTAACATAGAGAACAATAGATTTAAATTAGACAGTTGTAGTTCTGGTCCTGGATGGCCATGACTATATTGACAATATATATCTCTTGTACTTTATTGCTTAATTGTATGATATTAGTCACCTCAGTTAATATGTCTTCAGAAACCTCAGTGACAGGCATTCTGGTTGAGGGTTGGCCTTTGCCTGATGAGAGAAGAGTTTTAAACTTGTAAAACCTGTAATGGAAGACATTCTATTTAATAAATTGTAAATGGAAATGCATTTTTATTTGTTCATGTACCTGTCTCAAATGTCAGTGAATTAAGATCAAGAAGAGTGGTCTTTTTGCTCAGTGCTTTAAATATCATGTCCTTCAGACTTGGTCCTGTAGATGAAACAACTGTGCCAAGACTTTCATCAGCAATGGTAGATACAATAGTCTCAAAAACAGCCGAGTAGACAGCAGATACTCCTCCAGCCCTGCATAAATATAAGCATTATGTAGCAGATGCTTTTAGCCAAGCAATAGATGAATAAAACTAAAGGTGAATTACACGGAGACTCCACATAGCACATAATATACATATGTAACTTTTACCGATCTGGCTCTTCTGCCTCGCTTGCATGTAGGAAAGGATACAAAGATGGAATGTAAAATCAAATGCAAAAAGAAATCACATTTACACATGACTTCCCTAGTGAAATTTGAATAGTTAATGATTGAGATGTCAGTGTTAATGTAAATCATTATTTTCACATTATTAATACAGACCTTAGGCCAGTGTTTTTCAACCAGTGTTCCGCGACACACTAGTGTGACGTGAGAGATCGTCAGGTGTGCCGTGGAAAATCATTAAATTTCACCCAACTTTTATAATATATACTTTAAAATATATGTTGAGCGGCTGCAAGCGGCAGTGGTGCTATAGCTTTGGTGGAGAGCAGCTTTGACGTCAACCGTCAACAGCCGAGTATCGCCTCAATCCCCCATACCCCCCCCCCCCCCCCCCCCCCCTTAAACAACCGAGTATCGCTCCACCGCCCCGCCATGTACCTTGGCTCAAAAAAGGTTGAAAAACACTGCCTTAGGCGATCAGTCGGTCACTGCTGTTGTTATAAAGAGAGTGATGATGAATTCAGAAGAGTGTTTTTTTTTTGTTTTTTTTAGTACACCTACCTAATTCTTAACACATGGACATCCATAAATCCAGGGAGTTCTTTAAAAATGCGTTGCATCTGCAACAAACAAACAAGCATGCAGTTTGACATCTTATGTTCCCCTGCTATGAAAGCTATGAAAGGTAGAAGCAACTTCTCACAGTTCTGACTTTATAACATGCAATTGCAAGTTTTTCTCACAATGACAAGTTTATATCCCTGAATTCTGACCTTTTTGTCCTCAGAATTGCCAGATGTAAAATCTTAAATCTGAGAGATAAAGTAGAAATTCTGAGAATTGCCAATACATAAACTCATAATTGAAAGTTATAAAGTCAGAATTGGGAGATACTGTATATACTCTCAATTGCAAGAAAATCTCAAAATTGTTTGCTGACGTTTTCTCAGAGTTGGACCTTTAACTCACAATGCTGAGGAAAAAAAGTCAGATTAGAAGGAAATAGACTCCCTGTTGCAAGAAAAAAAAGTACATTGGGAGATCTAAACTTGCTGTTGTGAAAAACAATGGGAGAGCACGGGAGGATCCAGGAAGTTAACAGATGACAGATAACTTTAGTCTGTTAGTAGACTGTCTGCTTAAGAACTGATAACTCTTTATGGTCACACTTTCGAATAGACTCCAATTCTCTCCACTTTTTCCGTCAATAAATTCCTAATTACTACTTAATACATATTATATTAATTAATAGTTAGGTAGTTGTTAAGTTTATTTATTTAGAACTTCCTTCTAGTGCAGTCAAACCCCTGCAACTGATCCAGAACGCCACAGCTCATCTGGTTTTTAACTAACCTAAAAGGGCCCATGGCACACCTCTCTTTATCTCTCTACACTGGCTCCCACCTACCTCCCATCAAATTCAAAGCACTGACACTTGCTTACAGAACTAACACAGTCTCAGCACCTTCATACTTCCAGACGCTACTTCTAATCTACACACCCAGAAGAAACCTTTGATCAATCAATGATCGAACAACTCGTGGTTCCTTCACAGAGAGGCAAAAAAAATAAAAAAAATTACTCTAAATAACATTTTCGTTCACCATTCCTTGCTGGTGGAATGACCTTTCTGCCTTCATCTTGAATGCAGAATCCTTGACAATATTCAAAAGACAGCTGAAAACGCATCTCCTCCGTGAGCACCAAATATGTCACACACCACATACCACCTAAACCACATTTATACTCACACACACACACATATACATATATATTACATTTAAAAAAATGTTTTAAATCCTTTTTAGTCCCTCTATTCTCCAGACTTGTACTACTTATATATGTAATGCTCGAAACTTTGTATTGTAAGCACTCGTCTATACTTTTGCATCTTTAGCGTGAATCACTTTCTGTATTCCTCAAATTGTAAGTCACTTTGGATAAAAGCGTCTATAAGTCACTTTGGATAAAGTCTTAATGAAGGTTTTTTAAATCCTGTAGATACTCTGATTAACAAATAATTCATAATTTCTATAAATATATTAATGAATTTTGAATCCCTAACACTATCCATATAATTTCATTTAATGAAAGGCTTTCTGGCACTTGCAAGCCATTGGTTCATTTCCCAGGGAAAGCAAGAACTGATTAGAATGTCAATGTGTTCCTTGAATGCGATGCAAGTTCCTTTGGATAAAAGCATCTGATAAATGCATCAATGTAAACTGCAAAATTAATGTATCAAACATTTTCTCTACATTTTGATGTTTTTAATCAGGTACTGATAATTAGTTTTTTTTATAGTTTTTTTTTTTAAGAAAACTAAAACCAGTGTGAAATAAATGTTAAAAGCAGGATTAAGAAAGCTAGGTGAATTATGAAGTACTTAGAGTAGATGTCAGGAAGGATAGCGAGGACTCAATATGCAGGAGGAAGGGAATATTTTTATTAAGAAAAACAAAACAAAGACTCAACAAAAACTGCCCCAAGGGGGAAAAACACACCTAACTAGAAACAACTGACTTGACTGACAGGAATGGACTGGACTGGACTGGACTGGACTGGGCTGGGCTGGGCTAGACTAGGCAAGACTCTTGATAGACGCCGACTCAAACATGACATCAGAGACACAATAATAGACAACGACGCAGCACAGGACAGCAAACACGAAGGGCTTAAATAGACACAGAAGGGAAGATTAATTGAAGTGGAAAAAGCTGGGGTAAATCAAATGAAAATAGGGGAACAAGATGGGCGGGGTTTACAAAATGACATGCAGCCAATGCGTATTGCTGCATTTTCACATGAAACAAGAGACAGCGTGCAGCTGGTGAAAACATCAACCGCGCATGACAACATGAAAGCAAGCGGCCGAATTTAAACATGCACACAGACACGAGAGAGCACGGTTCAAGCCAAGCTCCAAACCACACCCACTCACAAGACCTAGAGCATTCCAGAACGAGCAACAAGGACAAACACACGAGTCATGTATGTCTGAACCCCGACCCAAAACCGAAACTAAACAAGAGCAGTCTCGGGATTGGACATCATAACCCGCAAATAAGACGCTATACAGACAAGAGGACGCCCGACTTGAGACTCAAAGCCGCACGCATACACAAAACACGAGACATTACGGTAGTGTCAGAGTTGTACCACAACACCAAAAAAAGACTAGACCGAATGTGGCAGAACCCTGACAGTAGAGGTCTGGACCTCGAAACAGTACTTTTAAAATCTAAAAGATTATCTTTGTATTCTCCAGAAGAAAATAATGCGTTTTAAACTGAAAACAGAAAACTTTTAACGCTCTCTGGCAGTTCATTTATGTGACAACGGCGTTGTTGTTACCTGAGAATGCAAATCTTGAAACAGGCTTCAAAGCACAAGCTTTCGAATAAACTTCAAAAACAACCTCATGCATAGGCGCATATGAACGAGAATCATTTTGATAATCATTTCATCTGTACAGAGAGCAAAACCTTTGTCAGGTCGATGATGCCATGGTGGGAATAGAGCGTCTATACTATTAAGGTCAATAAATACGTTCTGTTTTCACTTCAACACATAACACGGTTGCTCTTTGGCTTGTGGTGCTTTCAATTCTCTCAAGCCTCTCAACCTGCGGAACCATCTTGGATTTCTTAAAATACTGAATTGTTAATCACTGTTTGGTCATTTTCACAAACCTGATCTTGAAGATGCTGTGACAGGTCATGATAGTGAGGTGAATCAGCATCTTTCACAATCTCTTGGTACCCATAGTCCATCAGTGTAACGGTGAACTCTATGACATGATGTACTGGCTGCTCTGGAACCACATTGTGATGATCCAACTCCTGAAAATATAGCACAAGGACTATTAAATAATTACTGCAACAATGTATAACTGGCATAAATCATCAAAAGTTTCAGGCAACTTTACAGGTTTAATAACAAAAAAAAAAATTAACAAGAACAATTCATAGAAGTGCTGAAAAAAGACAATTAGTGAAAAAGACAAGAAGTGCTGAATAAATACAAATAAATAAATCCTTACACTTCTTTTTTGCAGTGTCATCACCCCTTCCCTGCACTAACACATTTGTTCACTTCACATCAACATATCGAATAATATTGAACAATGAACAATTGTTGAACAAACAAAAATTGTTTGTTGAACAAAAATGTTTGTTGAACAAAAATGTTTGTTGAACAAAAATGTTTGTTGAACAAAAATTGTTGAACAAAAATGAACAAACATATTGAACAATGTGGCCCATATCTGTTTTACCTTTTATTTCTAAGGTAATGGAAAAAATTGTGTTTTTACAGCTCCAATCCTTTTTAGCAAATAATCACATCTACGAGAAATTTCAGTCCGGTTTCAAAACCATGCACAGTACCGAAACTGCCCTTATCAGAGTCCTTAATGACATCCTAATGGCTACTGATTCAGGCGATTCTGTCATTTTAGTTATACTTGATCTGTCCTCAGCCTTTGATACTGTTGATCACGAGATTCTTGTCTCTCGCCTGGAATCCTGCATCGGGCTACAGGGGGAGGTCTTAAGCTGGTTCAAATCTTTTTTAACCAATCGAAGTTTCTCAGTTAAAGTTGGTAACTTCACTTCCGATCCAAGCAATATAAGCTGCGGTGTTCCTCAGGGCTCCATTCTAGCTCCTACCCTTTTCTCTCTTTACTTGCTTCCTTTGGGCTCTATCTTTAGCAAACATAACATTTCCTTCCACTGCTACGCTGACGACATGCAAATCCATCTGGCTATAACCAGAAAAGGAAAATCTACTCTCCATACTCTATTAGCATGTCTAGACGATGTTAAATCTTGGCTTTCCAATAACTTTCTTTCCCTAAACTCAGACAAAACAGAAGTCATTGTCTTCAACCCTTCTGACTCCAGAACACAAAATCCTATTGATCTTGAGTCATTAAGCTCATTTATCTCTCCCAAAGTGAGGAATCTGGGAGTGGTTTTTGACAACTGTTTAAAATTCGATAAGCAAATTAGCACTGTTGTTGGTTCTAGTTTCTTCCATCTTCGCTCTCTCTCTAAAATTAAATCCTTCCTTTCCGAGGGTTCTTTAGAGACAGCTATCCATGCCTTCATTACATCACGACTGGACTACTGCAATTCCCTTTATTACGGGATCTCAAAGGCGCAAATTTCTAGGTTACAAATAGTCCAAAATGCGGCAGCTAGATTTCTTAAGAGGCGTAATAAATTCGATCACATTACGCCCCTCCTGAGATCTCTTCACTGGTTGCCTACCCAGTTTAGAATTGAGTATAAAATCCTATTACTTGTTTACAAATCTCTAAATAATCTGGCTCCCTCCTACCTGACCGATCTTCTTCACCCTTACACTCCCGTGAGAGAACTGAGATCGGAGGGAAAACTCCTCTAAAAAATCCCCAGAACCCGCCTAAAGTCAAGGGGAAATCGAGCTTTTGAAGTGGCCGGCCCCACACTATGGAACAATCTTCCTGACGCTGTTAGAATGGCTTCCAGTTTATCTGAGTTTAAATCTTGCCTTAAAACCCATCTTTTCTCCCTTGCATTTGTTGATGTTTAATATGTAATTATTTGGGGTTTTTGTGTATATACAGTTGTTTATGCATGTATATATGTGTATACATATGTGTTTCTGTGGATATGTGTACGGTTTGACTATGTCTCTTTGCCTCTGCCTCTCAGTTTTTGCTTTTGGCTGTTTCTATTTTTGTTTTGTTTTCTATTTTGCTTTTTATTTCTTATTTTGTTTTGTTTTTCTTTCATCCTGTTGTACAGCACTTTGGTTGGCCTTTGGCCATTTTTAAATGTGCTTTACAAATAAACTGAACTTGAACTTGAACTTGAACATCTCTTTTGGCCTCTTTCTCTAATGTTTCTGCTACCAAAGTCTCTTGCTAACAGGAAACAAATCAACATTTCAAACATCTGCAATCTGCTCAGATCATTCTCCTCTCTCACATGTCCTCTGCCATCTTTCATTACCCCCTTTTCCCCTTCAAACTTACTTCCACTCATGGTGTTGCAAGTAACTTTGAGAGTGTTTGGAAAACTTGCAAAACTCAAAATCTACCTCAGAAGACAAGGTTGAACTGTGCTAGGAAGTTCTTGGCAACCTTGGAGAGAAAAGGTACCAGTCTTCAACCAAACTACTGTAGCTGCATCTTACTATATCAGTGAGATTTGTACTGCTAATTAAAACACAGTCAGTGCATCCGAAACTGCAGTTGGGGCGTTTTTCCTACTATTTTACGAATACTATGTATCCAGACATACTGCTCTGTTGGTGTACGATTTTTCACATACTACATAGATTTTGGACTCAGCGAAAGTTTTGGAGGCATTGGTTTGTGCTAGTAATCCCCATTAACCAAGCTGCCAACCAGCAATATTAGACCTTAAACCAGATACTTTGTCAGACAGGAATCGAATACGTAAAGTTAAAGAAGTTAATCTTAAGTAATTCCTTAATAAAGCAATCAAACGTCAAGAATTCATGATCCCCACATCAAAGAGACTCACAGATAATGCTCCAAAGTTAGCGTATCTGGTGTTGTTTTGATTACTAGCTCTGCACTTCCACCCTCTGGCCACTGGAGGGAGCTCTCACACGTATACTTACACACACACACACTACATTTCCCATGATGCTGTTCATTGGACTGATTATCGCACCAGCTGCTAAGCATTACACAAAGTATAAAAGACTCACACACGCACTGTCATTGCAAAGTCTTGATTTGCTGTGGTGATCATTCTGAGCGGTTAGTCCTGTCTTGTTTAACGGTTACCGATTCTGCTGTTACCTGTTACTGATTACTGGAAGAGAGCCCCTAATAACAACACTATTGCAACTAGCTCTGTGACCATAAATGTAAATTTAAATGGAGTTGTAGACCAGGATTATCCAAACATGCTCCTGGAGGCACAGTGTCCTTGCCTCAATATACTTGCCATACTAGAACTGCATTACAGTTATTCTTTTTTTATGCCCTTCCCTCTCATCGACTTGGATGTAACATACACTGAAAACTGTATACAATGGATTTCAATGGGATATCTGAAGCCCTTCTTCACTTGGAATCTGCTATGGAGCCAATTTATTATTTACATTTGTCCCACTTATGTATTAGTATTATGTACAATTCTATAGGCATATATTCAAGCTTGGGCTGCTGAATGAAATAAAAAAATGAATAATGATAGAAAAACCATTATTGTGTAAAAAAAATTATATATATATATATATAAATATACTTAAAATATCTACAAACATTATGATATTATACTTTATTATTATGTAGTAGTAATGTATTATATCTCAAATTAATTCCCTAAGCAAACATCACTTAGCACTTTCCTTCTGGTGTATCCCCGCTGCCATTTAAAACATTTTTAAGCTTATTTGGACAGACCCACGACCCCTCAATTTTGAACCGAGGGAGTGAGAATACTCAATATGTTCACTTCAGGCAGATCCATAGACCTCAATACACCACAATACAACAGCAACTTGCAGTGCTTGTAAATAAACAAGGGCTTAGGGTGTTTCATTTAAACTCATTGAAGGGTTCCACCAGTAGTTGGTGCTCATGCAACAAAAGCAATGATGAACATCTGAGAGAACGAGACGAAGGGAAGTTAACAAGGATCAGGCATACTAAATTAGGCTTAAATGCAGCCGAGGTCTAAAAGCGAAGCAGAACAAAGCTCAGTAATCCTGAAGACCATTATTCGCTGGAGTTAAGATATGCACTAGTAACACTGTAACATTAATCACCAGATCCCTCATTTTCTGATGTCTGTTCAGAAAGCAGTGTATACTATCAATGTTGTGGCAGCTAGATCTAGATCTAGCTATGAATCTACAGGTTGAATCCTGCACAAATTATGTTGCAAATCCCTACTATCTTATCTGTCTTGGAAGTTAAGCTTAAGCCTTGGCTTATCGACCTATTGGTTGTGGCCCAAAATGACGACAGAACAAACAACATTTTTCAATGATTGAAATGTTGTCACTATAAGAGAATTTCAAGAAACCACAACTTCTGGTCTGTTTTCATATGAAAATGAAGTATTTTAGACAAATGTGCTTCTGACCTGTGAGGCAGTCGAGGTGTCTGTTGTAGAGCTGACCGCAGTGGATTCAGACGTGGGAACAAATTCTTGCACTGCTGCTTCAGTCAGGCCTTCCTCCGAACCTGAACAAAAGAAATTGAGCTCAATTCAGCAATTCACCAAAACTATGAAAACTTCTCACTGAAGACCAAAAACAATTCAACCATACCTTCCATTACTTGTGCTTCATCAGTTGCTGGCTCTTCAGGTATATTTCTATGAATTTATAATGAATATGTATCATGACGTTAACACAATTACGGTAAATATTTTTGTTATAGATGAATTGGAGCTGTTTTCAGAAAATGAAATCATAGTCATGATTCTAAGTGCAGTCTTACCTTTCTAATTTGTCACTATTTATTTTTAACCTCTGCAAAGAAAAGGAAAATCATTACAAGAGAAATTTGGAAACATTTAGTTTTTGCCCATTGATTAAAAAATTGTAATCTAAAAATATACATTTACTGGTTTCATTCAACTCAAGAAAGGGTTTAATATAAATTAATCAACCAACCAATTAAATCATTTAAAGTTTTTAATGGGTTAAATCTGGTAACAATAGTTATTTAAGGTAATCATTTTAGGTTACCACATTTTAAAGTGCATTCACACACATTCAGACATAAGATTCCAGTTATTACATCTTTTGACTATATATATATTGTTTGTATTTTGTATTACTTTACCCTGGAGACCATATCCATGTGTTCCTGTGATTGGCTGAAATTCATGGCGAGATCTGAGATGCACAGGGAGTTGTGCTGGCATGTGTGGACCCATTTCTGATACTCTGAGTTGCTAGGAATTCTGTCCATAAAGATCCGGAAAGCCTCCCATACAGCCTCCTGACAAACTGAAAATATAAATAAGCAAGTGTTCGAATTATACATTTGAAAGCATATATTAATGCTATCTCAAACATGTTTTTCTCTGCAGTAGTTTACAGAATACAGGAAGTTATGATAAGTATAATTGTGAGCATTATTATGTGGTGCCCTGAAGCAACAAGAGAAATGTTCCCAATGTGAATCCGCAGGATCTGTAACCTGTCTTTAAACTGCATCAATTACGGAAATGGATTGGTGCCAAACCTGCATGACTTAATCAGTGGGAAACTGGCATGTTCTGAAGTCCATTACATCAGGGTTTACTATTGCTGTGATCTCAGCTGAGTAAAGATGCTATTTATATAAGGCATGTAAATCAAGCCAAATATATGTAAATAAAACCATGAAACAACATTAGAAAAATTCCCCATGTCAATGTCATTATATAACAAGTTTCGTGACAACTTTGTCAACTCCATCAGCTTACAAGTCAGACATAAAACCTCATGGATTTGACATCTGACACTAAATTTATCCCACAACTACTTACAGAAACCAGGATAACGGAGTTGACGTTAAAACTGTGACTACAGAGATTTCACCGTTGTTTGTATAAAATATAAAACAGGAAATAGGAAAGGGATCCACAGAGTTAAAGATGACCGTGACATTCCCTGATTTATCCCTGAGTTGAAACAAAGTGAGGACATAAGGTATTTTCTTGACGGAAAACATAACTTAAGAGATTTACTTTTTGTTTTTGTTTGATATATTACAGATATATCTGCCTTTCAATTTAAATGCATACATTTGTTGCATTTTTAAACACTTTGTTTGGCAGTTTTACATTGTGACCTCATGCTGAGAAGACGTTAAGTTATATGTTACATACATACATACATAACATTTTTCAAGTTTAGAAGAGCATATATTTCAAATAACACTAACCAAATTATTAAAAAATAAAAGCAATGAATGTAGTTTAAGTGTTTTTATTTTGATACATGTCTTTATCTTTAACATAAAGAAGGCTTTTGTGTGTAGGACATGTTTTGTCCATTATCTCAAGAATCAGTGCTGATTTCGGAATCACATGCCACTATCACTATATCTGCCATAGAAAGACGTATGAGTAAAAGTAGTATGAGTAGTACACTAGCATGTGGTTCCAAATTCAGCATGGGTTTAAGTCTAATGAGCTGAGGATCTCAATCTTGTGCGTTTGATGAGGGAAACAAACAAGGAAGTCCAGAGCCACTATACTATACAGAACCATTGATGCATTTACAAGGGTTAATCTTGACAACAGGGAAGATGTTTTTTTGTACATGAGTTTGAAAGTTACCTCTGAGTGTGTAGAATGTTTGATGGCTTGCTATGACTTCTCTCATTGTCTCCTGTGGACACACTTTCACCTCTGAGTGGAAGAAGTCTGATCTCTTGACGCGATGCTTTTCCATTTCATACATAGTTCTGACTCCTGAATTCTGCTTTGGTGCATTTGGCAGAGACTCTAATTGATTTAGCCTGCTTCTGTCTGGGGGGACAAACACAAAAATATAACTTCATTATAATTTGGCATATTTCTGCTTACATCTTAGCTCTCATGGACTCTCAACACACTGTCAAGGACGTTCATTTTTTGAATGCAAAGAGTGAGCAAATTTACATTTTAAAAAGTAAACCTGGAACTGCAAGCTCCCACCTATTTGAATTCTGCCATTTTAATTTCTAAGAAACTTAAATAAGGTTAAAAGTTAAAAGAAAAAGAAAAACCAGTAGAAGTTTAATGCATGGCCCGTGATGACTTATTGACATGCGTCTTATGAATAGAGTTCACAAAACTTGCAGACACCAGGCCATTCTGAGAACACATGCCACATTTCGTCATTGTTTGGTGGTAGAGGGCACTACCAAAAAACATCCTTAACATATTTGCCTATTTAGTCATTAGTGTGGCTATATTTGAAGCCTGTGACTGTTTCCTGTAAAACAAAACACAATTATATGTTCTTTATCAAAACAATATTTTGGTTGCACTCTACTATGTATTGAAAAAATATGTTGCCTCTAGATGTGTCCAGTAAATTCATTTCTCTTAAGTTACAATACCAATCGTAATTCATGTCCAGAAGTGCCACCTCATTTTTGACTATTACACTGCACACTGCAAGCAGAAATCATTCATTCACAAATGTATATTGTCTTCGTCTATATCTTGTGATCAAATTTGACTTTGTTACCTTGAATTCCTGTGACGGACAGTATAAAGAAGAAGAAGAGTGTGAAGAGATGCCCACATTTCAAAGACATGCTGACTTCGAGTCTTACATCTAACCCCATGCTGTGTTAAGGCAGCACAAGATTTCAGGTGCTCAGTCCTTTTACTTGGATATATCCGTCAGAAGCAGGAAAAGCCATTGCTGTCCCTGAGACCTTGGTGTCAAGCACTGAGACCCAAAAATGGAAATGAAGGAACCTGGAAATTGAGACGGACTTTCAGTGACAATACAGTGAGTGAGAGAGTGAAAGCAGGTAGATTGAGGAGAGAGATATAGTCTTGGTGTAGAAGTGTGACATTGTGTGACAGATTACAGTGAAGTAGTTTAAAAAGCAAGATCTGTTTCTGGAATAATCTGATTATCTGATGCTCAGACATAATCCTGCTTTACCCGTGGCCCACCCACCTCATCCAATTAGTGGCTTTTCCATTCAAGCATCTGTCAGCTGCAGTGCCAAATCAATCACTCCATGTTTGGCAGCAGCACTGCCTCTGACCTCAGGAAGTTCACCAGTATACTCGAAACATGCCTTCTATGTGTGCAGAGAGCTGCGAATCATTGCTGACCTTCTTGCTGGGTATGAAGAGGGTGTCCATTCTGAAAAATGGTGGTAAATTCTTGGGATCACCTGTATTGGCCATTTATAGCCTGTTGAGTCTGACTGCTTTTGAACTATGACCCCTGCTGTGGTAATTACTGCTGCCATTGACGATCCAAAGGTTTGGTCTATAAATACCAAAGCCTTGGCACCACATGAATTGCATGTTAACTCACTGTTGTTTTTCTTGAATGTCAGTCCACCCCACAGGGCTGGCATATGGCATAGGCAACAGAGACGGTTGCCTAGGGCACACAATGACGGCGGCACGAGAACCCTCAATTAATACTGTAATGCTTTCCTTTGGCTCAAACAGTAGAGTATTGGTGCTTCAAATGCCAAGGTCATGGGTTCGATTCCCAGTGAAAGCAAGAACTGAATAAAAAGTCAAAGTGTTTCTTGAATGCAATGTAAGTCGCTTTGGATAAAAGTGTCTGGCAAATGCATAAATGTAAAAAATCAAAGATGCTTTATTTAAGAAAAAAGGGAGCTATTTTGTCATTTTTGTTATGCGTTTACTTTGTCATTGAGAGGAAAGCGCACGGCACGTTTCCATATTCTCAGCAGTTTTCTATGGCATCGTGGGGCATTGGATGTTCAATTATTTATATCGCTGGTCATGTATTTCAAACTTCGTTTTTTTACGCCTAAGTGAAGAGTGAACGAGAACTTTGCTGTGAGCATATTTTTCAGTTCTTTTAGAAAGCTTTTAGGTTTTTCACGCTCATGGATCCTCTCGTTATAGCAAAAAAGTGTAGACAGCTTAACTGATTATAATAGAACTTGTGAAATCGCAATGAACTGAGATGAGTGACAACTTTTTAGTTCTTTTATGCCAATCAAGCATCCTTTTAGTACTTTAGATTATCTTTATGATAACAAAGTTGATAATAGTTTAGACATAGACATGCATGTTATGTTGGACTAATTTAAACATTCTCCTCATCATGATATCTTAGTTATGCATGACAGTACATTTTAGTAAGTTTTGCAATTAGCATTCACTTCTTAAACTATGCTTTGGAAAAAGCTAGTGAAATCACATTTAATGACTCTTCATGGCAGACATTGATGTTTGTGTTCTATTCTAAAATCGATTGTTTTAGAGTAATAACTCACTTAATACTTATCTAAAATCTCATCAGGCCACCAACAGAGCCTGGGATAACACTTTCATCAGAGGTGCAGACTGGAAAGTATTTTCAGAAACACTTTAAATGACGACAGAAAGCTTACGTCATCAGATGCTGAGGATGTCAACGTGACTCCGGCCCAGACTTTGGGTTACTCTGACTCTGAAAATGTATTAAACACTACCGCTGGTATGTAATCAACAGCCCTGTCATAACCACAATAATTTGTGCTTCGTTAGAATAGCATAAAACAGAGTACATAAAACTCATGTTTTTGCAGTTCTCTGATAAACAAACAATCAAAAAAACAAAATAATCTGTCTGTTGATTTAACCCCACTATGTAAACATAATTCCTGATAAAGGGCTTTTATCTAATCCGATTGGACTGTCTTGTTTTGTTGACTGGAGAGCTGCTCACTGTCTGGTCAATGCTTTATTGCTCAATCCACTTGAATGTCCTTCAAGTGAAATGCATGAACGTAAGAGGTCTGGTATATCCACTACCATTCAGATATGTGGAATCACTTTGACAATTTTTTTTTAATTTATTTGAAAGAAACTGATCCTTATGTTGGTCTGTGCAACAGTAATATTGTGTTTTATTTGTACTGTTCTTAAATGACTGTTTTCTTATTCTTCAGTTGTTATTTATGATTCCATACACCATTGTCAGCCGCTGTTACTCCATTGTACTAGGAAAACCTTGTTAAATGAATCCTAAGATGATTATATATGCTTTACTATACTTTTTAAATAAATATATTGCTTCCTTTTTGAATGAAATATCAAATACAAAAAAAATACAAAAATTACTGACTTGCTTTATGAAAATAATTATGAACATGTTCCATTAATGTTTAAAGTTACTTTAAAATAAATTACACTTCCTTTCAAATTTTGTGTGCATTCATACATTCTTAATATGGTAGTTCAAAAATAAATACAAATTCTTCACAGAAAATAAATCACGATACCTCTGTATTCCCTGTCCATTTAAGTGTGACTGATGTGTCCAAATGTTTTAAAGCACATAATACAGAGTCAGTCACTGTTGCCAACAAATATTTTGCTGTGAGATTTATTTTGTTACCTGTTTTGTATTAGATTGGGTAATGTGGTTTCCTGTTCATGGGTGCTGTAATAGTGACGTCATGGATCGGTATGGGGTTGGGCGCTCTGACATGTGCAGCTGAACGAAATGACAGAGGGTCATGTGCAATAAGTGTGACTGTGATGTTCATTGACATCCATGACCTCGGACCAATAAAAGAAGAGCTCTGTGGCAGAGCTCTGACACTACCGTTATGTCTCGTGTTGTATGTGCGTGCGCGCGGCTTCAAGTGTTCGAGTCACGTGCGCGCTTGTCCGTGTGACGTCTTTTGTGCGAGTTATGATGTCCGGTCCCGAAACTTTGGTCTGGTTCAGTTTCAGTTTTGGGTCGGGTTTCGGGCATTCATGACTCGTGTGTTCATCCTTGTCGAGAGCGTGTGAGAACAGGTGTTTACTCGTTCTTACAAGCTCTATGTCATGTTAGTGGGCGTGGTCTCAAGCTTTGCGCGAGCCGCGCGTTCCTCTCGTCCGTGTGTTATGCTTTCTTGTTGTGTTTTCTTGTCATGCGCAGTTTGGTTGTCACCAGCTGCGCGTTGTCTTTGTTTAATGTGAACATGCAGCGCAACATGCATGCGCAACATGCATGCGCATTGGCTGCATGTTCATGTCTTGTCTGTTCCCCCGCCCGTCTTGTTTCATTGTCATTAGTTTGATTTTCTTCCAGCTGTATTTTCTTCCATCAATTGTCTTTCCTCCTGTGTATTTAGTCTCCTCATGTCTGCCATCCTGTGTCGCTTCGTTGTCATTCCTACCTATCAGTCATGTCGTGCGTCTTGTTATTCTTGTCTAGTCATGTTATGGTTTTCACCCTTGGGGTGGTTTTTGTTTGCATTTACTTTCTTTTTCCAATAAAACCCTGTCCTCCCTGCAATTGAGTCTTCGCTCTCTCCAAAACAGTGACAGTACAAAGCGAACACAATGAGGACTCAGCATGGGCACCTTCCTCTTCCCATCTCCTGTTAAGGATTAACCTTCACCAGGGGGAGCGAGACGTCAGAGACTTTGCCCACGACTTCCTTGCTGTGGTGGACGGCCTGGATTACCAGGACAATGCGGACCTCAAAGAGGTATTTAACAGCTGCCTCACAATGCCCCTTGGCATACAGGAGATGGGAAGGCTGGGGCATTTGCCATTCTGGGAAGACTACACCAGGGCCGGAGGTTGGAACCCCGTTGTCGCACGAATTCCCATCCCACTCGCGGTTTTACCTTTCCACCTGCAGCCAGTGGGAGCCCCAGTCCTCTGATGACTCATAAACGGAAGAGGAGGAGGAAGAGTGGGACCACCTCATTCTGGTCTAGTTATTCGAGTTGAGTCATGTCATGTTTTCCCCCATTCATGGAGGTTTATGTTTGACACTCTGGGTAAAACTGTTAGCCAACTATTTTCAAAGGGAAGTAACTCAATCTTACCCAAACATTTCATACATTACATCATGCGTCAATTAGCAAATTTGGGATGTCATCCGGTCATCCTACTATCTGTTTTATCACCTAATCCATGATCACATACTGTATTTTAATATAATATTTAATAAAAAAGTTGTCCAATAAAGCTGTTCTCATTTACATGTATTCTGTCAGACTACATAAAAAGTACAATATAGTCAATAAGAAAAATTTGTATATGTGTAAGTTTAATAAAGATTGGATTTGAATATGTAAACTGTACAAGTCTCTAAATAAATTATAGGAATTCAGAGAGTTTGGAAACTCGTTAAAGGGGTCTGAAAAGTTTCCAGATTTGTTGTCTAATGGGTCTGAATAGTCGTTAAGTTGCAACTGATCTGACCAATTATGTGGCCTTATTCTACCCGCAGACATTCAAGTGGCCATTGCATCTATGAGGATGGCGTGGCTAATTAGTGTTGACTTGCCTAATCTAATACCAAATAAATACAGGGCCAGTGTTGCTGACACTATACTTTTTACTTTTAAAAGCATGCACTTGAACTTACTTACTTTCCATTCTCAACAATAATTAATATGCAAAATCAAAATACACTTTCATAACCAATAGAAGATGTTATGACCTTTACTCTCGATGCGCCTGTTGATTAAAGGGGTTAATCAAATCACCTCACTCAATGACTACCGGCCAGTTGCACTAACTCCCATCATGATAAAGTGCTTTGAAAGACTAGTTAAGGATCACATCATCTCCAAACTTCCTTCCACGTTCGACCTGTTCCAGTTTGCCTACTGGTCAAACTGCTCCATTGAGGACGCCATCTCTTCTGAGAGGAGGAGAAGAACACCCATGTGCATATGCTGTTCTTGGGCTTTAGTTCAGCTTTTAATACTATCATCCCTCAGCATCTGGTGGACAAACTGGGACCCCTAGGCTTCAGCACCCCTCTATGCAACTGGTTGTTAGATTTCCTCACTGCCAGACCACAGTCAGTGCGTGTCAGCAAGAACACCTCCAGTGTCATCTCTCTCAGCACAGGCTCTCCTCAGGGCTGTGTCTTGAGCCCCCTGCTGTTCACATTGATGACACATGACTGTTTCCCGAAGTCTGATACAAACCACATTGTGAAGTTTGCGGGCGACACGAGAGTAGTAGGACTCATCAGGGACAATAGTGAACAAGCCTACAGAGAAGAGGTGGAGCAGCTGGTGAAGTGGTGCAGTGAAAACAATCTGATCCTGAATGCCACCAAAACTAAAGATGTCATTGTGGACTTCAGGAAAAATCACCCCTGCCATGCTCCTCTTCCTATCAACAACACAGCTGTGGAGATGGTTAGAAGTATCACGATTCTGGGGGTGCACATCACAGACGACCTCACCTGTTCTGTGAACACTGGGCCCTTGGTCAAGAGGGCACAACAATGACTACACTTCCTGTGCCAGCTGAAGAAAGCCCATATGCCACCGCCCATCTTGACAACATTCTATAGCAGCACCATAAAAAGCATACTCACCGACTGCATTTCGGTGTGGGGTGGAAGCTGCACTGCCTTGGACTGGAGGCATGTGAGAAGAGTGGTAAGGACTGCAGAGAAGATCATTGGGACCTCCCTCCCCTCTGTTCAGGACATTGCCTCAAAGCAGTGTCTGTCTAGGGGCAGGAATATCTTGTCACACCTGCATCATGGCCTGTTCTCTGGAAAAAGGTTTTGCAGCATTCTATGCAGGTCAAGCAGGTTCTGCAATAGATTTATTCCCATGGCTGTCAGACTGCTGAACTCTTTTTAATTTTAATGTTCAATGTTTGTTAAATTTACTGTTGCTATTGAAATCCACAATGTCGAATGTCCAATGTTTGTTCTGTGTACAAAGAATGACAATACAAATCTGTCCATCTATGTCACTGTAGTAAAACAAAAGGGTGAAATTTTTGCACACTTTTTTTGACAGATTTATTCACAACAATTACAGAAAATAACACAATACATGTTAACTTTTAGCGATCAATTTAAACGTTCAATTGCACACTCAATTGTGTGTGTGTGTGTGTGTGTGTGGGGGGGGGGGGGATTATTATTAGATTATAAGATTATTATTTTTTTACTACTACTTTTTAAAAAGAAGCTTCTTCTGCTCACCAAGTCTGCATTTATTTGGTCAGAAAGCTGTTTTCTATTATAATATATTGTCAAAAAAGAAAAGAAAAAGTAATTTATTTCTTTGATTTTCGCTTTGAGGAATCGCAATCGTTCTCTGTGATCGGTTGCTTCTGTCTTGTACTTTCAGATGAGCAGGAGAAATTGATATGTTACACAATTATTCGCTAAAACATTTTCATTTCCCCATTATAAGCTTATATTAAACACTACATTTCATGATAAATAAATAAAATAAAGTATGTTAACATCGATGTTTTCGCTACAACCCGAGTGTCGAGAGTATCGATCTGTCAGGAATCAGGATCCGTTAACGCGTTACCTAAAGGCAATTAGCTCTGATTAATCAATGCGTTTTCTAGGAAATTACTTTTAATCGACGTTTATTTAAATGACTATACATAATGTAAGCGTCTCAGATTGATATCCTTATCTCTGGAGAAAAATGGGTGACAAATCTGCCTCGTTTCATCGAGGTAAAATCACTCACGATTAGATGAATGATATCCCATCAAACTCACACAAACATACCAACACCAGATTATTATGATGTATTATGAGAACTTTCTGGGAGAAAACGTTATTTGGACTTTAAAACTGAAAATGTTTTTTTTAAATGTATTAATGTTATGTTTATTTGAGATTGTGCGACAGTTGTGTAGTTATACATATTTGCAGTGTAGCAATAGGCTTTTTGAAAGTGGTAATTGAACCCATGCTTTACATTATAGATGTGTCTAATACACATCTATAATAGTAAGATTAAAGAATCTTTTCTATTATACTATTATCTTTAGATCTTTACTTTTTTGATAAATAATATAATTCTTCATTGTTGAATGAAATAAATATGTGTGTGTGAATGAATGTATGTATATTTATACATATGTATGTATATATATGTACACATAATCACATTGATTACAAACATTAATGCTTTATGTTCCACAGTGTATTTTACCTTCATTGTCTACATCAGGGGTTCCCACACTTTTTGGGCTTGTGAGCTAAAGTACTTTAATAAAATGACCAAGACAAAATGATCTACCTACTATAAAAATATAAAACATATATTTATTTATGAATACATTGAGAATTCTTTATATGTTCAATATGGTGTAGCAAAGCTACATTGCACTATACAACTCTGTACATCTTCTCAGTTCGCTTTTCGGAAGGAAATCAGTGTCGTAGTTTTTATGAACAGTCTGAAAATGCCAGGCCACATTTCCCTTTTTTGTTATACTGTAGTGGTGAAAGACGTGCAGATTGAGGCAAAAAAACTCCCACTGCGCATGGAAGTAGTATATTTTTGACTTCTAACTTCTCACCCACTCATTTATATATCCTTTCTTAAGTTTAAAACTAATTAGAGGCTATATCGCTAGCTTGCTAGAGTTGTACAGCACTTGACGCTTTCACCCATGTTTCAGAAAAGGTCAAAGGTCAGACTGGCTGCCTTGTACGTAACACATTTCATAGTGAGGACGGATGATGGGCTGACGTCTACTTTGTTAATTATTGCTAATGCGATCGACCTACACTACCTTTGCCATCGATGTATTGAGCACCCCTGGTCTACACTATAAACTAGATTGTGTACTTGTGCTATCTTGGCATTAGGATAAAAAAAAGTTGTTTTCATACCTCATTTTAAAGTCACAACAGTGATTTTTGTTTTGTTTTTTGAGAGTGTGTTGCTTGTGTCCAGTGTGGATGTGATGTTATTAATGGACTAACTGTTGTATTATCTCTGTAGGAGCAGTAAGCTGGTATGTAAGAGTCTCCAGACTGGCTGTGGCCATAGCTGTTATTAAGTCCAAACCATCAGGAGGAGCCAGACAGTTCGCTGAATGTCTGGCTGATCGACTCAGGCAGCAGGATGAAGGCTGGAGGTCTAAAGCTCTAGGTCTTCATGAAGATCTGCTGCATCTCAAACAAGAGCTGCTGCTCACGCGATTGCTGTCTAAGACGAGGAGCAACATTGAGCCAGGACAGGGTAGGGTTTTATATACATCTGTTTGAGACCTGGAAACTATATGAGATTAATACAAATCTTTTTTTTAAATCATGAAAATTCCTACAATTAACTTTCTTTATACTGCAACTTGTCATGATACTGGAATTTCCAACAACTTCGATACCTTGAAAAAATATTGATATTCACGTAGTTCTTTTTGTTTGGTTGTTGTTGATTCAGAGACCTCTGTGTACTTTTGTGGCCTGTCCTTTTTTAATCTGGCTAGAGGGAAAATAAACGTTTGTTGTATTTTTAAATGCTTTGTTGCTACCAACATTTTGATTAAAAACGTATACATAAATTTCACGTGTGCAAAATAAAATACTGACTTCTTTTCAGATTTTTATTTATTACATTTTGAATAATTAAAAAAAACATAAAAATGTAAAATTAAAGATAAAGATTAAAAGGGACCTATTATATACAGTAGTACCTCAAGATACGAAAGGCTCAACTTAAAATATCCAAGTTACGAAAGCAAAGACGAAAATTTTTACTGCTCTACATACGAAAAGTTTTCAAGATATGACAGGTTTCTGAAAGTCCGAGATTCGCCCCATAACAATTTTGAAACTCACGCCGCCATCTTAGTTATAGTAGACTCGCCACCATGCTCCTGCTCTCCCATTGGTTCCTGATGCTAGCCAAGCCATGAGATCCTTCTCTCTAATTGGACAGCATCCCTCCCATCATGCATCTTCTATACGTACGTGCTGGCGTGCTTTAGCACCCGAAACTTAAAATTTTGTATGTGTTTTCGTAAAGTTAAGTTTACGTACGTTATCTGCCGTTTGTCCTCCTCCTCCTCTGCCGCCACTTTCGGAGATAGCCTCACTCGAAAGGTAAGCTTCGACATTTTACGTTATTTCATTGTTTATAGGTCAATTTAGCTTTATTATGAAATTTAATGGGGTGTTTTTGGAGGGCTTGGAACGGATTAGCCATTTTACATGTAAAATGTGTTCCAAGATACGAAAAACTCATTATACGAAGGCCGCCTCGGAACGGATTAATTTTTTATCTCGAGGTACCACTGTATTATGTTTAAACACTAATGTGTGTCAGCAATATGTTACACAACGACCCTATAATGGTAAAAAACTTATTTTTAATCTCTATAAATCATAAGCAGTGTCTCAGAACAAGCCGTTTGCAGTTTCGTGCAGTGTGATGTCACATATACTTAGGCCCCACCCATGACTCCGCCTCATTTGCATACCTCTGCCCCTCAGTTAGCTAAACACAATCTGTCATGTTTATCTCCCCGCCAGACCATTTAATAGCAACATTTAAGAAAGAAATATGTTCTTATTAAAGGTATTAAAGTTATTCAGTCGAAAGCAGAGAGTGTTTTTCAGTTGTTGTTTGATTCATAATAACATACAGTGGTGTGAAAGTGCCTCCTGCCTGATTTTTTTTATTTCTTTGATGATCTGAAACATTTAAGTGTGACAAGCATGCAAAGAAATATAAACGTTAGTCAAAGATAACTGCATTTTGTGTTTACTTGTTTTTAAATTAAGGTTGTTATTATTAAGGGAAAACAACATCCAAACATACATGGACTCATCTTTGCAGAAATGTTGTAATTCAGCCACATTGGAGAGTTTTCATGCCTTTTTAAGGCAGAACCCAAGTTCGCTTCAGCTTGAGGTCACGAACAGCAGGCTGGACATTCTCCTTCAGGATTTTTTGGTAGACAACAGAATTTATGGTTTCATCACAGCAAGTCTTCCAGGTCCTGAAGCAGCAAAACAGACCCAGACTATCACACTACCACCACCATATTTTACTGTTGGTGTGATGTTCTTTTTCTGAAATGTGCTGTTACTTCTACTGCAGATGTAATGGGGCACATACCTTCCAAAAAGTTAAATATTTGTCTCGTTAGTCCACAGAGTATTTTCCGACAAATCTTAGGGATTATCAAGATGTTTTCTGGCAAAAATAAGACAAGTCCTAATATTCTTTTTGCTCAGCAGGGGTTTTCGTCTTGGAACTCTGCCATGCTGGCGATTTGTGCCCAGTCTCTGTCTTACGGTGAAGTCATGAGCACTGACCTTATTTGAAACAAGTGAGGCCTGCAGTTCTTTGGATGTTGTTTTGGGGTCTTTTGTGACCTCTTGGATGAATTGTTGCTGCGCTCTTGGGGTATTTTTTCGTCGGCGGGCCACTCCTGGGGATATTGACCACTTTCCATATTTTTGCCATTTGTGGATAATGACATTTAAAAACGGTGTTTTGTATTTACTTGCCTGATATTTAAATTGATGATCTGTAACATTTAAGTGTGACAAACATGCAAAGAAAGAGGAAATCGGGAAGGAGTAATAAGCTTTTTCACACCTCCGTAAATCAGTAGATATGCGCTGATGTCACACAGATCTAATACACACATATTTCTTTCTCTGCGTTTTATGTTCTCTGTTTCTTTTTGACAATTTAAGTGAAATTATACGTGAAAGAGAACTGAGTTTAATCCTCACGGGACGTTCCGCGTGGTTCGGGTATGTGTGCTCAGAAAACCATATATCTGTCACGTTTCACTGTTTTCTAGGACTCTTGTTTTGCCTTTTGTCTGTCACATGTTATTGTTTTGTTCTAGAACGTCACTCATCAGTTGTCATAGTCACAAATCATCACAGGTGTTTGTCTTTTGTTCATTATCACTAGTATATTTAGTTCTCCTTCTCCACCTTTCAGTTGTCGGTAGTTGTTTGTGCTATACACATGTTGGTCTGTTCCTTTGTGTTTGCACTGCTGTTACGACTCCTTGCATTTATTATTAAAGTTTCATTTGAATCTCCTCATCGTCTTCGTCTGCGCCGTCACTCCGTGACAGAACTACCGACCGGGTTTGGTCACCCAAGAACGACTGTTTGATAAGAAAGGAAGATGGATTATCGACTGGAGTTTATAGCGATCGCCCATAGAAACACGGACTTTCTGAAGTTCTCTATGGAGTTCAGCGCGCTCGCCGCGTTGTCACCTTTTGATGACGCGACGCTGAATTCGCTGTACTGGATCGGGGCGAATTACCACCAAAAGAAGAAACTCCCAGACACCACAGGACTTCGCTGGCAGGAGGCCATAATTAGGTGTCTGGAGAGCGAATACCCCCGGTCCAGACAGCCAGTCCATCCGGTCTCTCCTCCTGAGCCTGCCGCTCGTCAGCCAGCGCCGGTTCCCGCGCCTCGCCTGTCAGCGCCTGTTCCAGCCGCTTGCCTGCCAGCGCCTGTTCCCGCGGCTCGCCGACTCGCGCCCAAGCCTGCACCTCGACAGCCAGAGTCAGATCCTGAGATCCGCCAGCCAGAACCAGATCCAGAGATCCGCCAGCCAGAGCCAGATCCAGAGATCCGCCAGCCAGAGCCAGATCCAGAGATCCGCCAGCCAGAGCCAGATCCAGAGATCCGCCAGCCAGAGCCAGGTCCAGAGATCCGCCAGCCAGAGCCAGGTCCAGAGATCCGCCAGCCAGAGCCAGGTCCAGAGATCCGCCAGCCAGAGCCAGGTCCAGAGATCCGCCAGCCAGAGCCAGGTCCAGAGATCCGCCAGCCAGAGCCAGGTCCAGAGATCCGCCAGCCAGAGCCAGGTCCAGAGATCCGCCAGCCAGAGCCAGGTCCAGAGATCCGCCAGCCAGAGCCAGGTCCAGAGATCCGCCAGCCAGAGCCAGGTCCAGAGATCCGCCAGCCAGAGCCAGATCCAGAGATCCGCCAGCCAGAGCCAGATCCAGAGATCCGCCAGCCAGAGCCAGATCCAGAGATCCGCCAGCCAGAGCCAGATCCAGAGATCCGCCAGCCAGAGCCAGATCCAGAGATCCGCCAGCCAGAGCCAGATCCAGAGATCCGCCAGCCAGAGCCAGATCCAGAGATCCGCCAGCCAGAACCGCCGGCCCTGCCAGACCCGGACCTCCCGTGGCCTGAACCGCCGGACCTGCCAGACCCGGACCTCCCGTGGCCTGAACCGCCGGCCCTGCCAGACCCGGACCTCCCGTGGCCTGAACCGCCGGCCCTGCCAGACCCGGACCTCCCGTGGCCTGAACCGCCGGCCCTGCCAGATCCTCCAGAACTCCTCGTCCTGCCTGACCCTCCAGAGCTCCTCGTCCTGCCTGACCCTCCAGAGCTCCTCGTCCTGCCTGACCCTCCAGAGCTCCTCGTCCTGCCTGACCCTCCAGAGCTCCTCGTCCTGCCGGCCCCGCCTGCGCTCCTCGCCCTGCCGGCCCCGCCTGCGCTCCTCGCCCTGCCGGCCCCGCCTGCGCTCCTCGCCCTGAAACTGCCAAAGCCTCCTCCCATTCACCATCTGGGGACTAAGCCTAAATATTTTTTGGGGGGGGGCCATAGTGCCTGCGCGAGGGCGGGTGGGACAAAGGAGGCGGAGCCTCCTGGGAAGGACTTAGTCCCAGCGCCGCCCTGGAGGGCTGTGCCATCCAGGGTACCGGATCCTCCTGCTCCGCCCTGGGGGGTTGCACCACCCAGGGCCGCGGATCTTCTGAGACCACCCTGGAGACCACCCTGACTCCCTGCACCTCGGTCTCCAGGATGCCCACCCTCCCACCCCTTTTGGACTTTCGTCGGCGCAGGGTCGCGCCTTCTGCGGGGGGGGAGTAATGTCACGTTTCACTGTTTTCTAGGACTCTTGTTTTGCCTTTTGTCTGTCACATGTTATTGTTTTGTTCCAGAACGTCACTCATCAGTTGTCATAGTCACAAATCATCACAGGTGTTTGTCTTTTGTTCATTATCACTAGTATATTTAGTTCTCCTTCTCCACCTTTCAGTTGTCGGTAGTTGTTTGTGCTATACACATGTTGGTCTGTTCCTTTGTGTTTGCACTGCTGTTACGACTCCTTGCATTTATTATTAAAGTTTCATTTGAATCTCCTCATCGTCTTCGTCTGCGCCGTCACTCCGTGACAATATCAGAAGTTTAAACTAATATACTAATACTGTGTTTGACCCCCTTTCGCCTTCAGAACTGCCTTAATTCTACGTGGCATTGATTCAACAAGGTGCTGAAAGCATTCTTTAGTAATGTTGGCCCATATTGATAGGATAGTGTCTTGCAGTTGATGGAGATTTGTGGGATGCACATCCAGGTAACGAAGCTCCTGTTCCACCATGTCCCAAAGACATGGTGCATTATCCTGCTGGAAGTAGCATCAGAGGATGGATACATGGGGGTCATGAATGGATGGACATGGTCAGAAACAATGCTCAGGTAGGCCGTGGCATTTTAACGATGCCCAATTGGCACTAAGGGGCCTAAAGTGTAACAAGAAAACATCCCCCACACCATTACACCACCACCACCAGCCTGCACAGTGGAAACAAGGCATGTTGGATCTATGTTCTCATTCTGTTTACGCCAAATTCTGACTCTACCATCTGAATGTCTCAACAGAAAACGAAACTCATCAGACCAGGCAATATTTTTCAACTGTCTTCAACTGTCCAATTTTGGCGAGCTTGTACAAATTGTAGCCTCTTTTTCCTATTTGTAGTGGAGGTGAGTGGTACCAGGTGGGGTGTTCTGCTGTTGTAGCCCATTCGCCTCAAGGTTGTGCATGTTGTGGCTTCACAAATGCTTTGCTGCATACCTCAATTGTAACAAGTGGCTATTTCAGTCAAAGTTGCTCTTCTATCAGCTTGAATCAGTCGCTCATTTTCCTACGACCTCTAGCATCAACAAGGCATTTTCGCCCACAGGACTGCCGCATACTGGATATTTTTCCCTTTTCACACCATTCTTTGTATACCCTAGAAATGGTTGTGCGTGAAAATCCCAGTGACTAAGCAGATTGTGAAAATACTCAGACTGGCCCGTCTGGCAGCAACAACCATGTCACACTCAAAGCTGCTTAAAACTCCTTTTTTTCCCCATTCTGACATTCAGTTTGGAGTTCAGGAGATTGTCTTGACCAGGACCAACCCCTAAATGCATTGAAGCAATTGCCATGTGATTGGTTGATTAGATAATTGCATTAATGAGAAACTGAACAGGTGTTCCTAATACTCCTTCAAAGCTACACTCCTTCAGGTGAGTGTAGCTTTAAAACTCATTCAGATCATAAACATTTATGGTGATGAAGAACTGCAGTGTTACATGAGCACCATAGAGATTCACACGGTTCACTCCCTGTCGTTGATCTCGTCTAAGGATAACACGCTGTAGCATCCCGCACGTTTTTTGTGATTTTGTGAGCAATTGTTGCAAAATTGTTTTTGTTTACATTGTTGGAGAATATAATTAAAGGTTTGTGTCAAGAATCGAAGGTGGTTTTTATTGTCGTGGTTTTACATATGCCTTTTGTTGTTAGCAAACATATACACAGTACAGTATATGTACATTTTTTTTTAAATGAATGGCGATCGCTTCATCAAACAAATCGCGGCAACACTTGTGTAAAAAGACACCAAACACTCAAGCATTCTAACATTCTCATTTAATAACTCACATCATTTACATCAATACATTTTAATTTTTCTTCCTTGCGAGGGTTGTTATCTTTGGCGCTCTGACAGCTGACAGCTGGCGCTTCACTTCCACTATCAATCTGATAGGCTGTCTGACTTGTCAATCATGCAAGAAGACATGATTGGCTGTGCTGCCATGCTCTCTTCTCGTGTCGGATGAGATGCTTCTTAAAGGGAGAGAAGCGCACGCTCTCAGCGCAGCGGGAGAGACTGCTTTTCTGTTCTGATTCTAACTTGTGTTTTTTTATTGTGTGAATTTCGTGCACAAGCACTGTGTACCGAGCCTGAACAGTTATGGATAATTGAAGTCATGCGAGCTTCATGCGAACATTTGAAATTCGAAATGTGATCTTACACAAAAAAGTTCATCAATCTATGGGTGCGGTTGATGCCAACGATTTTTTACACAAAACCCAAAACCCGCTGGCTATATGAGCGTGCAGATTATCTGCGTCTGCGGGTTATATGTGGGAAAATATATGTTAATATATGTAATATATGTTATATAAACGGTTATCTCGATGCTTTTATGCAACCCCCGAGGCCGTCAACATAACCGAACTCCAATGTATATAGTTGTAATTATAATATAGTTAATAGAATTTTTAGTGTTGTATCTGTTGACTGTTATCTATAAGCTCATGCTCCAAAACAATGATAAAATTCACATTTCTAAGATTTATAACCATTCAAACTTAGTCTTTCTTCCACCATTATGGGTCAGTGGTTTTGATGTCATCACTCTACACTTCAGCTTTTCATCAGATTTTCTGTCCAATCAAATGCTCTCTAGAATCTGAGGCACTGCCCCCTACATTACAAATCTTATAAATGGTATATGAATGTGATTTTGATCGAGGAGATCAGGAGGAAACTGTGGCGTTATCGAGCTCAAATAAACGCTATTGGCTATTTTAGAAAAAGGGGTGGAGCTGATCGACTTCCTGTTTCAGTAGAAAGTAAGTCAACACACTGAATAATGCTGTGCGTTTCAAGGCAATTTAGTGGGACTTTAAGACGTTTTGAGAAACTATACTTATGATCACAGTCAAGTCAAGTCACATTTACTTATTTAGCGCTTTTTACAATGCAGATTGTTTCAAAGCAGCTTTACAGTGGTCACAGGAAAACATTATAAACAAAGTTTGGTTGGCTGAACGGCAGCCTTAAAAGAGCAGGCGAATTAATACAATTGATGAATATTAAGTGTTAAGTTTTGATTATTGATTGATAGTTTGATTATTATGTTGATGACAATTCAAGTCCAATATTAAGTCCAATTTGGTCCGATTGGAGATGGGTTCATGATCTACACAGGGGAGGGTTTAGTAGAGTCACTGTCTCCGCAGACACTTCAGGGCAGTGCTGTGCTCGTGTCCAGGTGCAGGTCCTTAATCTGATCTGGACACGGCCCGGATCCGGCTGACCACGGTAACCTCGGAATAAACAGCGAATAATATCAGCGTAGATGCCATTCTTCTTCTGATGTGTCGAGTACATCAGATGTTATGGGAATGTTCCCTGTTCCGGCTCCCGCGGGTTCGTTCGTTCGCGGCTCCCATGTTCCACAACATTAACTCTTTAATTATCACTTTGTTTGTTTTCTGCACTATTATAATAAATTCACTCATTTGCTTTCATCCTTGCTTTCCCCGCTCCCCCCTCCTCCCTCCTCTCTCTCCTCCAAGCAGGCTGCTCAAACCTGAAGTGCATTACAGTAAATTGTCAATTATTTTTAGAGTTTAATTGTCAATTATTAATTAGTATTTATATGAGATCTTAATGGTTAAAATTTTAACTGCAATTAATAAGGTAAAACCAACAAAAATATTTAAAATGGGCATTTGTGGTCATGTGGAACGAATTAATTGATTTTTAGTGCATTCTTATGGGGAAATTTGTTTTGGTGTATGAGCATTGTGGTTTACGAGCTCGCTCTTGGAACAAATTAAACTTGTAAACCGAGGTATTACTGTATTATAAGCTGGTCAGTATTTTGGGATCGCAATAGACGTGAAGGACTATAATGTGTTAAGAGATCACTCAATCGTCTGGTTTTAGCCAGGTTTCTGTCAAACACAGCACATCTAGTTTATGATCTGTAATCATATAATTTACAATAAGTGCTGTTGAGTAAAAGGGATTGTATATTCAGTAACCCAAGCTTTATCATTTGTTCATTTGTGTTATATCCGTTCTTATTTGTTTGTAAATCAATAAAATTTGTACCCTTAAATGGTTTTGAGAGTTTTTTGTATTTGCTAATTCGGGGAACAGACACAGTCTCTATAGGATATCTAGGAGAAAGAGTCTCTATGTGTTGTAATTTATCTGACCTCTGTGATGTGAGACAGCTAGCAGACCATCGGTTTAGCCAGTTTGTCTGCTTCCTGACCTGGGCCCCAGTTAGTCAAGGTTTAGCTCTAAGGTGCCAAATTACTAGAAAGAAGAGCGGCACCATCCCAGGTGGGATGAATACCATCTCTTTTCAACAGGTCAGGTCTGCCCCAAAAACTATTCCAATTGTCTATGAACTCTGTTATTCTGCGGGCACCACTTAGACATCCAGCCATTGAGTGAGGATAATCTGCTAAGCATCTCATCATTCCTGCGCATAGGAAGAGGGCCAGAGCAAATTACAGTGCCTGACATCGTACTTGCGAGTTCACACACCTCTTTAATATTAGTTTTAGTGATCTCCGACTGGCGAAGTCGGACATCATTAGTGCCGACGTGAATAACAATCTTAGAATATTTACGATTAGCCTTAGCCAGCATTTTTAAATTTGCTTTTACGTCAGGCGCTCTGGCTCCCGGCAAACATGTGACTATGGTGGCTGGAGTCTTTATTTTCACATTCCGAGTAATAGAATCGCCAATCACAAGGGCACTTTCAACAGGTTTCTCAGTGGGTGCGTCACTGAGTGGGGAGAACCTGTTTGATGTTTTGATCGGAATGGAACAGTGGTTTTTTGACCCGCGATTATGCCGTCTCACAGTCACACAGTTTCCCTGCTGCACGGGCTCTACAGCCGGAACCGAACAATGTACAGGGTTTGCTAAGCTAGTCGCATTCAAAGTACTATCTAAAGCCCTTGCATTCTTACTTTCCTCGATTAAAGTTTGGATGCGTGTCTCTAATTCTGAGATCTTCTCTGTCAGCCTGACTATGTCCCTACATTTATCACATGTGAAGCCCTGAGTGCTGACAGAGACATACAGACTATACATGAAGCAGGCAGTACATGTAAAAATGACAGGATATGCCATGACTCACCGTGTGTGTTGATCCAACTCACCAGTTGTTTGATGAAGTCGGAAAAAAAGGCGCGAGCGAGAAAACGCTGTATGCACGGACAGTAAGATAGCACAATGCTAACGCGTTTAGCCATTTAGATTAAAGCTAACGATTACAATTTATTAAATAATCTAGTATTGTATTTAACAATATGAACGAACGTCGAGTTTAAAATCTAAAACAAAAACAAGTTTTTACGACGCAAACAAACGCAATCCACTCGAGCAAACAGGAAACGGCAGCAGTGCAGCAGTCAAAACGGTCCGTCTGAAACAATCAGCCGCACAGAAGGTTCCGCCAAGCAAAGGTACAGAAATATAGATGTCATTCTATTGAGATTTCACAATGTGTATGTCATTCATGCGTTTCCCAAAAGCATTGTGACAGTTAAAGTGATCATAGATAAAAATGGTGGCAGTTGTCTTCACAATCAACTTGGGCAGCCCATGTCAGTAAGATGAGTGTCGTAAAAATATTTTATCATTTTTATCGTTTATATATAAGTTGTATATTATTTAAATTTTCTATCAAATAGAAATTTTGTTTAATGAAAAATTAATTTGTATCTGCTTATTCTATTCAATTAATTACTGTTAAAATCAATAAAAGAATAAACCTCATCTATATTTTATTTCTGGTTTAAAAAAGGAAAAAGGCATGGATCCAGAGATGCTGTACTCTTTCAGAAGATGCACAACAGCGCCTCCTACTGTAAAACTGTGAAAACATGGAAAGCCAGACAAACTTGTCAGTGGCAGGGAAAACATGAAACTTCTGTCATTAATTCCTCACCCTCATTTCATTCCAAACCTGTAACACCTTAGTTCATCTTTGGAAACACAAATGAAGAAATTCAACAGTTTTCTGACCCCCTATAATGAGGGTGAGTAATTAATGACAAAATAATTGTTTTTGGTTAAAACTAGGTTAGCCCTTACATGCAGAACCTTCTAGTGGCAAACATTAATTAAACTACAACAAAAAAACTATATTACTTTTTTTTAAACAATCATACAAGAAAGTTCCAAAAATAAACTGTTGGTGCCGAATAATCAGTAAAACATAATGTCTAATATAACAGACATATATACATATAATTTTGCATATCTATGTTTTTAGATCTGTAAATTGTTTGCTTTGGCCTGAAACAGGAATTTAAATTGTTATAATGTTGCATTTTCTTCTTGGTTCGATGCTCTTTTACAAACGTACCAAAATATGGTTATACAAGTCACATGTGAGTAAAACTGTTCTCTAATTGGCCAGAGTGCACCTACTTATTTTCTTCACAGGATGGATTGACAAGTTTGCTCTGGGGGCATATATATAATATGTATATAAATGAAGCTGAAATGCTGTGTTTTGCTTTCACAGGTCAAGAGATTGCCAAAGCTCTCTCTCAGGACGACCCGCAGCAGTTAAATGGTGACGCTGATAACAGCTCACAAACACACATTCACAAAGGACCATGTTTACCTCCAACCCCTCCAAACAGTCAGAACTTTCCCCTCCAGGACAACCAGCAGCGCCAGGACCACAGGATGTTAAAACACATGCGGTTCCTACAGTGCCTGAGTGGCTTGCGTAGGGTTTGTGAGTCGACTCTGTGTCGCGATGATGACGTGGTCTGGGATTCAGTAGTTCAGTTGCTGGATTCGTTAGTGGAGGTCTTCAGGCAGGCACATGTTGGTCAGCCTCTACGTCACCCTGAGCAGTTGCATCATGCCGCACAGGTGGTGGCACAGACCCTGAGTCGAGGAGGAACTCGTCATGGGTGTTCAGTGCAGCATTTTAGCAAAGTGGAAGATCTGTTGAAAGAGATGATCAACCTACTACTAACCAACCAGCAACTCAATGCGGTAAGAGAGAGGTTTGTGCACTGTGGGTAAAGCTGGGCACGGTTTACAGACTACAAGTGGTGAAAGTATACACTCAGAAAACTGTGTTTAAATCGCAGGCTCTCTGTGTCGGACGCATCTGGTATGTGACCCCTTTCATCCTATAACTGTCATATTCTACACTTTCATTTGTTGTCAAGTCAAGAAACTTTCATTTTTCTATAGTATTTTTTACAATAGAGATTGTTTCATTGCAGCTTTAGAGGGATAACAGGAAATAATGCAAATAATTTACATTGTAGAATCATTAGTTATTAACTTAGGGGTCGTGTACACAACACCGTCTACTTTTAATATATTTTTTATGGTTTCTTGCACTAGTTTTGCTTTTCATAGTAATTTTCCATCCTCTTGCTGACATTCCACAAGCTCATTTGTGGGCAAACAATGGCAAGTACATACCGTATTTTCCCGCATATAACCCAGAGACGCAGATAATCCGCACCCTCATATAGCCCGCGGGTTTTGGGGTTTTGTGTAAAAAACCGTTGGCATAATCCGCACCTTTATATAACCCGCACCCATAGATTTATGAACTTTTTTGAGTAAGTTCACATTTCGAATGTTGCTCGCATGACGTCAATTATCATAACTGTTCAGGCTCGGTACACAGTGCTTGTGTGCAAAATTCAAACAATAAGAAAACAAAAACAAATCAGAACAAAAAGAAAAAGCAGCAGCACGTCCCTTAAGAAGTGATTCTACAGATGTTGATCATCGGATGAGATGAGAAGAGCCCGCCCTCATGCAGCACAGCCAATCACGTCTTCTTGCATGATTGACAGGTCAGACAGCCTATCAGTGACAGTACAAGCGCCAGAGACAACAACCCTCACAAGAAAGAAAATACAGCAAAAAAAAAAAGAACTTACGTCCTTAATGGACGTAACAAATATATTGAAATAGTATTACGTGTAAAAAATGTGTGATATAGCCTGCAACCTTATATATCCCACACCCCCTTAACATTGTAACAATTTTGTGTGGTTCCACTTCAAAAACGTTGACATATAAGGGTTGACGAGATAACCGAGGTCGAGATAAGTGGGTTCAACTGTATGTGTGTGTGTGTGTGTGTATATAAACCAAAATGCTCCTACACCAAAACAAATGTCCCCATAGGAATGCACTAAAAATCAATTTATTCGTCCACACGACCACAAATGCCCATTTTAAATATTTTTTTGGTTTTACCCTATTAATTGCAGTTAAAATTATAACCATTAAGATCTCATATAAATACTAATTAATAATTGACAATTAAACTCTAAAAATACTTTACTGTAATAAACTTCAGCTGAGGACGAACGAACGATCTCACGGGAGCCACGAACGAACGAACGATCTCACGGGAGCCGCGAACGAACGAACGATCTCACGGGAGCCGCGAACGAACGAACGATCTCACGGGAGCCGCGAACGAACGAACGATCTCACGGGAGCCGCGAACGAACGAACGATCTCACGGGACCCGCGAGCGAACGAACGAACAATCTCACGGGAGCCGCGAACGAACGAACGATCTCACGGGAACCGCGAAAGAAAAAAATCACGGGAGCCACGAATGAAAGCGGGGAGATGATATGAGAATCAAGTGTGACAGTGTTCAGTGACCACATACACACACAGGCAGAACTAGGCGACAATGAATTCATGAACCGTGACAGTTACTGCTTAGAGGTACTGTACGTGTATATTTCACTACGTGAACGAAAGCGATCACAATTAATTAATATTAACAACACAAAACCGCTGTAAATCACTTATAAAAGTATCACTGTGATGAATGTTGCAGCCAAACCAAGCGAAGCTGAGAGAATGAATGAGTTAAGGGGTGATAAAGGGGTTGGAACCGCGTGACTGTGTTATGAGAAGCTTTGTTTACGATATTTCCATTAAAAATGCACGCAACCATGCTGAGTATTAGGACTTTTTTTTTTCTAAAATTTTTCTCGTACCGTTCTCAGAACTGACAGTACAATGTTCAACCCTCCATGCTCGTACACCTATTTGCTCGTATACCAAGTCGCTCGTAAACCGAGGTATTACGGTGTGTGTGTATATATATATATATCCCACACCATATATATATATATATATATATATATATAAACATTCCTTTTGCCATTTCATACTGACACACTGCAGCAAAAGATATAGATAAACATTTTTTGGTATTCTTGCACTGTGTGTGTATACAGTGGAGTTTGGTTATGTCGACGGCATCGGTGGTTGCAAAAAGGCGTCGAGATAACCAACACCCAATATGGCGATTTGTTTGATGAAGCGATCGGCATGCTATAAAAATGTACATAGCCTACACTGTATATGTTTGCTAACAAAAAAAGGCATATGTGCACCAACTAACAGCAGAGATTTATCAGTATACAATAAAAAACACCTTTGATTCTCGATACAAACCTTTAATTATATTCTCCAACATTGCAAACACAATGATCGCTCACAGCGTAAACAGTCATAACATATTCGTGAGGTCATCACGCTGTACTAGATTGCATACTTTCTTGCGTTCTGCCTGTGTAATGTGCTTTCTCAACAAATTTGGCTTCGTCCCGTCTTTTAATAACCATGTTCCCACAGCGGCGCTGAGCAGAGCGCACTTCAGAACAGTGTTGCCAGATTGAACCGAAGATTTCCAGCCCAAATACAGCTTACAACCCGCCCATTTAAAAAAATACCATCCCAAAATGCATACTGTTATAACTGATACAAAAGGTTACAAGATACTCGTTTGTTGACAGGGGATCGGGGTGGGGTCAGGGAGAGCGCGCGATACTCGGCTGTTTTATCAACCAGCCCAATGCATTTTTTCCTGGTCGGATGTGACTAAAAGGAGCCCAATTGGGCGGGAAACTCCCAATCTGGCAACACTGCTTCAGAACAAAAGCAGGATGTGTTTGTGTGTGTGTGTGTGTGTTGGTTCATCTAAGCCTCATACTCATTGGTCGTTACTGCTCGTTACTGACCAATGTCAAAATATTTGAGAAGACCAATCAAATCAGAGAAGGCGGGCTTTATGTGCACACAGAAGTGGATGAGGCTTTGGGATGGGGGTGGCTCTTGTAAGAACGTGAATGTGCTTTCACTTCAGTGAGTGCTGCGTGGCACTGTGAGTAAAGTGTCACTGAAAAAGCGACCAGGACCGTGATCCACGTGCAACGCAAACTCAGAGCATGCGCAGTGAACTAGGTACGCTCATGACTCACGAGTGAGGACTTTGTCCGAGATATTTGCTTGAGATATTAGTGTTCGGCGACATTAAGGAATCGACATTAAAGAATCAAAAATACTTGGAGAGACAAATAGGGAGTCTGGCGGTTCCACTTCAAAAACGTTGACATAATAGGATTGGTGAGTTAACCGTGAGTCGAGATAAGTGAACTCCACTGTATATATATTTATGTTTATAAGAGGTCTATGAATTGCACATACTATAAAATCAGATGAAGATACTAAAGACTTGCTGTAGACTTACTGACTTACTGTATGCATATGTATAATACTTAAATCACACATTGGATCTCGATGAATGAAATATTCAGTTTTAAAATCTTAAATCTCAATTTACATACATTCTATAATTTAAGAACAAACTTATGTGACAACAGTCAATGGAAACCAAAATCATCAACGCACTGATTCAAAATCATTCCAAAAATCAATGTAAAAACTGAAGTTACATGCTGATCAAACTTGCATGAAGTTCATCACAGCAACTTAAGGGCCAGTCACACAGCGAAAACGCATGAATCACGCACGAATTACGCACATCTGCACGGAGCGTGCGTCGTATGCGTATTTCGTAGGTGGAACGAACATGGACCATCAGTGATTGTAAGTGGATGTGCGTCGAAGGCGGTTTGTGTGTGATTTTGAGTTTTGAACGGTTCAAAATGTTTCCGTTTCTGCGTTATTCATGAGTCAGCGTGCGTAGTTTATGCGTCGAGTATGCGCGGGACACGCGTCGGCCGTCAGTGCTTATGCGTCGAACTGGTTCTAAACCGCGCACGCCCCACCTTCATATCACTCATGAACCACGCATGAACGGCGCACGTATCACGTTCATTCCACTGACAATGTGGATTCTGAAAGTGCTTGTTCGTTGTTTGGACGCGCTCCGTCAGTGATTCATGAGTCGGACGTGCGTCGAATGTTTGTGGAATACAGTAATACCTTGGTTTACGAGTTTAATTTGTTCCAAGAGCGAGCTCATAAACCAAAATGCTCGTACACCAAAACAAGTTCCCCCATAAGAACGCACTAAAAATCAATTAATTCGTTCCACACAACCATAAATGCCCATTTAAAAAAATAATAATTTGGTTTTACCCTATTAATTAGTTAAAATTATAACCATTAAGATCTCATATAAATATGAATTAATAATTGACAAGTAAACAATAAAAATACTTGACAATTTACTTTAAAGCACTTTAGCTTAGCCATGATGGAAACGAGAGGAGGGGGGAGTTTACTGTCAGCTAGGGAAAACACAAAACCCAGATTCAAGTGTAAATTAGTGAATTTATTATAATAGTGCAGAAAACAAACCATGTCCTGTGGAGCAGGGCTGAAGTAATAATCCAGAGTGAATGTCATGGAGCGCGAGCAAACGGGCGGGACAGCGCGCGCACGCGAGCAAATGGCAGGGACAGTGCGCGCGAGCAAACGTGAGGTGATGGCTGCTGCAGTGATCAGTGACCACGCCCCCCCCCCCCCCCCCCCCCCCACACACACACACACACACACACACACACACTCACTCACTCAGGCAGAACTGACAGTAACCTGACAGTTACTGCTTAGAGGTAATGTACGTGTATATTTCACTACGTGGATAATAGCGATCACAATTAATTAATGTTTATAACAGGAGGTAAAACCTCTGTAAATCATTTATAAAAGTATCACTGTGGTGAATGATGCAGCCAAACCAAGCGAAGCTGAGAGAATGGATGAGTTAAGGGGTGATAAAGGGGTTGGAACCACGTGACTGTTATGAGAGGCTGTGTTTAGGATATTTCTAGTAAAAATGCGCGTGACCTGCTGAGCGTTAGGACTTTTTGCACACAAAACATGCACGTGGGTGAGGGAAAATGTTTCTCGTACACCGATACAATGCTCGTACACCGAATCGACCCTCCATGCTCGTACACCGATTTGCTCGTATACCAAGTCGCTCGTAAACCGAGGTATTACTATACTTTGGTCAATTTCTCGACGCACAAGCACGCACAAACCCAATCTGTGCGTGATTTGTGAGTGATTTGTGCGTGATCGGTTGTGTGACTGGCCCTTTATAATGTCAGTCAGTCGTGTGTTCAGGCCCCCACATGTGGCTACTGATGAGATGGAGGATGGTGTCCTGTTCTCCTCCCAGACCTGGATCAGGGAGTCAGTAGCTGCCTTTTTGGACTTGACTTGGCTTAATATTCATTAATATTATTGATCGGTCTGCTCTTCTAGAGCTGCTGTACAGTCAAAACAAACTTCATTGAATTTTTTTTTATTATCTCTGTAAAGCTGCTTTGAAACAATCTGTATCGTAAAAAGCACTACAGAAATAAAGGTGACTTGACTTGTCAGATGATGTTGTATCTGTTTTTATCGTGCAGTGTATCAATGAGTGGACTACACTTTTCGGTCCATTCACGCAAACAGGAGACAGAAAACATACATTCATCCAAATTTTACTGTGTTCCAAAGTTCAAGGGAGACTATGGCTTGACCTTGTAGCTCAATTAAAAGAACACGGTTGCATAGTTTTACATTTTGATTAATTTTATGTCGAATTCTAAAAAAAAAAAAAATTCCAACACCACCACAGTTTAGTTTGAGCACAACTTTATGGGAAAGGCAGAAAGGTCCCGTTGACCTAGAAAATGTTTTTGTGTGACAGCATTCATAGTCCTTTTAGAAATATAATATGGATGAGGTGCTTAATATAATGCATGTTAACATTTCTTTCTTTTCTGTAATATTACACTTCTGAAAATGGTTTGAGTAGAAAAAAAAATACTAACAATATTAACAATATTTTTTTTAATCTATACTACAAGGCTGTTGAATGCTTGAATCTGACTGGCTGATGAATGTTGTAAGGTGTGCGATTATTTTCTGGGAGTGATTTTAGTGATTTCAAAGATCGTTACACTGACAACAGCAGAAGAAGCAGAACCCCTAACGACACTAACCATGCAAATAAATATAGTAAACAACAGGATAAAAAAAAACAACAGCTTCCACATTTTTAGCCAATGTTTTTGTTCTATCAACAGAAAGCACATTTTCTCTATGATGATGACCAACGATGACTTGACAGCTCAGCATTTCACTTGCATTAGATGCATCAATGTCACATTTGCATAGGCCATACTATTTCAATTGATTGGTATATTATTATACAGTGGGTATGGAAAGTATTCAGATCCCCTTAAATGTTTCACTCTTTGTTATATTGCAGCCATTTTCTAAAATCATTTAAGTTCATTTTTTTCCCTCATTAATGTACACACAGCACCCTTATTGACAAAAAAACACAGAATTGTTGTCATTTTTGCAGATTTAAAAAGGCAAAACTGAATTTTCACATGGTCCTAAGTATTCAGACCCTGTGCTCAGTATTTAGTAGAAGCACCCTTTTGCTCTAACACAGCCATGAGTCTTTTTGGGAAAGATACAACAAGTTTTACACACCTTGATTTGGGGATGCTCTGCCATTCCTTCTTGCAGATCCTCTCCAGTTCTGTCAGGTTGGATGGTAAACGTTGGTGGACAGCCATTTCTAGGTTATTTTAGCTGTGTGCTTGGGGTTATAGTCTTGTTGGAAGGTAAATCTTTGGCCCAGTCTGAGGTCCTGAGCACTCTGGAGAAGGTTTTCGTCCAGGATATCCGTGTACTTGGCCGCATTCATCTTTCCCTCGATTGCAACCAGTCATTCTGTCCCTGCAGCTGAAAAACACTCCACAGCTGATGCTGCACCACCATGCTTCACTGTTGGGACTGTATTGGAGAGGTGATGAGCAGTGCCTGGTTTTCTCCACACGTACTGCTTATAATTGGGGCCAAAAAGTTATATCTACCAGAGAATCTTATTTCTCACCATCTTGGAGTCCTTCAGGTGTTTTTTATCAAACTCCATGCAGGCTTTCATGTGTCTTGCACTGAGGAGAGACTTCCGTCAGGTCACTCTGCCATAAAGCACCGACTGGTAGAGCTGCAGTGATGGTTAACTTTCTACAACTTTCTCCATCTCCTGACTGCATCTCTGGAGCTCAACCACAGTGATCTTTGGGTTCTTCTTAACCTCTTTTACCAAGGCTCTTCTCCCCCGATGGCTCTGTTTGGCCAGACGGCCAGCTCTAGGAAGGGTTCTGGTCGTGCCAAATGTCTTCCGTTTAAGGTTTATGGAGGCCACTGTGCTCTTAGGAACCTTAAGTGCAGCAGAATGTTTTGGAACCTTGGCCAGATCTGTTACAATTCTGTCTCTGAGCTCTTCAGGCAGTTCCTTTGACCTCATGATTTTCATTTGTTCTGAAATGCACTGTGCGCTGTAAGGTCTTATATAGACAGGTGTGTGGCTTTCCTAATCAAGTCCAATCCATCAAATGAAGGTGTAGAACCATCTCAAGGATGAGCAGAAGAAATGGACAGCACCTGAGTTAAATATATGAGTGTTACAGCAAAGGGTCTGAATCAAATCTGCAAAAATGTCAAGAATTCTGTATTTTTCTGTCAATATGGGGTGCTGTGTGTACATTAATGAGGGAAAAAAATGAATGTAGCATTTTTGATTTTACAACCAAATGATTTTAGCAAATGGTTGCAATATAACTGTCACGATGCGAGGAACAGAACGTGTGTGATGTGGAGAGTCACAGGAGAGCAGGGTTTAAAATCACTTTAATAATAATAAACTCAAACAAAAGACTTTAAATACAAAATCAAAGAAGCACACGTGCATTAACTGAACGAAAACAAAACTGTGGAGAAATGGGAAGACAGGCAGGACATCCACACACGACATGACAACGTCAACAGTATGTACAACAACTGACAAAGACAAGGAAAACACAAGTGGGTTTTATACTAAAGGGAATGAGGGACACCTGGGAAGATTATAATGTGTAAGTGCTCACACGACAGGTGCAGGAAGTGAAACAATGACACGACTGACAGGAAGTGACAAAGAAGACCCAGACAGACAGGACCAAGTGTTACAATACAAAGAAAAAAAATTGAAGGGGATCTGAATACCGTACCCTCTGTATATTATTATTATTATTAGGGGCCAAGCACCGAAGGTGCGAAGGCACCTATTGTTTCTGTTCCGGTTCTTATTATTATTCTTCATCTTCTTCTTCCGCCATGAAAGTCTATGGCAGCCCATAGAACCGTATGCGGGAAAATGATGAAAGTTGGCACACTCATTAAAGACAGTCCAATCATTGACCATAACAAATTTGAAGTCTATAACTCAATATCTCTAGCGCCACCAACTGTCCAAAGTTGAACAAACGTTTATGCTAATAACTTTTGAACCGTATGACCTAGAAACAAAATTCTTATGTCCACTGATTCCTTGGCTCAAGACGATTCGATTGCACCCTATGACGTCATAAAATTTTTCCCGCCATTTTGAATTTTATGAAAAACCTACTTTTTCGAACTCCTCCTAGGCCGTTTTTCCGATTTTAACGAAAATTGAACCACATCATCTCCAGACCATGTGGACAAAAAGTTATCCAAAGAAAGTTGATATGTCAAACCGTTTACGAATAACTCGCGAAAGAATCCGACGTAATGGTCGCAAAAATGAAATTGAGGCTTTATCTCCGCAACGCATTAGCGTTTTCTGACCAAACTAGGTGTGTGTTATGTCAATCATGATCTGAGGCTACCTGCAGAGTTTTGGCGCTGTGCCCCCTAGTGGTCAGGAGATATGAAAAAGTTAAATATTTGCTTATAACTTCTGAACGCTTTGGCCAAAAATAATAAAACTGGTCTCTTTAGATTCAGTGCATCATGCCGAGTCGTGCGATACCAAATTTTCCTATATCGGCCATTTTTTTGAGCGTCGGCCATTTTGAATATTGTCATAAATTGCTATATTTAACAAAGATATTGGCGTATCGTTACGAAACTCAATATGTGTCTTCGGCACCTAACCTTGATACGACTCAAAAAGTTTCAAGGCAGCACCCCCTTGTGGTCAAAAATTATAACCAAATTTACAAATATGGTAATAACTTTTGAGTGCGTTAACCTATGGTAAAACAAATTATCTTTATACGTTCCTTGGGTCAAACCAAGAACACAGATACCAAATTTGTCATAGTCGGCCAAACTTCTTGTCCACCATGTTGTTTTTCTTTAAAAACCTACTTTTTCGAACTCCTCCCAGACCGTTTGTCCAATTTTCACCAAAATTAAACCACATCATCTCCAGACCATCATGACAAAAAGTTATCCAAAGAAAGTTGATATGTCAAACCGTTTACGAATAACTCGCGAAAGAATCCGACGTAATGGTCGCAAAAATGAAATTGAGGCTTTATCTCCGCAACGCATTAGTGTTTTCTGACCAAACTAGGTGTGTGTTATGTCAATCATGGTCTGAGGCTACCTGCAGAGTTTTGGCGTTCTGCCCCCTAGTGGTCAGGAGATATAAAAAAACTGACATTTTTGATTATAACTCCTGAACGCTTTGTCTAAAAATCATGAAACTGCTGTCTTTAGATCCAGTGGGTCATGCCGAGTCCTGTGATACCAAATTTTCCCATATCGGCCATTTTGAGCGTCTGCCATTTCGATTTTTCTTATAAGATGCTATGTTTAACAAACACATGACTTTAGTGCTCTGTCAGCAATGGTTTACCCAATTGAAAGCAAACTTTGCATGTGTCAATGTCACCACACTCTCAATATACCACATGAATTGACACTACAATTTGGTTTCAGTGCTGCCTGTTGGTTGAATGTGATAAACCATTAAATCGAATTACTAAAGACCGTATTGTTGATTTTTCAGCCATTTAGACTTAAGTCATATTGAAATGTCTTTAGATTCCTACTGCCGTTGGTCTGATGATGCCAGCCATGTCGGCATGACATTTAATGCCCTCCTTGTGCTTGGCCCCGTGATGGCTGCTAGCAGCTATATTTATTATTATTATTGGTTGACTGCCATATTAAAATATTAAACTGAAATAACAGTATTATAACGGTATTAACAAGTCAATGATCATTTCAAATAAGCGTTTCTGATCAGAAAGATTCAACTTGATTTTGTTTGTTAATGTTCCTGTTAAAATTTTGTTCATTTGTGGATTTGGTTTTCGTTTCTTGCCCTGGTAAAATTTTGTGTTCAATATATGAGAACTTAGGGCAACACAAAAATCAGGCTATGTGCCAAACAGAAACCATGTGAATGATGGGCGTTACAATTCAGTGGAATAAGACTTGAGTAAGACTTGAGTCTTTCAGTATCAAAAGTTTTGCAGTTTTTCCAGCTACTTTCTCATGATCCTAAACCTCAATTCAATAAATCATATATTCAGTCATTCCAGTCTGTTTATTTTTCCAGTCTGTCATGTTCTGAAGGGTGAGTTCTGGGTCAGTTTCATTATTGTATGCATCTAGAAGAGAGAGGTGAGTCTGATGTGGTCTTATTCTGCTATTAGTTCTCAGTCCATGGCGTGCTGTCAGAGTGTCTGCTGGGTCTGGGAGGAAGTTGTGTCCTGAGAACTGAATTTATTCAACTCCTGATGTCTCAGATCATTCAGCTGGCGCAGCAACTATGGGAAACCTGTGAGGTAGGTTACTCCGTACTACACATATAGATATCAAAACATTCCTCTTATTGAGGGACTAGTGAGAAAGTTCAGTTCTTGTTTTAGTTTAATGCATTTTTATAAAGAAGCTGAAATCAATTTACTTAAGCGCCTCAAAATACATTAATAATGAATCAAAATATAATTTTATATTTTATATTAAATAAACAATATTTGACTGTAAAATTGTTTAACACAATTTGCTGTCTTAAAGTGCAAAGTGTTTTTTCTTTTTTTTTAGAAAACAAGTGGCTTTCAAAATAATACGGTTACCATTTTACCATTACTATGTGATTTTTGTGATTTTGATTTTGAGTTTGTAAATAGAATTTAAACAGACAATTAAAAATAATAACAAAAAACCCTTTTTATTGATTTTTATTTAGAAAAACAACAATAACAGTAAACTCATGAGCAAAATAATCTAACTAAACTAACTTAACTAAAATAACTAATACATACAGTCATGTGAAAAAGAAAGAACACCCTATTGAATTCTATGGTTTTATGCAAGTCCAGGCCTGGTCCTCTCTCATCCGTCACTGTTGTCACTCCTCCTTTTATCCGTCCCCTCCTCCGTGAGATACGAGACCGGTGGCTCACAGATGGTGCATATTACCAATCATGCCACCGGCTCTCGTGACGCTCCCACGGTCCCTCAACCCCGCTTTGCTCACAGCCCTCAAATGAACTGAAGCAACTCTGTAAAGAAGATTGGGCCAAAGGTCCTACAGTACGATGCAAAAACAATTCCTTCAACTTATTGCTACTAAAAGTGGCTCTACAACCTATTGAATCATAGGGTGTACTTAGTTTGTCACCCATGACTTTTCCATTTTGGCTTCTTTTTGTTAAATAAATAATGACAATGTAATATAATTTGTTGTTGTTCATCTGTGGTTGTTTTCATTTTAAGACCTGCTAATGACCAGTTGATTTTTATTATGTTCTGGTATTTAAAACCATAAAGTTCTATCCTTTCTTTTTCACATGACTGTACATACAAGTCTGTTTTGTAGGCACTAGGTTGCACAGTTTTCAGTCAAGAGCCTTTTTTTACTGACTTTTTTACAGTTCTGGCATTTTTGCAACCTTCAATTAATAAAAAAAAATGCTTTCTCTGCATACATTGCAACTAGCTATCGTGAAGTGAAATACTGCATCCGAAATTGCATATTTACTTACTGTATAGCATGCAAAAAAATGGTATGCAGAGTAGTATGCAGACCAGTGTGACAATTGTAATGATCTCTTCCATATAGAACTTGACCAATGTAACATTTAATTTAATTTTAGAGCTTGTGTAAATGATCAGACGTTTCTGAACTGCTGTCATTTTTGTTGTGTGCACATATTTATGGAAACAGTGCTCTCAGCAGAGTGGATGGTGTTGGGTTGTTCACTAACAGTATATTTTCTTTTATTTTCTTCTTCAAAGAAGAAAAAAAACTTTGCAGGGAATATATTGGGGCCTCAAATCCGTTTTGTCCAAGGCTGTTTTGTCCAATGCCTAGTTGTATGAGACCTGACATGTTTTTCCTGAGACCTGAAGCCTCTCAGTCTGAGGCACGATTCGGTTTTGTCCAATGACTGAGGTCTGAGGATGTCCTAAAATGTACACCGTAGTGCTCTTTAGAAAATAGACATGCCTCTGTTCCTCATAATGTTAAAAATGGTTTCACTCTGCAGAGACAGTCATACGCCTCTCTTCCCCGTTTCTTTAAATAAATATATGCAGATATGTCAGGAAACAATTTCTTGGCATCACAGCGGCAGGAATCACAGCCAGTAACAGTAAGACATAACAGTTTGTTTTTACTTAAATATGCACCATGTTTTTGCATATTTTTGTGCATTTCAGAGTGTAGAAGCATGTTGAGATGTGAAAGGAGTGCACGATTCGAGTATTTGTGCCATCGTGCAAGTACATCATGCATTCAGTTTTCTTTTTCATCTTGTTGTCGTATTGCACTTGAACAATTTAAAATTGCATGAACTTTTAAACTGCTAAAACTTTAGTGTAAAAAGATTAGTGTGACAATGCAGTACTGAAACAATTGGACCACTTACATTTCCGCTGCTGTCCCAAGCGAATTTCATGATAGCTCTGGACTTGGTTGCATTCTGAAACATTTTTCCCAAAGGACTTGAGTCTGAGCTCGAGTGCCCTAACTCTAGTTTTTTGTAGGGTTGGATTTGAAAATACTGATTTCTCAATCAGATCAGTTCATATCACTGTAGCCGACTCATTTCAAGTGGCCTGTGAACTGATCACTCTTCCGATTTACTGCTACTTAGAGCATTAAAGAAACATGACTGAACATTGTTGTGGCAAATCTGTAGAGTCTAAGTTCTCTCGCTGGGTCAATCAGAGAAAAAAGGCTAAGAGTCGAAGTTTCCAAGTCCGCAGAAGACAACTTTATTGCCGGCAAGAAAGTGAGATGATAGCTCTACACACAAGCGCAGACCACTATGCATCTGACTCTCGCGTCCAAATACATCTCCTTATATACCTTTTCTATTATCCTTCAATGTCAAACAGTTATTTCCAGTTTCTTTGAAATTCCCTTTCATGTAACTTCACTTTGACCATCTGCGATCATAAATTTTCACATACATACATGTAAATGGTCAGCCCTCTCTTCTTATGACTCCCACCTTGACGACCTGCATCCATAAATCTTACTTAAATACATTCCAGTTGTCTTGGTGGCAGCGCTTCTTTTTTCTTGAGCTTCAGAAGTTTCAGTTTAAAGGCCACTCACTATCTGTGCATCTGTTTTGGCCTTCTGCCCAGTCCGGGAGCTGTCCATCAAATCATAGGTTCACACCATTAGCAGGATTTATGTCTTTTCTAGCTCTTCGCTTAGGTTTTGCATGACAGGTTTATTACTTGAACACATATTTAGGTTTTTGAGTGACATTTTAAGTGTTTTAGCCAACGCTGGCTCCACACTTACATTTTGAATGACATAATAAATTCTTCAACACATCCCCCCTTTGGGGCTCTTTAAGCCCCACTACTTATACCCTCTGCCCACAGTATGTCATCACCGGTCAGTCTCCTTCATTCATCTTTCTTCTGTGACTTAATAACAGTCACCCTTTCTATTTTACCAACTAACTTCCCCATAATGACACACTCTGGAGGGGTTTCTGAGACCAAACATCTTCTCTCTTATTTGACAAGAGCGAAGTAAAAGATCTCAGTCCCCTTCTTAAGTCTTTTCGGTGAAGGGGATGGTTGTTTTTCACATTTCATCTTGGTTACATAGATTATAATATAGTATATATCAGTAGATTAATAATATTAGTGTATATGCAGTCCTTCGATGCCAGATGAACTCTCAGGCGCTTCCGGTGGCCTGGAGCGCTATCTGGGTTGCTCCTCCGTTGCCAGAGGTACCCTGGTAACCTAAGGTACTGTCTGGTGTTGGGGCAGGCAGTGGGTTTTTAAACCGCCAGTAGAGCCAACCCTTGCTGCAAAGCACTGAGGTGCTCGTCGATCCATATTTCACTCATCATCCGAACTTCCAGTCTTTCTTTCTTTGCTTTGCTCAGCTCCTTGCTTCTCTGAGCTTTCAACCTCTTGCACCCTTTCCTCTTGTGCTCTGGTTTCACGTCTGGGAACTCTTGTGCAGTGATTCAGATGATACCAGGTGGTGCTTCCTTTCATTTGGACCGTTGTCGGTGTAGCTGTCACCACTTTGTATGGTCCCTCTATCCTTGGCTCATTCCACTTTCTCCTGAACACCTTTAGATACACGTGATCGACTGGAACAACTGGACAGGGTGTCTTAATCTTCTCACTTAGGCTGCTTTCTCATTTCCTGCAGATACATAACTTTATGTATTGCAGTTAGTTTTCTCATATACGATCTTAACTTATCTTTGACATCTACAAATATAATATTTTAAGCACATGCATTCATCTTTTTTATTCATCACTTTATCACATTTTATTTTTCTTACTTCCTACTGTCTTAAATTTGTCATTCTCTTTAGATTGTCTTTTATATAATAAATCTGTTATCTATTTATTTGCCTTTGCATGCATATAATAATTATTTTATCACCAGACTTTAGATATTTCATATACCTTATTTTATTCAGATTTACGAAGCTGTGTTTATTTTTAAAGATTGTGGCCCCACCTAAAGCCCTGGTCCATCTACAGCCTGCATTCCCTTTCAGATAAGGAACGCATATCTGATCCAATCTCATTACAGTTGTTACCACTCGTGTTGTCCCCTGACTATGAACTGCAGCCAAATAAGTCTCCAAACTATCAATTGTTACACTCTTTTTTTTTTTTTTCTTCAGTCAACTCTTTTTCTATGCCCTTTAAATGTTACATATTCTGATTCAAGCCAAAAGTGATCATTGATACCACGTGATTCTTGAGTCATCAACATAGTCTCTTCTACACTTTTTTCAAACTTTCCCGAATCCTATCTGTGTCCTCACGTGTGATTCTGAACCCCAACATGGATCCTAATGAACTGTGCCTCCCTTTTAGATAACACCCCTTGATTTGTGCACAGCGGCACGGTTCCTCCTGCACACACACACACACACACACACACACACACACACACACACACACACACACACACACACACACACACACACACACACACACACACACACACACACACACACACACACACACACACACACACACACACACACACACACACACACACACACAACACACACACACACACACACACACACACACACACACACACACCTTAAGCGTTCTACTTTCGTGCCCACACAATTGCATACCCCCACTTCCTCTGTTTCACTCACACAGTTACACTTGACACAATATCTGTATATCTATATTTCACACTGCTCAAACTCTCGCCCAAGCACACACCCGGGATTTCATACACACTTTATTACACTTTAAACAATATCTACATGTATTTTACACCATATTATTATTATTATTATTATTTATTTTATTTATTTTTAGTGGAAAAATTACGTATTTTAATTGTTACTCATTTGCTGTGTTTTTAGTCTGTTTCTGTTTTTCAGTCACAACGCTTATAACTTTGGGAGATTTATTTTCCGCTCAAGAGCGGCCTTTTTTCTCGGTTCGGATCACAGCGCTTACAATCTGGGAGATGTCCAAAGAATCTACAGCACAATGTTTTGGGGGTGTTTTTGGTCCTTATATATCTTGGTTCATACTTTTTTACCTCGTTCTTGTTAATTTTATTTTTATCATCCATTAACAGTAATATTTTTCCACTTCACAAAAGTTAATACACTTTTAACTTTCGTTTACCTTCAACTTGTACATTTTTTGTAACCTTTCACAACTATTGTCTCAGTTTCCCTATATACCAATGTTCAGGTAGACAAAAATACAAAGAAGAGAAAAAATATAAATGACTAAAATAACCGATGCGTTCATTTTAAATATATATAACACAAAATTAAAATGCACCTAGTTGTGTATTAAGACACATACTAAGGCGTATTAAAGCTTTTGCAAATTAAAGTACAAAATTACGACACGGATTCGCGGATTAAAAAACCGAACAATAACACGAACAAAATAAAAATTCTTCTCCGCATTTGAACGAAATTAATATGCTCCTTTACCGCATCTAAATGCCCCTTTCCGCATTTAACCAAATCAAAATGCACTTTTACCGCATCTAAATGCACCTTTTCCGCATTTACAAATTAAGATGCACTTTTACCGCATCTAAATGCACCTTTTCCGCATTTACAAATTAAGATGCACTTTTACCGCATCTAAATGCACCTTTTCCGCATTTAATCAAATCAAGATGCACTTTTACCGCATCTAAATGCACCTTTTCCGCATTTAATCAAATCAAGATGCACTTTTACCGCATCTAAATGCACCTTTTCCGCATTTAATCAAATCAAGATGCACTTTTACCGCATCTAAATGCACCTTTTTTCCGCATTTAATCAAATCAAGATGCACTTTTACCGCATCTAAATGCACCTTTTCCGCATTTAATCAAATCAAGATGCACTTTTACCGCATCTAAATGCACCTTTTCCGCATTTAATCAAATCAAGATGCACTTTTACCGCATCTAAATAAAAGTTAAGTTGCACTTGTATTAATAAAAATCAACAATGTCTCACTTGGGAGGGCAAAATATTCTCCCATTTATAAATGCAATTGTTTTAAGCATGCGCAGTCTTCAGGACCTGGAAATTACTTCCCTATTTCATATAATATTTTTTTAACTCATGTTCTCAATATTCATCTTTTTATTCTAGGTTCGTTTTGCTGAGGTCTTTTTTATGCAAGGAGCCTCCAATACGGCATGAGTCCACAAAGGGTCACGAAACAAAATATAAGCAAAAAGTGCTTACCTTTTTTGTTTGGCGCGCCTTTTGTTTCGTGATAACTCTGCGCGCTCACACCGCCGGGGGCCAACCTTGACCGACCTCTTGTGCCTCCTGGCCTGGCTCGCCAATTATGTTGTGGCAAATCTGTAGAGTCTAAGTTCTCTCGCTGGGTCAATCAGAGAAAAAAGGCTAAGAGTCGAAGTTTCCAAGTCCGCAGAAGACAACTTTATTGCCGGCAAGAAAGTGAGATGATAGCTCTACACACAAGCGCAGACCACTATGCATCTGACTCTCGCGTCCAAATACATCTCCTTATATACCTTTTCTATTATCCTTCAATGTCAAACAGTTATTTCCAGTTTCTTTGAAATTCCCTTTCATGTAACTTCACTTTGACCATCTGCGATCATAAATTTTCACATACATACATGTAAATGGTCAGCCCTCTCTTCTTATGACTCCCACCTTGACGACCTGCATCCATAAATCTTACTTAAATACATTCCAGTTGTCTTGGTGGCAGCGCTTCTTTTTTCTTGAGCTTCAGAAGTTTCAGTTTAAAGGCCACTCACTATCTGTGCATCTGTTTTGGCCTTCTGCCCAGTCCGGGAGCTGTCCATCAAATCATAGGTTCACACCATTAGCAGGATTTATGTCTTTTCTAGCTCTTCGCTTAGGTTTTGCATGACAGGTTTATTACTTGAACACATATTTAGGTTTTTGAGTGACATTTTAAGTGTTTTAGCCAACGCTGGCTCCACACTTACATTTTGAATGACATAATAAATTCTTCAACAACATCAGAAGGTGTGTTGAAAGATACAACTTACCTAAGTGTATCATGTCTCTTGTAAATGCTCAATTGTAATGAAAGGGAGGCGTTAAGCTGAATAGAATCCAATTCCGAGTTTAGGACAATCCAGATCAGAAATGTTATTCAGGCATAAGGTCAGCAACAAAGGATCAGTCCAGATATGAAGACACCGTGAATAAGACATGGCATGGGATAAACATAGTGAGAACAAGGCATGGCATGGGCTAGACTTGGCAACTACAAAACATGGCATGGGCTAAACTTGATAACAGTGAGACATGTCATGGGCTAGACATGGCATTAGCTTTACATGGCATTAGCTAGACATGGCAATGAACATGGTCCAGTAAAGCTGTGCTTGCAGGCAATACCACTAGCGGTACTAGCTATGGCTTAGTAGGGGTGTGCTAACTGCAAGGTTACGGGCAATACCACAGACAGAACCGTTCGACATGACATGAAACTAAGCACAGCAACACGACATGACTAGGTAATGCGGTACAGCCCGTAGAGTGGTGGGCAGACCATAAGCAATACTTTGCCAAGTCTATAGGTGACCCACGCACTGATATAGTCCCCAGACATGAAGTGGTCGCAGAGGGAGCGGTAACAGACAGACTGTGAACGTGAGCTCCCCTTGGTGGTGTGGCAAGTCATGGCGTTACATCAATCAGTTTCTACTGCAGAAAGACATCAGCTTGGAATCTATACAAAGCTTTTTTTCGCATTTACAGTGTTATCACTGTTTTGAATTACATTAGAAAACTGGTTAAAAAGATAAACAAACTTCAGTCCTCAGTACAAAAACTTCAGTTTATTAACTTTTCTTCCCAATTACAAAATGTACCTTGAATATTTCAATACAAATAAATATAAATAAAACAAGACACAAAAATGGATTAAGTGAGTAAATGTTTCAAACTAAATAAAGTGCAAACTGCAAAATAACACTTTTTTTTATTAGATTATTGGTTCTTTGTAATATTGTTCTTACAAAGTGTAATATTGTCTTTAATGAACATTTTCAACCAATCCCTATGCATTTTTTCTGGGTTGGCATGTTTAAGTCTAGATTAAAGTGTATAAATGTGAGCATGTTCACTTTTACTGCAGAGATACTTCTGAGCCAGATCTTCAGATCTGAGGTAGTTCTTCAGCATGCAAAAACCATCCATGCAGTGGATCTGTCTCTGATTTTATTAGTGGCACAGAAAGATATATGTTTTACCTAATCTTCAACCAAGAAAATCTCTTCTTAAACTCGAGATCGACAATCAATAATGCTTGTCATGTCCATCATATTCTTTGCATTGTCAGTGTTCTCAAGACCAGTGGACTCAAGGTCTTACTTCATTCCAATCTTCAGGTCTTTGGTGAGGATCTTCCCTTCCTCTGAGGCAGGGGTCTCAAACTCAAATTACCCGGGGGCCACAGGAGGCAGAGTTTGGGTGAGGCAGGGCCGCATCAAGAATTCCACAAAAAAATTTTTTTTCTCAAACGTCATTATTGACAGTTCTTTAACTTCAAAGGGTTCTTCTGAGCATGAACTGTCCTAGAGTATTGAAGAACATGAACGGTTCTTCTGAATATGACTTGTCTTGCCTACTTCTTGCTGCCAGAGACCTGCAGATCTTCCTCTCACACAGCTGAGCCACATTTGGCTTGAGAGAGGAAACTGTTGAGACTCTCAGTATAGCTTGAAGATGATTGTCAGTAAGTAGACCTGTACTTGGACTTACTGAAGTTCAAGGTTGAGGAAAAAGTTAATAATTTTTTCGAGATACTAAGTCATTATTATGATAAACTGTCATTATTTTGAGATAAGTCAATATTATAAGAAACGTTCTCATTATTTCGAGATACTAAGTCATTATTATGACTTAAATAATAAAAAAAATTCTCAACTGTGGCGGAAACGGGCTTCCCTACTTTCCTGATGACATGAACATCGTAACATTTGTATATGGTAGAAAATACTGAGACTGCTACCGGGCTGATAATTATCAGCTGGGACTGTGGGACAGCATTAATAAATGTACTATATACAAACAATGGGATGCAGCCACGGAGGAGTTATTTACTGGATTTTATTGTCTATATTATAACACCGATGTCCCGCAAATCAGCCCATTTCAAATTATGGAAAAACAAAATACACTCCGCATGACGCTAAATCCAACGCCGATAACAGTAACATTCACTACGTCCAGCTCAAAGTCAAACATGCTCAATTTCAAACACAATAAGAAGTAATAATTCTATGACGGCTTTGACAAATGTAATATTACACGGGCAGCTATGTTTCTCTGTCTGCCTCAAGCCCGGCTGATGCCCCGCCCCCGGGAGTCATTTACTCCACTGTGATTGGCCCCCGGAGTCATTTACCCCACTGTGATTGCCCCCCGGGAGTCATGTACTCCACTGTGATTGGTTGGCTTGTGCAGCTCCAGCTCGCATGAAAAAGGAACCTTTCGCACACACACACAACGTGGTAAAGCGCTATTCATTCAAAACTCGCGGGCCACACTTATATTAAACTTTCATACGGTCCCACGGGCCACAAAATATCGTTTCGCGGGCCGCATGTTTGAGACCCCTGCTCTGAGGGATAATTAAGGCCGTTTGATTATTTCTGAGCTCACCTCTTTTGTTCCAGCTTCTCGAAATCCCTGCTACAAATTTAATTTGTGGCCAAAACACCCAAACCACTGATCACAGGGGAAGGTGGTGTCACTCTTGAATGCCTTTTTCATGTTGGTAAGTGTAGCGAACTCCACTACAATCAAGATTTAACTGGTTGAGTCGGCCAAATATGGATCTGAATCAGGAATGGAAAAGAGATTCTTGCTAATGAGGCTTTTATTTACTATCTTGAATATGCAGGTGTGCAGTTGGGATATTATATGGTATGTATTGCATGAACGCACACATAACACAGAACATAAGAGCATAAGCAAGGATCGACACTCATCTAATACCAGTGTGCGTTGCTAATAACGGAATGCACCGAGAACAAATACAAAATATTAGTTCCTAGGACTAAGCTTTCTGACACAGCCGAAATAATTGAACTCTCTTGGAAAGTCTTTCTGAAGTGTCTCCATCATCATCATCCTCAAGGTGAGGAAGTCGGATCACCCGGACAACTGGATGGGTGTAAGTTTTCTCGTTAACCTTGACTCTTGCAATACAAAGTCTACCATCCGCTCCAGCCAGGGTCTCCATCACTGTGCCGACAGGCCAGAGCGCCCGTGGATGTTGAGGATTGACAATAAGCACTATTTGGCCTACTGTGAGTTCTTTGACGTCCTCCACTTGTGATGACCTTGCAAGCATGGAAGGTAATGGTGAATGAAAGAAGTCCAGAAATAGTCAGCAAGCACCTGACTATTTGTCCACCTCCGTCTACCTAGCACGTTTTTAATTTTAGAGTCGCACAGAACCTGTGGTAGAGAGGCATCATGGCGACACATTAGAAGTAAATTCGGAGTTGCTGGGTCCAAATCGGCAACATCCTCAAAGTGGCTTGACATTCAGGATACTCTCATCTTCCACTAGATGGGTTTGCAAAACTTTGGAGTAGTGTGTAAGCCTGTCTATCCTGTTTGGACCTGGTGACTATTTTCTCATTGTAAGGGAGAGTATCAACTTGCTAGAGTTGATGACATCAACGTGAACTGTCATGATGTGAAGAAACTGCTGACTTCCTCGTGAAGGTTGCATTGGACTCATTGGGTCCTGCAGAGAGCATCCAAGATGTGTGCAGACAGAAATGCGTCCACCTATTGGGCCTTTACGTATGCACTGGATTGGTGTCAGGAGGTGGGGATTATCTGATGAGGAGCAATGTTTTTACCCTCTCGACAGGAGACAATTCAGATGTCAATAGGTATTCTGAAGGGGGGTCACTGGGTAGTGTTGCTCTGCGAGGCACAAACCAGTTGCAGTGAAAGCATTACGTATAGTGAACTTCGTCATTGGCTTGGAGACTAAGGACACCTCAAAAGAGATGGATGACCTATCAAGTTCAGTATGACACTGTTGAATTGTCTGTAGCGGCTGACCTGCTGAACTACTGGCTGAAAAACTATTGTTCTCTTTGATCCATCATTAAGGACTGCATGGGTTTCCATATTGTGTCAACCATGGTGGAGAAGGACTTTAACGACTTTCAGCATGAACTTTGGAGAACGGTTAGGTCAGTCAAGGTAGATCCTGGTAGGTGGTAAGCTTACTATGAGTACTGCTCTGGAAATATCATTAATGGTGTCATTTAGAACCGTGAGAGGTATCTCTTTACTGACATTACATGGTCGTTTGAGGTTGTAAGCCTCTAGTCTACTGCATGTCCCTGACCACATCTCCAGCAGCGTTTTCCCTCTTTAATCCAAGTGACAATTTGAGAAGGACTTAACTTCTTGAATTGATCATAAGAGTTGAGGTAATGGTCCCGGTTATCACAATGGGGACAATATGGCTTTGTCTTTGAGCTGGGTTTTGGATCTTCAGGTTTAGGGGGCCTTATGACAATCTCGTTGGATATGAAAACTGGTGTCGTCATTCCTTTGGATGAGTAAATTTCTTGGCCTTACCATATGACTTGAATGAGTCACCCTGCTACAAGGTTGCTGCTTGGCTGGAGATTCATTTTGCTTGAGACTTGATCTCTAAACAGGTAGAAAGATCAGGAATTACATAGGTCTTGTCAGTACCTGTCTGAAGAAAACCCTTGCTTAAGCAGTTATCAGCAAAGCTGTCACGGTTGGCAGAGTATAATTCCTTAACAAACGATCCACATCAGAGCCACACATAAGCTGCTCTGGCACAGATGAAGGTACTAAAGGGTGTGTAGTGGTGGACATAACTGTGGCTCCCGAGTGAGGTTTGGGTACCACATTCGATGTCGATAACACAGTGTGAGCCGGTGCAACTATAGGGGTTGCCAGAGGTACATTAAAGATATGTGATGAGACTGATTGTGTTAAAGGTTGGATACCTGCAAGTGGTGTTCTCCTGGATTCGGCTGTCAACTGCAGTGGTCTAAGTGATGACTGAGACACCCAAGAACCATCAGGAATGATCTGTTTAGCTGGACAAATCTTCATTGTGGAGGTAACAGCTGGTGATTGAGAAGAGGGGTTCTGGAGAGTGGATGATTGGCAATGTGGACTAATATGTATGATTTGAGGTGTTGGCAAAAGGCTGTCAAGTCAGCCTGGAGGCACAGGAGTTGTTGAACCAGAGTCTTCAATAAGTATGCAGGATCAGTAGCCAACCTCATAATCGTCCAGGTGAGAAGGCAGATTAGTCCTATGGTAAGGTCTATCCATTGTCTCTTGTGTCACTTTCTGCTGGATCCATATTGGTTTGATATTGCTCTCAATCCAGTTCGAAGGACCATAAAATGTAGCGAAGCCCACTACAATCAAGATTTAGCTGGTTGAGGCAACCAAATATAAATCAGATTCCCATCAGAGAATCAGGAGTGGAGAAGAGATTCTTGCTAATGAGGGATTCATTTATCTTGAATATGCAGGTGTGATACTGTATGGTATTTATTGCATGAACGCACTCATAACACAGAACATAACAGCATAACCAAGGAGCAACAGTCATCTAATAATGGAACGCACCGTTACAGTAACAATAACAAAATATTAGATCCTATGACAGTAAGTACAGTAGAACCCCAACTTACGAAACGCTCTACGTACGAAAAGTTCGACATACGATAAAAGATTTCGGGGTTTTTTCCGCCCGAGTTACGACAAAATGATCGAGATGCGAAAAACGAAATCTCGGCGAGGCGACGATTTCCGAGTTTTGTTTTGATATTCGCGCTGATTTTGGTTCGGGTTGGATGAAGACTACAGTTTGTCCGGTCAGAACAATGATGTCTCACTCAGGGAATGATCCAAAACTGGTATTTATTAAAGGTGCATAGATTGATAAAACCTCAACGATTGTCACTAATTCCCTGTATTTCACTCAATAAACTATATACAATCTTCAGCCGATCTCTTTTACCTTAATCATCCATCAACTCTCTTCTGTCACGACACTTCTTGAACTCCGAGGGAAAGTTTGGAATAGTCCATTTCGCACTGAATGGCTGGAATAGTCCATGTAAGAAGGGGAACACTTTTTCGCTTCATCCCATGCTAAATGTGGTGTTTTTGTAGGGCTTGGAACGGATTAGGCAATTAACATGTAAAAGCCTGACCGACATATGAAAAGTTCGACATACGAAACTAACCTCGGAACGGATTAATTTCGTAACTCAGGGTTCTACTGTATTATCAGTTGTAACACTTACAAGATAGTCTTCTTTGATGCCCCACTCCAGCAACATGTTTTCAGAAAAATTGTCTGCAGTATGGATAGTCTGGAAAAAAATGAGTTTTCATGAAATCACACTAAAGTTTCCAAATGTCTCTGTATTCCCTGCACAAAAATCCTTGTTTGAACCAGCCAAATAACTGAGAACTGATGCTGTGGACAACACCTTAGTATATGTACACTTTAATGTAAATAATGCTTAAACTTGCCAATTTCTATGTTCTACCTTTTTAGAGCTGCCCTTTTAGGGAATCAGCTTGCACTGAATGTGATTTCCATAAACACTATTATATACAGCGAAACCCACTTATCTCGACCTCGGTTATCTCGCCAACCCTGTTATGTCGACGTTTTTGAAGTGGAACCGCCAAACTCCCTATTTTTCTTAGCTTTTTCTTATTGGTTATGTCGATTATTTTATGTCGCCGATATCTCAAGCAAAAAAAAGAGGAACAAAGTTGCCACTTAACATTGGTTATCTCGATCCCCGTGACTAATGATAGTACTGGATGGACATTTTTATAGCATGACAATCGCTTCATCAAACAATCGGCATATTGGCTTTTGGTTTTCTTGATCCTCAGTTATCTCGATCCTCGGTTATCTCGACGCTTTTTTTGCAACCCTCGAGGCCGTCGACATAACCGGGTTCCATTGTACTTGGTAAATTCCCACTGTTGCCTTTAAGTCGAGGAATGCCTTTAGTCGCCTTTAGTTGCCTTTAAACGCCTTTAGTCGAGGACACTTTATGACTCAAAACTTTATATTTATAAATATTATTGATTGTCCCGCTCTTCTAGTGCTGATGTACAGTCAAAACAAACATTATTTTTCTGTTATCGCAGTAAAGCTGCTTTGAAACTATCTCTGTTGTAAAAAGCGCTATAGAAATAAAGGTGACTTGACTTGCTGCTGCACTTTTGTTTTAAAATCACTTGAATATTATATATTGAGTTATTATTATTATTTCAGGTTTCATTATGAACATTTACAGAAGATTAATATTTTTCAAATGTTTTTGTCGTATTTATTTATAATTTTAAAATGATTGACAAACATTCATGGCTACAGCCGTGTTTATAGTTATCTCTGCACACAAGTTTCCATTCTTCATTTCACGAGTTCACACTCTCCAATGATTCAGGAGCAGTAAAGGTATGCGTATTTGGCGCGCTGTCCGAGGAGAGGGTTCCGAGCTCAGTATTTGGCCCGAACCTGGAGCAGTCCCCCCGTATTCCTAACATTGATAGGAACAATTAAGTGTGAGGAGTTGGGGTGGTGGAGGGATGTTGTAAACTGTCGAGGGATGTAGGTGAGTCGAACATGGCTATATATACACGCTTCCCCTCATGCTGATAGGATGAGGTGTAATTTCTGATGATGAGTTGATTGCATTCATCCTTGAACGTGCTCCTCCCAAACTTTAATCAAACATAATTTCACGAGTTCACACTTACCAATGATTCAGGAGCAGTAAAGGTATGCGTATTTGGCATGCTGTTCGAGGAGAGGGCTCCGAGCTCGGTATTTGGCCCGAACCTGGAGCACTCCCCCAAAAATTGCAAAGGTCCAGTCGGACAGCCGCTAGGAAGGAGTTGGTAACCCCCAAAAATTGTGAGCTGGGTGGGTTCTTATATCGTCGGGAGGGAGTTTGTTGTTTATGTTGTCCGAAAGATAACCACTGATAGTTGGTTGTAGATGGCTTGAGGCACAGAGGAGATGGTTTGCTTTGCATTGGATATGTGCTTGTTGTTCGACTTGTAGCAAGAAGGCGAGTTGGTTGGAGACCTGGTTCCTGGGAGTACCTCTGTGGAAGCGGGGGGCGCTTATCGGGATACTAGCTGATGTCGGCAGGTCTTTGAAGCCTCTCCTGCTAGACTCTGCGGTCGTGAGAATTCAAGAGAATTCACTTCTGCGGGAGCGTCGCTAAACCCCTTAGTTCTGGCTTTTTTGGGGGTGTGGGGTAATGCCGTTGCTGTGGTGATGGAGGGGTTTTGGGACTGGGCTCCTGGGGAAGCATCGCTGCTGCGGCAGTGGAATAATTTCCTCCTAGGCTGAGTCCTGCGAGTATGGGGAAACATCATTGCTGTGGTAATGGACACAAGTTCAGAACTGAGCCTCCTGTGGGAGCCTCACTGCTGCAGCAGTGGAATAATTTCCCCCTAGGCTGAGTCATGCGAGTATGGGGAAACATGGTTGCTGTGGGAATGGACGCAACTTCAGAACTAAGCTCCTGCGGGAGCCTCACTGCTGTGGTGATGGAGTAATTTCCCCATGGGCTGGCTCCTGCGGGAGTGTGGGGGAACATCATTACTGCGGTAATGGAGGGATTTCCAGGGCTGAGCTCCTTCTGGAGCATCACTGCTGCGGCGGTGGAAAAGGCTGTGGCCTTGACGTTAGTATGTGGGGAGGAGCAGATATAACTGATGAGAGTTTGTTGGGCTTGTTTGATATTTGATCTGTCTGATCGGATGTAGCTCTTAAGCTTCTGAAGACCAGAGGCCCAATGCTTGTATCTGCTGTTGGAAAAGGCCTTTTTTGTGCAGCTGTGGTTGCTGCACCTATGCAGAAAGAGTGGCTGGAAAATTGGTATGTTGGGAGGCCGGTTTGGAGCTTTAAGGTGTTTTTGGAACCAGAAATGTGAGATGGGGCGGTTGGAATCATCTATGAAGAGTGGGTCGGATGGTAGTTTGACCTGCGAGTTTCTGAAATGGAGGTTGGCTGAGGGTTTGATATGGCTGGAATGGTGATGGAAGATTAAAGATGTATATGAAGTGGCCTTTTTTTGTATTGGTCGGTCTTGCTTTGTTTGATGGAAATAAGAGTTTCATCGTCCAGTACTGACAAGTCAGAAATTGTAGGATGTACTTTTGGGTTAAAGCTGGATGTGACGGTAAGTTCTGAGCATCTGAGTAATCCGAAAGGCCTGGATGAAATGTCACTGCTGCAGTAGTGGAGAACTTCCTCTGGAAACTTATCACATGTTGGATGATGATATTGTCTCTGTCTCTTTCCTTATTTTCTGTTGTCTCCGTGGCAGTGAAAGCCCTTTCTGGAGAGACTGAGGTCCTGTGGGTGCCCCTCTGCTGTGGCAGTGGAGTAAACTGGAGGAAGAATGATGTTGCTGAAGTAATGGAGCCATCTGGATGAAGAAATAAACTCTGTGGGAGCTGGGGTGGTAGATTAGTGGAGTTGGATCTTGTTGGTAAATGAATGGATGCTGCTGCAGCCAGTACTAATGAGGTGAGATTGTAGGTTTGAGTTTGTGAAAACAAGCTGACACTTTAGTTGGTGAGTGTTTGTTGGGCTTCTTTTATTGAGAGACTGGTTTGATCGAATGCAACTCCTGAAAGCTTCCGATGACCTACGGCCCAGTGCTTGGATCTGCTAGTTTGGAACCAAAAAAACGTATAATGTGGTGGTTGGAATCATCTATGAATAGTGGGTCGGATGGGAGTTTAGCCTGTGATTTTCTGAAATGGAGGTAGGATAAGAGGGTTTGATATGGTAGGATTGGTGATGGAAGATTAAAGTTGAAGATGAAGTGGCCTTTTGGATTGATCAGTCTTGCTTCGTTTGATGAAGAAAGAAATGGTTTCGTTGTTTGGTACTGATGAGTTGGAAATTGTAAGATGTAAATTTGGGTTAAAGCTGGATGTGCTAGTGAGTTCTGAGCTTCTAAAAGCCAGTATGACCGTAGCGTTGAGGGTGCGGGCAGTATTTATGGGGTTGAAACCTCTTTGTTGGGTGAAGTTGCATTTGGAGGGTATTTCCGGAGTTATTGGTTGTCAGGTGTCTAGGTTGGTGGGTTGAGTTTTTTGCTTAATTTGGGTAGATGCCCAGAAAAGTCCATGGATGTGACTGGGACCCATTGTTTTATCCTGGGCGGTTGGAATTTTGAGCTCAGCAAAAACTTTGAACTGTGAGAAGATGGGTACCTGGGATGGAGCCAGGAGGTGAGATAATTAGAAAGTTGTCAAGCAGGTGGATGTTATAAGGAATTTGATGCTTGTTTGACAGGATCCAACAAATTGCTTCTGACAACACGTAAAATGTCTTTAGGCTGCTTTTGCACCCGAACGTTAGGCAGACAGAAATAGAACACAAAAGATGCCAAGATCTGGGTGGATGGGCATTGCTTTGAAAGCTGAAGTGATGTTGATTTTGCGAGCCAAGTGTCGCGACCGAAGTTTCGATATTGTGGTAATGGAGAGAGTATTCTTCGAGAGGAATAGCCATTTACGCTTGGGTACGGAGAATTGTGTGGGGCTGAGAGATTGATTATTAGGGGTTTTTACCTGAACATTTCTGGTTGCCACTCCAATAGGACTGATATGGAAACTTGCAAAAGATGAAGCGTTAAAAGGACCGATCGTGAAGGCTGAAACGATCTCTTTAGATTAGGTTGTCCACTGGGATGGTAAGTCCATGTCTGTACCAGTGAGGATTTGTGCTCTGATGTTGTTGGCTACAGGGGGCGGTTCCAAAGCTGGAGCTTTTGGTGGAATGGCCAGTGGTATTGCAGAAGCAGGGTGAAAGGAGATTCAGTTTGGGGAAGAGAATTAGGAGGAAGAGAGGCCAGGGCCGCATGCAGAGGCAACCTCAAGATTGGGTTGGCCCCTGGAGCCTGGAGAGGATCGTAAAGATTAGAAAGAGGGAGAGGTTAGAGAAAAAGTGGGGTGTCTGGGCCTGCACCACTAGCGGAGGCAGCCTCACATTAGAACTGGATGGAGGGGCTGCAGTCCAGACGTAAGGAAGAGGGTTAGAAATGGGTATATGCTGGCGAAGCTTAGCCTGCATGGTTGGCGGAAGCAAGCTTGTGCTTGAAGGATGGCGAATGTCGATGGGGGCTGGCCCGTGGGGTCCGGTGAGCCACTCTGCTGTGTGGAGAGGAGAGCTAACCCTGGCAGCTGCCCAGACTTGCAGAGGGTCTGCTGCTGCGATGAGATGATCGAAGATCTGATCTTCCGTGGGAGAGAGAAGGAGATTTGAGAGTGTGGTTTTGAGGTAATCCGTGTTTTCCTTGTTTGTGGTTTGAATGAAGATAAGAAGCTGGCTGAAGAAAGACATATAGCTTGTAAGATTCCTCTTTTTTCCACCTCCTGGAGAAATGTACGTCGTCGCTGATTAGAGCTAGTCCAAATTCCGGTACTGTCCATTTCTCTATTGATGGATGTGCTAAGGTGTCGGAGGAAGTTGAATATGGAGAAGATGGTGGACGTCTTGATGGTGGAGGTAAGGGCAAGCATTGGAGTCATGGGGTACGAGTGGGCCGACGACCACGCTGTGTTTTGTTGAGCGCAAGAGCTCCTTTCACCGGTGGGATACGGCGAAGGAACTTGAGAGAGGAAGTTTTCATCATCAAACATGTACAGCTTAAACTTGGACATTGTAGCGGAAGGCTTCTGTCATTAAATTTTTTCATGAAATCTTTTCGAACTCCTCATAGATCGTTTTGTCCAATTCACTTGAAACTTCACAGGCATCATCTAGAGCAGGGGTGGGCAAACACCGGCCCGTGGGCCATATACGGCCTGTTGGGCTTTTCAATCCGGCCCGCCGAACTTCTCCAAGTTATATTATTAACTGAAATTTTATTACAAATAAACCTCCTTCATTTTACCTTTCCTTGTAATGTCCGTGTTTCCACAACAGATGTCGCACTCCAAATACAATGACCCTTGTTTCAGTGTGATGTGTTACTCTCTACTTCACTTTTTCGCTTTGCACTTTGAGCCCTTCCGTACAAAGGAGTGGACCGAAGTAAAGAAAAGTAGACAGTGAGTGCCAAGTGTTTAATAAAGAGTGGACAAGTCCGATCAAGGGATGTATGTCTGAAATGCCAAGAAACTGTAGCGGTTTATAAAGAATACATCAGCTGTCATTTTGCCACAAAACATGCTAACTACGCTATCAAACAGTCTCCAAAAGAATGGGTGGCTACGGCTCAGAGATAGACAGCTAGTTTACAGACTCAGCACAGAAAGAGGCTGACGTTGTTTGGCTCAACCTACATATGTGACGGACATTCAGCGTCATGAATATCAACAGCCCATCACAGATCCAAGTTAACTTGCCAACACCTATTTTTCAGGCTTTCTGATATGCAAAGTTTGGTAGACTTCAGCTACTGATTTTCATTGGTTTAGCTGCACCTTTCAGTATTGAGCACACCTGGCGGCGTCGCCATTGGCTGGGCTGTGTACCTCTTCGCTGTGATTGCGTATGATTCCCTGTCTTTTCAGACTGATCTGCATCTCTCTCACCGCGGGATTGAACACCACACTCGAAAGGGAACATCTCCTATTACTATTGTAACCTCGGTCCGCTGAGAGACTGGATCAAGGCGTTGCATTAGGCACCATGTGCGTGCTTGACCAGCTGCGCAACGCTCAATCGTGATTCTGACGCCATTGCCGCTTATGCTGTTTATACTGTCTGTCAGCCAGATCTGCAGCGCGCGGGTCAGTTATCAACTGATATTATCATATAAGGTTTCAGAAATTATATGAAGGGATGGAGTTCGGATCAGAATTGCCACAACATAACTTACTCCACTGAAACTGAATGGGAGTTTATCTAATGTGTTATTAAATTAATACATTTGGAAAACAAATTTTCAACCTTGCACATTGATGTTTTGGTGCCTGTTAAAAGCCAAATCTTTTCATGTAATGGTTTTTACATTTCATTTATATTAGTTCACACAAACACACCGTCCTCTATTTTGGCCCGGCCCAAAATTTTAGAAACAATTGTGGCCCGCGAGTCAAAAAGTTTGCCCATAACCAATCTAGAGACTCTCCTGACAAAGTGTTATCAAAGGAATTTCGATCGGTTTTGTGGTCGCTCCAAAAACTCTGCAGCGAGTCACCAGAAAAAATATATAAAAGCAGCTGATATAAACTGTAGACTTGTAAAACAAGCTTTTGTCCCCGTTGTTGTTTAAATCACGGGACCAGACACCAGTAAATTTGCCAAGAGATCTCTTATTTATTTTTAGATATATGTCAAAACATAGGAGAGAAAGAGTATGCTGGAGAGGTGGTCTTCGTTTCGTCTTTCTCTGGTTCTCTGTAACATACGTTGGGTTTTATACATTACCAAAGTAACATCTGGCATGACCAGAGAAACAATTGGCTTCTGTTAAAAGTTTCATTACATTACCAGAGGAACAGTTGTCTTCTGTTAAAAGTGGAATGCATACATCCTATGGGCCCCTAACATGTGCCTATCATGTGAGCATTATGTCCTGTGAAGAACTAAAAATGCATGTTCCCATGCTCCTATAACACTCAAACATTTGTTCATGCAAACTAAAATCTAACTTATACACTAGGAATATAATATAACAAATTATGAATAAAAACAATACAGATACATCATAAAACTGATTATGAATACAGTAATACCTCGGTTTACGAGCGACTTGGTATACAAGCAAATCGGTGTACGAGCATGGAGGGTTGAAGCGGTGTACGAGCATTGTATCGGTGTACGAGAAAAAAATCCCCTCACCCATGCGCAGTTTTGTGTGGAAAAAGTCCTAACGCTCAGCATCCTTGTGCGCATTTTTACATGAAATATCCTAATGACAGCCTCTCATAACACAGTCAGGAGGTTCCAACCCCTTTATAACCCCTTAACTCATTCATTGGCTGCATCATTCACCACAGTGATACTTTTATAAGTGATTTACAGAAGTTTTTTCCTCATTCCACGCTATTGTTCATGTAGTGAAATATACACTTACAGTACCTCTAAGCAGTAACTGTCAAGGTTTATGAATTCAGTGTCTCCTGGTTCTGCCTGAGTGTGTGTGTGTGTGTGTGTGGTCACTGAACACCTGCTTCTCTTATCACCTGCTTATCTCCCCACTTTCGCGGCTCCCGCGCATTCGTTCTCCCATGTTCCACGACTTTAACTCTGGATTATCACTTTGTTTGTTTTCTGCACTATTATAATAAATTCACTCATTTGCTTTCATCCTTGCTTTCCCCCCTCCTCCCTCCTTAAAGAAAAACAGTATTAAGTAATACAAATTAAATTTTCATAAACTATGTTAGAAATGCATTATAATTAAAACTAATTTTTGTAGAGCAGGGGTCTCAAACATGCGTAATGCGGTAAAGCGCTATTCATTCAAAACTCGTGGGCCGCACTTACATTAAACTTTCATATTATCCCGCGAAACGATATTTTGTGGCCCGCGGAATAATATGAAAGTTTAATGTAAGTGCGGCCCACGAGTTTTGAATGAATAGCGCTTTACCGCATTGTGTGTGTGTGCGCGAAAGGTTCCTTTTTCGTGCAAGCTGGAGCTGTACAAGCCAACCAATCACATTGGATTATATGACTCCCGGGGGTGGGGATATAGTTGATAGCGATATGATCGCCACTATCCATGCGAATGATATGTAATCATGACGAATCTGTAAATTAACGACCGACACCGATTCTCCGTTGACAGTTTCACCGAGGGGAGTGGAGTGGAGCTGGGACACTCAGCCAAATCCCGCCCGTCATCCCACTTCAGAGTCTTTCTTGAGGCTCATCAAGGGCCTCAGTTTCCCGCCCCAGTTACATAGTCAACATGTGTAATGTGTTTTGGAGATTTTTTTATTTTTTATTTCTCTCCTTTGTCAATCCTTTAACTTCAATGAAAGGTCAGATGTTTGCGCTTTTTTTTTTTAAATGAAAGCTCAAAAGGATTAACAATACAGATATATTTTTTTATAGCCATCGTTGATAATATTTACCAGGAGTGCCAAAAATTCTGACCACAACTGTACCTTAAAGTTTTTTCCATCATTATGTGACCAGAATGTGAATTCTGTGTATGTTAGGTTAATATGACTTGATAAACAATTATGCTGACTTATGTCATACATGTGCATGTTCTTATTGTATAATGGCTCACTAATGATAGGATTTTGTCTCGTGCAGAGGTCCAGAGAGGAGCTGCACCATCAAATGGACTGGACCCGCTATCAAAATTCCTTTCATGTGTTCTGGCTGCTGGAACAACTTGCACAGGACACTAATTGTAATGTTAACCAGGAGCTTGTGATCCACCTGGAAACAAAAGCGTTCACTCTCGCAGATGAGTTTCCCTTGTTCTCTCTGTATATGTGGCGGATTGGTGGTCTCTTTAGGGTTGGACACCAATAAACCGATGTGGGATGAATTGCTGTCATTCCAAGTCTTTGCTCCTCTTTTAGTGCTCACTTTGTATGATGTGCCTTAAATTTTAATTAATAAATGAGCCATTCAGTTTTTTGTGCTTGTCTTGATAAATGCTTGATAATGAATCATCTTTGTCAAACTCCTTGAAGTTTAGCTCCAAGCAAGATCTTCAGGATTGCTAGAAGTTTTTGGAGTTTTTTTGAGCTGGTTGGAGTTTAAGCATGCAGAGCAAGCACCCAGTAGAGCATTACAATAATCTAGCCTTGAGCTCATGAACACATGAACTAACTTTTCTGTATTTGTCTTAATTTATATATATTTTAAGATGGAAGAATGCGGTTTTACAGATGCTACAAACGTGGCTTTCAAATGAAAGATTAGCATCAAAGAGCAAACGGAGGTTCCTGACTGATGACAAAGGCTTGACAGAGCAGCCATGACATGTTAGACAATAGCCTTAGGTTATTAAATGCAGAGCCTTTTGGTTCAGTAATCAGAATCTCTGTTTTTTCAGATTTAAATGGTAGGAAATTACTAGTTATCCAATTTTTTATATTAGTTATGCATTCCGTTAATTTTGTGATTTGGTACGTTTCATCAGGATAAGAAGAGCTGAGTATCATCAGCGTAACAGTGAAAACTAATGCCATGCTTCCAAATGGTATCTCTTTAAGGTAGCATGTGCAGGGTGAAAAACAACAGGAGTACCAAGCCCTGAGGTACTCCATACTGAACTTGTCAAGTCACCTTTATTTATAGCGCTTTTTGCAAAGCAGCTTTACAGTGGTCACATGAAAACAATAAAAACAAAGTTTTTTTTTATTTTGGCTGAACAGTAGCTCTAAAAGAGCAGGCAAATAAATAAAATGGAAGAATATTAAGTGTTACGTGTCCCCAACTTAGAAGCCAGAGAAAACAGTGGCAAGGAACCAAAACTCCAGCAGGTGACGGAATAAATGAAGAACAGAATGGAGAAAAAACCTTGGGAGAAACCAGGCTCAGTCGGGGGACTAGTTTTCTGGCCAACAGCCAAACTGCATGATTATTATATTGACAACCATTCAAGTCAAATATTCAATCCAGTTTTGTCTGGTTAGAGATGGATTCATGATCTTCACAGGGGAGGGTTTAGTAGAGTCACGGTCTCTGCAGACACTTCAGGGCTGTGTTGTGCTTGTGTCCAGGTGCAGGTCCTTTATCTGATCTGGATACGGCCCGGATCCGGCTGACCATGGTAACCTTGGAATAAACAGAGACTAATTTCGGCGTAGATGCCATTATTCTTCTGATGTAACGAGTACATCAGATGTTATGGGAATGTTCCCGGTTCCGGTTGACCTAAACTATGCAGCCTAACAATTATTTTATATGATTTGGATTAAAAATGTATGTATAATGTGTATGCCAAGTTGACGCACCCACTGAGAAACCTGTTGAAAGGACCCTAGTGATTGGCGATTCTATTACTCGGAATGTGAAAATAGAGACTCCAGCCACCATAGTCACATGTTTGCCGGGAGCTAGAGTGCCTGACATCAAAGCAATTTAAAAGTGCTGGCTAAGGCTAATCGTAAATATTCTAAGATTGTTATTCACGTCGGCGCTAATGATGTCCGACTTCGCCAGTCGGAGATCACTAAAACTAATATTAAAGAGGTGTGTGAACTCGCAAGTACGATGTCAGGCACTGTAATTTGCTCTGGCCAATAACATAGACAATTGGAAAAGTTTTTGGGGCAGACCTGGCCTGTTGAAAAGAGATGGTATTCATCGCACCTGGGATGGTACCACTCTTCTCTCTAGTAATTTGGCACATAGTCTTAGAGCTGAACCTTGACTAACCGGGGCCCAGGTCAGGAAGCAGACAAACTGGCTAAACCGACCATCTGCTAGCTGTCTCACGTCATAGAGGTCAGATAAATCCCAACACATAGATATTATTTCTCCTAGATATCCTATAGAGACTGTGTCTGTTCCCCGAATTAGCAAATACAAAAAACTCAAAACTGTTTAAGGGTACAAATTTAATTGATTTACAAACAAAATAAGAATGGATATAACACAAATTAACAAATGATAAAGCTTGGCATACGATGCCTTTCCTCAAAAGCACTTATTGTAAATGATAAGATTACAGATCATGAACTAGATGTGCTGTGTTTGACAGAAACCTGCCTAAAACCAGACGATTACATTACTTTAAATGAGTCCACCCCTCAAGATTACTGTTATAAACATGAGCCTCGTCTGAAAGGTAAAGGAGGAGGTGTTGCTGTGATTTATAGTAACACGATCAGTACTACTCAAAGGTCTAATTTGAAATATAATTCTTTTGAAGTGATGGTCCTTAATGTAAAATTATATAGTGCAAGTAATAATTCCTGTTTAACTTTTGTGCTGGCTATTCTATACAGGCCACCAGGGCACCATACAGACTTTGAATTTGACAAAGAATTTGCTGATTTTCTCTCGGAATTAGTAATGGCTGCAGATAAAGTCATAATTGTCGGTGATTTTAATATCCATGTAGATAATGAAAAAGACGCATTGGGATTGGCATTTAGAGAGATTTTAAACTCTATTGCAGTTACAGGACCTGTATCAGGACCCACTCATTCTTGTAATCATACTTTAGATCTAATATTGTCGCATGGGATCAATGTTGATATTGTTCAAATTCTGCAGCAGAGCGATGACATCTCAGATCATTATTTCAGATCAAGGTGTAGATTACCTTTCACCAAAGTTTAAAAATTTACTCCCTGTTATAAATATAGAACAATCATCACTCCTAACACAAAAGATAGCTTTATAAATAATCTTGCTGGTCAGTTTCATCTACTTGACATCCCAGAAAGCCTAGAAGAACAGAAACTATTAAATCTCTCTTTTCCAGCACTTTAGACACTGTTGCTCCTTTGCACTTAAAGAAGATTAAAGAAAATAGTCCAACACCGTGGTACAACGAGCACACCCAGGCCCTCAAGAGAGCAGCCAGAAAAATGGACTTCTTTACTTGCAAAATTCATAATATTACAAAGAAAATTATTACTAGGCAACCATCTACTACAATATCACAAAATACAGTAAAATTTAGTGTCCCTGAAGAAAAATCCCACTCCTTCATTGCTACTGGGGCGGAAGAATTGTCTAAACTAGTTAAATCATCAAAATCAACAACATGTATGTTCAGAATCAGAAAGAGCTTTATTGCCAAATGTGCTTGCACACACAAGGGATTTGTCTTGGTATTGAAGCTTCCAGTGCACATATACAACACAACATGAGTTTACATGGCAAATAACAATAACAATACATAACATACACAGTACATGTGGTCACATGCTGGGATTTTTTGTATGGATTGGGAGAGGGGATAGATTGTCAGCCATAACATCCGTCTGCATTGTTTTTCTTTCCCTGCGCTCTGCCCAGCATTTTATCTCTTAATAATTCAACTGTTCAAGAGGGAAATGGCCTGTGGAAAGAAACTGTTCCTGTGCCTAGATGTTCTAGTGGCCATTGATCGTAGTCGCCGTCCTGACGGTAACAGTTCAAACGGTGTTTCCAGGGTGAGCAGAGTCCGTGATGATTTTACCTGCTCTCTTTTTCACTCTGGAAGAGTACAGGTCCTGGAGGACTGGCAAGGAAGCACCAATAATCCTCTCTGCAGTCCGGATTGTGCGATTCAACCTCCAGTCTGTAAGCAGACTCGTCACCGTTTCGGATGAGGCCGATGACGGTGGTGTCGTCTGCAAATTTCAGAAGCTTCACAGAAGGTTCTTCAGAAGTGAAGTCATTGGTGTACAGGGAGAAGAGCAGTGGGGAGAGAACACACCCCTGGGGGGCGCCAATGCTGGTAGTGAGAGTCCTGGATGTGAGTTTCCCCAGTCTCACTCGCTGTTGCCGGTCTGTCAGGAAGCTGGTGATCCACTGACAGGTTGAAGATGGCAAGGAGAGCTGGGTCAGTTTAGCTGTAAGATCAGGCATGATGGTGTTGAAGGCCGAACTGAAGTCCACAAATAAGATCCTTGCATAAGTCCCAGGTCTGTCGAAATGTTGCAGGATATAATGCAGTGGCAAATTGTATATAATAGCAAATTGAAGAGGATCCAGCAAGGGTCCAGTGATGTCCTTCAGGTGGGCCAGAACCAGTCTTTCAAATGACTTCTTGACCACAGATGTGAGAGCGACAGGTCTGTAGTCATTAAGTCCAGTGATTTTGTTTTTTTTTTGGGACAGGAATGATGGTGGAGCGTTTGAAGCAACGGGGAACTTCACACTGCTCCAATGATCTATTGAAGATCCGTGTGAAGACTGGGGCCAGTTGGTCAGCGCAGGCTTTCAAACAAGCAGATGAGATGCCGTCTGGGCCTGAAGCTTTCCTTAGCTTCTGTCTTTTGAAGATTTTGGTTACCTGCTCCACACAGACCTTAAGCTCTGGTTGGATGGCGGAGGGGGGGAGAGGGGGTGCAGGAGGTGTTGGAGGACGTGTGAAGTGTAGTTCAGAGTGGTTTTGAGGTGTGAGATTGGGTTTCTCAAACCTGCAGTAAAAAGTGTTTAGCTCATCCGCCAGATGTTGATTCTCAGCAGGTCGGTGGGATGATGGCTTATAATTGGTGATATTCTTCAGGCCTGACCAGACAGCAGCAGGGTTGTTGGAAGAAAACTGGTTTCTCAGCTTTTCAGAGTAACTTTGTTTAGCTACTCTTATCTCTTTTGTCAGTCTGTTCCTGGTCTGTTTGTACAAAACACTATCCCCCCTTCTGTAAGCGTCCTCTTTGTTATGACGAAGCGGTTTGAGTTTCCCAGTAAACCATGGTTTATCATTAGGAAATGATGAATATACCAAAATACTGACCAGCTTATATTTTCGTGACCACTGTAAAGCTGCTTTGAAACAATCTGTTTTGTAAAAGCGCTATACAAGTAAAGGTGACTTGACTTGTCTCAGGAACCTGTTGACCAGCTTGTTCTTGATCTGATTGCTTAACCCACTGAGGAACCAGTTTACCAGCTTGATGATGCAGATGTTTGACCCACTGAGTGACCTTTTGACCAGCTTGTTTTTTATCTGGTTGCTTAACCCACTGAGGTACCTGTTAACCTTCTTGTTGTTGATCTGGTTGCTTAACCCACTGAGGAACCAGTTTACCAGCTTGTTCTTGATCTGGTTGCTTAACCCACTGAGGAAACTGTTGACCTGCTTGTTCTTGATCTGGTTGCTTAACCCACTGAGGAAACTGTTGACCTGCTTGTTCTTGATCTGGTTGCTTAACCCACTGAGGAAACTGTTGACCTGCTTGTTCTTGATCTGGTTGCTTAACCCACTGAGGAAACTGTTGACCTGCTTGTTCTTGATCTGGTTGCTTAACCCACTGAGGAACCTGTTGACCAGCTTGTTGTTGATCTGGTTGTTTTACCCACTGAGAAACAAATTGACCAGCTTGTTTTAACCATTGAGAAACTGGTTGACCAGTTCGTTGTTGATCTGGATGGTTAACCCATTGAGGAAGCTGTTGACCTGGATGCTTTACCCACTGAGGAATCAGTTCACCAGCTTGTTCTTGTTTATCTGACTGTTTTACCCACTGAGAGACCTGTTGACCAGTTTGTTTTACCCCCTGTCGTTGGCCCATCTGTTTAACCCACTGAAGAAACGGTTGATTAGCTTTTTCTTGAACCAGCCTGTCGTTGGCCCATCTGTTTAACCCACTGAAGAAACCACTCTAGACCACGGGTATCCAAACTCGGTCCTGGAGAGCCACTTTTCCGCAGACTTCAGTTCCAACACATTAACCTGTTATACCTTAAACACCTTAATTATCTGGTTGAGGTGTGCGTTTAGGGTTGGAGCTTTTCATTTTTACGTTTAGCAGACACTTTTGTCCAAAGTGACTTGCATAGCATTCAAAAAACACATTGACATTCGAATCAGTTCTTTCTTTCCCTGGTGTTGCAAGCCTCAACTAAATCCTTCCTCTATTCTCCAGGCTTGTACTACTAGAATGTTTAATGTTTGCAATTTTGTATTTTAAGCACTCTTATGTACCTTCGTGATGAAGCGCTTTCTGTTTTCCTCAAACTGTAAGGCGCTTTGGATAAATGTGTCTGCTAAATGAATGAATGTAATGCTCTACCAGCTGCAATACCACGCTGAACACTGTGTGAAATGACTGGTGAGAACATGGTGCTTGAAATGAGTCTTAACTTCAGTTTACAAGTCTAAATCCTGTCTAGCCAGCATGTGCCACATGTTTAGTCACTCAGTTAGGAGGAGAGTAGAGAATCATTTGTGAACGTTCAGGCAAAGTCAAATCACAACTATTAGACTTTGAAAGAAATTCAGTTGAAAGGGTTGTTACCACTGAAAATGGTTACACGTACTTAACATACGTTTGACAGGATAGACACTAACCATCAGGTGGAAACTGGACAGGAACCCAAAGAGGATATAGAGGTTAAAGGATTAAAGCATTTTTTAGAAGAGTCTAGGATAAACAATTACTCCAGGTTGATATGGGATTTATTCTGGAGACAGTGTAGTAGCATTCAGATAGCAACTACAAAAATGACTAATAAGGAACTTGGGCATGCTTCAGTAGCAATACATGGAGTTATTAGTCCAGCCATAAAGTTGCACACAAAGACCCTAGCAGAAAGACGGCAAACCACCAATGCCAAACCATAAGACCAGGGGCTCAGCTTAACAGGAGCTTGGCCGATAGGTCAGTTAAATGACCTGTGCAGAAGCATGGCTCATTCATTTCAAAATCAAGCACAGCCTTGCTTAAAACATTTGATAAACAAAGGCCAGGAGTTTGAAATCAATACCAAAGAGACACTGCTGAGTTCCATGAAGTTTATTAAAACACTAAGTAACCATGACCAGGTTAACTTGTCCACTAGAAACCACAGTTTGGCCACTAGAGCTGGTCTTGCATCTCTTCCTGTAAGAGAAAAGGTAGAAGAGTGAGGGGAATTTAGATCCCAAATTCTCAGTTCCTGAAGTCCGTTTACAGCAAGCACTCACTTTTGCTAGCCCATCTTTGCTCACAGGAGACAGAAGAGGGATGGCAAACCTCTGTACTACAGCGGACGAAGATCTATCAGAGGGAGTGAAAAGATTAAGACAGTTCGCTATATTAATAGAAAGTGACTATGAATGGTTAAGGTAAGGCTGTGGATCATACGGACCAAAGCCCTTGAAGTGGGTTAGGAACTGAAGACAAGACGAGCCAGTCACTGGAAGCAGTGTAGTCAGGCTATGGTCATCCTGGTAAGGGTATCTGAAAGAGAGACAGTGAGAAAAGCTTTACAGCACACTAGACGGATAAAGACTGGACTTACTCACCTAGCAACCGGAACATGCCACTGGGGTGTACCGAGTGGACTGGGTGTCGATGTCACGTCCCAGCATCAGGACAATAATGGGGTCGGTCCTCCTCTGTTTAACCCATTGATATGCCTGTTGGCCAGCTTGTTGTTGTTGTTTATCCGGCTGTATAACCCACTGAGGAACCTTCTGACCAACTTGTTGATCCGGTTGTTTGACCCACTGAGTAACCTGTTGACCAGCTGGTTCTTGATCTGATTGCTTAACCCACTGAGGAACCTGTTGACCAGCTTGTTGTTGATCTGGTTGTTTAACCCATTGATGTACCTGTTGACCAGCTTGTTTTACCGACTGAGGAACCAGTTTACCAGCTTGATGATGCAGATGTTTGACCCACTGAGAAACTTTTGACCAGCTTGTTGTTGATCCATTTGCTTTACCCAGTCAGGAACCTGTTGACCAGCTTGTTCTTGAGCTGGTCGTTTAACCCACTCTGGAACCTGTTGACCAGCTTGTTCTATATCTGGTCGTTTAACCCACTGAGGAACCAATTGAACAGATTGCTGTTGATCTGGTTGTTTTACCCACTGAGGAATATTTTGTCCAGCTTGTTGTTGATCCGGTTGATTAGCCCACTGAGGAACCAGTTTACCAGCTTGATGATGCAGATGTTTGACCCACTGAGTAACCTTTTGACCAGCTTGTTGTTGATCCATTTGCTTTACCCAGTCAGGAACCTGTTGACCAGCTTGTTCTTGAGCTGGTTGTTTAACCCACTCAGGAACCTGTCGACCAGCTTGTTCTTGATCTGGTCGTTTAACCCATTGATGTACCTGTTGACCAGCTTGTTCTTGAGCTGGTTGTTTTACCCACCGAGGAATATTTTGTCCAGCTTGTTGTTGATCCGGTTGATTAGCCCACTGAGGAACCAGTTTACCAGCTTGATGATGCAGATGTTTGACCCACTGAGTAACCTTTTGACCAGCTTGTTGTTGATCCATTTGCTTTACCCAGTCAGGAACCTGTTGACCAGCTTGTTCTTGAGCTGGTCGTTTAACCCACTCTGGAACCTGTTGACCAGCTTGTTCTATATCTGGTCGTTTAACCCACTGAGGAACCAATTGAACAGATTGCTGTTGATCTGGTTGTTTTACCCACTGAGGAATATTTTGTCCAGCTTGTTGTTGATCCGGTTGATTAGCCCACTGAGGAACCAGTTTACCAGCTTGATGATGCAGATGTTTGACCCACTGAGTAACCTTTTGACCAGCTTGTTGTTGATCCATTTGCTTTACCCAGTCAGGAACCTGTTGACCAGCTTGTTCTTGAGCTGGTCGTTTAACCCATTGATGTACCTGTTGACCAGCTTGTTCTTGAGCTGGTTGTTTTACCCACCGAGGAATATTTTGTCCAGCTTGTTGTTGATCCGGTTGATTAGCCCACTGAGGAACCAGTTTACCAGCTTGATGATGCAGAGGTTTGACCCACTGAGTAACCTTTTGACCAGCTTGTTGTTGATCCATTTGCTTTACCCAGTCAGGAACCTGTTGACCAGCTTGTTCTTGAGCTGGTCGTTTAACCCATTGATGTACCTGTTGACCAGCTTGTTCTTGAACTGGTTGTTTTACCCACCGAGGAATATTTTGTCCAGCTTGTTGTTGATCCGGTTGATTAGCCCACTGAGGAACCAGTTTACCAGCTTGATGATGCAGAGGTTTGACCCACTGAGTAACCTTTTGACCAGCTTGTTGGTGATCCATTTGCTTTACCCAGTCAGGAACCTGTTGACCAGCTTGTTCTTGAGCTGGTCGTTTAACCCACTCTGGAACCTGTTGACCAGCTTGTTCTATATCTGGTCGTTTAACCCACTGAGGAACCAATTGAACAGATTGCAGTTGATCTGGTTGTTTTACCCACTGAGGAATATTTTGTCCAGCTTGTTGTTGATCCGGTTGATTAGCCCACTGAGGAACCAGTTTACCAGCTTGATGATGCAGATGTTTGACCCACTGAGTAACCCTTTGACCAGCTTGTTGTTGATCCATTTGCTTTACCCAGTCAGGAACCTGTTGACCAGCTTGTTCTTGAGCTGGTTGTTTTACCCACCGAGGAATATTTTGTCCAGCTTGTTGTTGATCCGGTTGTGTTACCCACTCAGGAACCAGTTTACCAGCTTGATGCAGATGTTTGGCCCACTGAGTAACCTTTTGACCAGCTTGTTGTTGATCCGGCTGTTTAACCCACTGAGGATCCTGTTGACCAGCTTGTTCTTGATCTGGTTGCTTAACCCACTGAGGAACCTGTTGACCAGCTTGTTGTTGATCTGGTTGTTTTACCCACTGAGAAACAAATTGACCAGCTTGTTTTAACCATTGAGAAACTGGTTGACCAGTTTGTTGTTGATCTGGATGGTTAACCCATTGAGGAAGCTGTTGACCTGGATGCTTTACCCACTGAGGAATCAGTTCACCAGCTTGTTCTTGTTTATCTGACTGTTTTACCCACTGAGAGACCTGTTGACCAGTTTGTTTTACCCACTGGGGAATCAATTGACCAGCCTGTCGTTGGCCCATCTGTTTAACCCACTGAAGAAACAGTTGATTAGCTTTTTCTTGAACCTGCTGGTGAAACTGTTGATCTGGCTGTTGAAACTGTTGGTCAGTTTTCTGGAACATCAGATCTTGAGGATGCTGGGGCAGATTACTCCACTGTGGAACAGCATGACATGAAGCACAAAGCCACACACAAAGGCTTAACACCTGCCCAACACCCCAACTTCCTGCCATTATTCAACAGCTAGTAACACTGTTGAGCTGCTGCTCTTTGGCCTTTTTGTTCTCTTCAGAGTTTGGCTAATTAATGACAATCGCTCCCTCTTCATTAGCAGTCATGATTCTCCAGACTTGCATAAGTGGGCGTGTATGTAACTGGGTGAATCCATTGGTTCTTAAGATTCCGGTTTCCTTGTTCTTTCACAGTAATTGAACAACATACATAAAAGCACTTATTAAGCTGAATTCAGAATAGTTTTGCCTACTTGTGCTATTTCTTCCATTCTGAATTCAGCCTTTGTTTTAGCCTTCATTCGCTTAACATAATAGTTCATGAACATGCCTGTATGTGTCTTTTTAGAAGAGAATGGGCTCCTTTACAGTTTATTCTCCCTTAAACATACTATGGAATTATTTGTTCCTGCTGCAAACACCTTTGTCTCCAGTGGGAGAAAAGTGCTTTTACAAATAATTTCACTATCACAACTTTCAAAACCATTCTCTCTCTAAACTGTTGAAATGGAAATCAAGAGGGGACAACTTTATTACTTAAGACAAAATCATTTGCTTCACATAAATGCACATTCTTTAAGAAGTCATAAGGGCTCTTCTTGCATGGCCTCATATGCCCTCAAGCCCAGTTCCCAACGGGTATTAAGATGCATTTTGTTTGATCAGATCACAGCTAGATGAGTAATACACAATCCCATTTACACCTAGGGCCAGATGTATAAACAGTGTAAGTGCATTAAATGCATAGAAATGTGCGCATGCATTGTCCATAGATATCTGGATTTATATATGTATATATTAAAAAGTCTACATGTACACATGGTCTGCACACTCTAGACCACGGGTATCCAAACTCGGTCCTGGAGAGCCACTTTTCCGCAGACTTCAGTTCCAACACATTAACCTGTTATACCTTAAACACCTTAATTATCTGGTTGAGGTGTGCGTTTAGGGTTGGAGCTTTTCATTTTTACGTTTAGCAGACACTTTTGTCCAAAGTGACTTGCATAGCATTCAAAAAACACATTGACATTCGAATCAGTTCTTGCTTTCCCTGGTGTTGCAAGCCTCAACTAAATCCTTCCTCTATTCTCCAGGCTTGTACTACTAGAATGTTTAATGTTTTTGTATTTTAAGCACTAATATGTACCTTCGTGATGAAGCGCTTTCTGTTTTCCTCAAACTGTAAGGCGCTTTGGATAAATGTGTCTGCTATATGAATGAATCTACCAGCTCTACCAGCTGCAATACCACGCTGAACACTGTGTGAAATGACTGGTGAGAACATGGTGCTTGAAATGAGTCTTAACTTCAGTTTACAAGTCTAAATCCTGTCTAGCCAGCATGTGCCACATGTTTAGTCACTCAGTTAGGAGGAGAGAAGAGAATCATTTGTGAACGTTCAGGCAAAGTCAAATCACAACTATTAGACTTTGATAGAAATTCAGTTGAAAGGGTTGTTACCACTGAAAATGGTTACACGTACTTAACATACGTTTGACAGGATAGACACTAACCATCAGGTGGAAACTGGACAGGAACCCAAAGAGGATATAGAGGTTAAAGGATTAAAGCATTTTTTAGAAGAGTCTAGGACAAACAATTACTCCAGGTTGATATGGGATTTATTCTGGAGACAGTGTAGTAGCATTCAGATAGCAACTACAAAAATGACTAAGGAACTTGGGCATGCTTCAGTAAAAATACATGGAGTTATTAGTCCAGCCATAAAGTTACACAAAAAGACGGCAAACCACCAATGCCAAACCATAAGACCAGGCGCTCAGCTTAACAGGAGCTTGGCCGATAGGTCAGTTAAATGACCTGTGCAGAAGCATGGCTGATTCATTTCAAAATCAAGCACAGCCTTGCTTAAAACATTTGATAAACAAAGGCCAGGAGTTTGAAATCAATACCAAAGAGACACTGCTGAGTTCCATGAAGTTTATTAAAACACTAAGTTACCATGACCAGGTTAACTTGTCCACTAGAAACCACAGTTTGGCCACTAGAGCTGGTCTTGACATGTGCATCTCTTCCTATAAGAGAAAAGGTAGAAGAGTGAGGGGAATTTAGATCCCGAATTCTCAGTTCCTGAAGTCCGTTTACAGCAAGCACTCACTTTTGCTAGCCCATCTTTGCTCACAGGAGACAGAAGAGGGATGGCAAACCTCTGTACTACAGCGGACGAAGATCTATCAGAGGGAGTGAAAAGATTAAGACAGTTCGCTATATTAATAATAGAAAGTGACTATGAATGGTTAAGGTAAGGCTGTGAATCATACGGACCAAAGCCCTTGAAGTGGGTTAGGAACTGAAGACAAGACGAGCCAGTCACTGGAAGCAGTGTAGTCAGGCTATGGTCATCCTGGTAAGGGTATCTGAAAGAGAGACAGTGAGAAAAGCTTTACAGCACACTAGACGGATAAAGACTGGACTTACTCACCTACCAACCGGAACATCCCACTGGGGTGTACCGAGTGGACTGGGTGTCGATGTCACCCAGCAACGTCCCAGCATCAGGACAATAATAGGGTCGGTCCTCCTCTGTTTAACCCATTGATATGCCTGTTGGCCAGCTTGTTGTTGTTGATCCGGTTGTATAACCCACTGAGGAACCTTCTGACCAACTTGTTGATCCGGTTGTTTGACCCACTGAGTAACCTGTTGACCAGCTTGTTCTTGATCTGGTTGATTAACCCATTGATGTACGTGTTGACCAGCTGGTTCTTGATCTGATTGCTTAACCCACTGAGGAACCTGTTGACCAGCTTGTTGATCTGGTTGCTTAACCCATTGATGTACGTGTTGACCAGCTTGTTCTTGATCTGATTGCTTAACCCGCTGAGAAACCTGTTGACCAGCTTGTTGTTGATCTGGTTGTTTAACCCATTGATGTACCTGTTGACCAGCTTGTTTTACCGACTGAGGAACCAGTTTACCGGCTTGATGATGCAGATGTTTGACCCACTGAGTAACCTTTTGACCAGCTTGTTGTTGATCCATTTGCTTTACCCAGTCAGGAACCTGTTGACCAGCTTGTTCTTGATCTGGTGGTTTAACCCACTCAGGAACCTGTTGACCAGCTTGTTCTTGATCTGGTGGTTTAACCCATTGATGTACCTGTTGACCAGCTTGTTCTTGAACTGGTCGTTTAACCCACTCAGGAACCTTTTGACCAGCTTGTTCTTGATCTGGTCGTTTAACCCATTGATGCACCTGTTGAACAGCTTGTTCTTGAGCTGGTTGTTTTACCCACCGAGGAATATTTTGTCCAGCTTGTTGTTGATCCGGTTGTGTTACCCACTCAGGAACCAGTTTACCAGCTTGATGCAGATTTTTTGTTGATCTGGTTGTTTAACCCATTGATGTACCTGTTGAACAGCTTGTTCTTGAGCTGGTTGTTTTACCCACCGAGGAATATTTTGTCCAGCTTGTTGATCCGGTTGATTAGCCCACAGAGGAACCAGTTTACCAGCTTGATGACTCAGATGTTTGACCCACTGAGTAACCTTTTGACCAGCTTGTTGATCCATTTGCTTTACCCAGTCAGGAACCTGTTGACCAGCTTGTTCTTGAACTGGTCGTTTAACCCACTCAGGAACCTTTTGACCAGCTTGTTCTTGATCTGGTCGTTAAACCCATTGATGCACCTGTTGAACAGCTTGTTCTTGAGCTGGTTGTTTTACCCACCGAGGAATATTTTGTCCAGCTTTTTGTTGATCCGGTTGTGTTACCCACTCAGGAACCAGTTTACCAGCTTGATGCAGATTTTTGGCCCACCGAGTAACCTTTTGACCAGCTTGTCGTTGATCCGGCTGTTTAACCCACTGAGGATCCTGTTGACCAGCTTGTTCTTGATCTGGTTGCTTAACCCACTGAGGAACCTGTTGACCTGCTTGTTGTTGATCTGGTTGTTTTACCCACTGAGAAACAAATTGACCAGCTAGTTGTTGATCTGGTTGTTTAACCCACTGAGGAACCTTCTGACCAGCTTGTTGTTGATCCATTTGCTTTACCCAGTCAGGAACCTGTTGACCAGCTTGTTCTTGAGCTGGTCGTTTAACCCACTCAGGAACCTGTCGACCAGCTTGTTCTTGATCTGGTCGTTTAACCCATTGATGTACCTGTTGACCAGCTTGTTGTTGTTGTTGATCCGGCTGTATAACCCACTGAGGAACCTTCTGACCAACTTGTTGATCCGGTTGTTTGACCCACTGAGGAACCTGTTGACCAGCTTGTTGTTGATCTGGTTTTTAACCCATTGATGTACCTGTTGACCAGCTTGTTTTACCGACTGAGGAACCAGTTTACCAGCTTGATGATGCAGATGTTTGACCCACTGAGTAACCTTTTGACCAGCTTGTTGTTGATCCATTTGCTTTACCCAGTCAGGAACCTGTTGACCAGCTTGTTCTTGAGCTGGTCGTTTAACCCATTGATGTACCTGTTGACCAGCTTGTTCTTGAGCTGATTGTTTTACCCACCGAGGAATATTTTGTCCAGCTTGTTGTTGATCCGGTTGTGTTACCCACTCAGGAACCAGTTTACCAGCTTGATGATGCAGATGTTTGGCCCACTGATTAACCTTTTGACCAGCTTGTTGTTGATCCGGCTGTTTAACCCACTGAGGATCCTGTTGACCAGCTTGTTCTTGATCTGGTTGCTTAACCCACTGAGGAACCTGTTGACCAGCTTGTTGTTGATCTGGTTGTTTTACCCACTGAGAAACAAATTGACCAGCTTGTTTTAACCATTGAGAAACTGGTTGACCAGTTTGTTGTTGATCTGGATGGTTAACCCATTGAGGAAGCTGTTGACCTGGATTCTTTACCCACTGAGGAATCAGTTCACCAGCTTGTTCTTGTTTATCTGACTGTTTTACCCACTGAGAGACCTGTTGACCAGTTTGTTTTACCCACTGGGGAATCAATTGACCAGCCTGTCGTTGGCCCATCTGTTTAACCCACTGAAGAAACGGTTGATTAGCTTTTTCTTGAACCTGCTGGTGAAACTGTTGATCTGGCTGTTGAAACTGTTGGTCAGTTTTCTGGAACATCAGATCTTGAGGATGCTGGGGCAGATTACTCCACTGTGGAACAGCATGACATGAAGCACAAAGCCACACACAAAGGCTTAACACCTGCCCAACACCCCAACTTCCTGCCATTATTCAACAGCTAGTAACACTGTTGAGCTGCTGCTCTTTGGCCTTTTTGTTCTCTTCAGAGTTTGGCTAATTAATGACAATCGCTCCCTCTTCATTAGCAGTCATGATTCTCCAGACTTGCATAAGTGGGCGTGTATGTAACTGGGTGAATCCATTGGTTCTTAAGATTCCGGTTTCCTTGTTCTTTCACAGTAATTGAACAACATACATAAAAGCACTTATTAAGCTGAATTCAGAATAGTTTTGCCTACTTGTGCTATTTCTTCCATTCTGAATTCAGCCTTTGTTTTAGCCTTCATTCGCTTAACATAATAGTTCATGAACATGCCTGTATGTGTCTTTTTAGAAGAGAATGGGCTCCTTTACAGTTTATTCTCCCTTAAACATACTATGGAATTATTTGTTCCTGCTGCAAACACCTTTGTCTCCAGTGGGAAAAAAGTGCTTTTACAAATAATTTCACTATCACAACTTTCAAAACCATTCTCTCTCTAAACTGTTGAAATGGAAATCAAGAGGGGACAACTTTATTACTTAAGACAAAATCATTTGCTTCACATAAATGCACATTCTTTAAGAAGTCATAAGGGCTCTTCTTGCATGGCCTCATATGCCCTCAAGCCCAGTTCCCAACGGGTATTAAGATGCATTTTGTTTGATCAGATCACAGCTAGATGAGTAATACACAATCCCATTTACACCTACGGCCAGATGTATAAACAGTGCAAGTGCATTAAATGCATAGAAATGTGCGCATGCATTGTCCATAGATATCTGGATTTATATATGTATATATTAAAAAGTCTACATGTACACATGGTCTGCACACTCTAGACCACGGGTATCCAAACTCGGTCCTGGAGAGCCACTTTTCCGCAGACTTCAGTTCCAACACATTAACCTGTTATACCTTAAACACCTTAATTATCTGGTTGAGGTGTGCGTTTAGGGTTGAACCTTTTCATTTTTACGTTTAGCAGACACTTTTGTCCAAAGTGACTTGCATAGCATTCAAGAAACACATTGACATTCGAATCAGTTCTTGCTTTCCCTGGTGTTGCAAGCCTCAACTAAATCCTTCCTCTATTCTCCAGGCTTGTACTACTAGAATGTTTAATGTTTTTGTATTTTAAGCACTATTATGTACCTTCGTGATGAAGCGCTTACTGTTTTCCTTAAACTGTAAGGCGCTTTGGATAAATGTGTCTGCTATATGAATGAATGTAATGCTCTACCAGCTGCAATACCACGCTGAACACTGTGTGAAATGACTGGTGAGAACATGGTGCTTGAAATGAGTCTTAACTTCAGTTTACAAGTCTAAATCCCGTCTAGCCAGCATGTGCCACATGTTTAGTCACTCAGTTAGGAGGAGAGTAGAGAATCATTTGTGAACATTCAGGCAAAGTCAAATCACAACTATTAGACTTTGAAAGAAATTCAGTTGAAAGGGTTGTTACCACTGAAAATGGTTACACGTACTTAACATACGTTTGACAGGATAGACACTAACCATCAGGTGGAAACTGGACAGGAACCCAAAGAGGATATAGAGGTTAAAGGATTAAAGCATTTTTTAGAAGAGTCTAGGATCAACAATTACTCCAGGTTGATATGGGATTTATTCTGGAGACAGTGTAGTAGCATTCAGATAGCAACTACAAAAATGACTAAGGAACTTGGGCATGCTTCAGTAGCAATACATGGAGTTATTAGTCCAGCCATAAAGTTACACACAAAGACCCTAGCAGAAAGACGGCAAACCACCAATGCCAAACCATAAGACCAGGGGCTCAGCTTAACCGATAGGTCAGTTAAATGACCTGTGCAGAAGCATGGCTGATTCATTTCAAAATCAAGCACAGCCTTGCTTAAAACATTTGATAAACAAAGGCCAGGAGTTTGAAATCAATACCAAAGAGACACTGCTGAGTTCCATGAAGTTTATTAAAACACTAAGTTACCATGACCAGGTTAACTTGTCCACTAGAAACCACAGTTTGGCCACTAGAGCTGGTCTTGACATGTGCATCTCTTCCTATAAGAGAAAAGGTAGAAGAGTGAGGGGAATTTAGATCCCGAATTCTCAGTTCCTGAAGTCCGTTTACAGCAAGCACTCACTTTTGCTAGCCCATCTTTGCTCACAGGAGACAGAAGAGGGATGGCAAACCTCTGTACTACAGCGGACGAAGATCTATCAGAGGGAGTGAAAAGATTAAGACAGTTCGCTATATTAATAATAGAAAGTGACTATTAATGGTTAAGGTAAGGCTGTGGATCATACGGACCAAAGCCCTTGAAGTGGGTTAGGAACTGAAGACGAGCCAGTCACTGGAAGCAGTGTAGTCAGGCTATGGTCATCCTGGTAAGGGTATCTGAAAGAGAGACAGTGAGAAAAGCTTTACAGCACACTAGACGGATAAAGACTGGACTTACTCACCTAGCAACCGGAACATCCCACTGGGGTGTACCGAGTGGACTGGGTGTCGATGTCACCCAGCAACGTCCCAGCATCAGGACAATAATGGGGTCGGTCCTCCTCTGTTTAACCCATTGATATGCCTGTTGGCCAGCTTGTTGTTGTTGATCCGGCTGTATAACCCACTGAGGAACCTTCTGACCAACTTGTTGATCCGGTTGTTTGACCCACTGAGTAACCTGTTGACCAGCTTGTTCTTGATCTGGTTGCTTAACCCATTGATGTACGTGTTGACCAGCTGGTTCTTGATCTGATTGCTTAACCCACTGAGGAACCTGTTGACCAGCTTGTTGATCTGGTTGCTTAACCCATTGATGTACGTGTTGACCAGCTTGTTCTTGATCTGATTGCTTAACCCACTGAGGAACCTGTTGACCAGCTTGTTGTTGATCTGGTTGTTTAACCCATTGATGTACCTGTTGACCAGCTTGTTTTACCGACTGAGGAACCAGTTTACCAGCTTGATGATGCAGATGTTTGACCCACTGAGTAACCTTTTGACCAGCTTGTTGTTGATCCATTTGCTCTACCCACTCAGGAACCTGTTGACCAGCTTGTTCTTGAGCTGGTTGCTTAACCCACTGAGGAACCAATTGAACAGATTTCTGTTGATCTGGTTGTTTTACCCACTGAGGAATATTTTTTCCAGCTTGTTGTTGATCCGGTTGATTAGCCCACTGAGGAACCAGTTTACCAGCTTGATGCAGATGTTTGACCCACTGAGTAACCTTTTGACCAGCTTGTTGTTGATCCATTTGCTTTACCCAGTCAGGAACCTGTTGACCAGCTTGTTCTTGAGCTGGTCGTTTAACCCACTCAGGAACCTGTTGACCAGCTTGTTCTTGATCTGGTCGTTTAACCCATTGATGTACCTGTTGACCAGCTTGTTCTTGAGCTGGTTGTTTTACCCACCGAGGAATATTTTGTCCAGCTTGTTGTTGATCCGGTTGATTAGCCCACTGAGGAACCAGTTTACCAGCTTGATGATGCAGATGTTTGACCCACTGAGTAACCTTTTGACCAGCTTGTTGTTGATCCATTTGCTTTACCCAGTCAGGAACCTGTTGACCAGCTTGTTCTTGAACTGGTCGTTTAACCCACTCAGGAACCTTTTGACCAGCTTGTTCTTGATCTGGTCGTTTAACCCATTGATGCACCTGTTGAACAGCTTGTTCTTGATCTGGTTGTTTTACCCACCGAGGAATATTTTGTCCAGCTTGTTGTTGATCCGGTTGTGTTACCCACTCAGGAACCAGTTTACCAACTTGATGCAGATGTTTGGCCCACTGAGTAACCTTTTGACCAGCTTGTTGTTGATCCGGCTGTTTAACCCACTGAGGATCCTGTTGACCAGCTTGTTCTTGATCTGGTTGCTTAACCCACTGAGGAACCTGTTGACCTGCTTGTTTTAACCATTGAGAAACTGGTTGACCAGTTTGCTGTTGACCTGGATGCTTTACCCACTGAGGAATCAGTTCACCAGCTTGTTCTTGTTTATCTGACAAGAGATAAACAAGAACCTTTTACCCACTGAGAGACCTGTTGACCAGTTTGTTTTACCCACTGGGGAATCAATTGACCAGCCTGTCGTTGGCCCATCTGTTTAACCCACTGAAGAAACGGTTGATTAGCTTTTTCTTGAACCTGCTGGTGAAACTGTTGATCTGGCTGTTGAAACTGTTGGTCAGTTTTCTGGAACATCAGATCTTGAGGATGCTGGGGCAGATTACTCCACTGTGGAACAGCATGACATGAAGCACAAAGCCACATACAAAGGCTTAACACCTGCCCAACACCCCAACTTCCTGCCATTATTCAACAGCTAGCAACACTGTTGAGCTGCTTCTTCTTCTTCTTCTTTGGTTTTTATTGGCGGATGGCAAACCAACTGAAGGTGCATTTACCGCCACCTACTGGACTTGATTGTGGACAACAATTTGACAGAAGGAAGGACTTAACGCAGTTATAATAAAAAAAAAATTATATACAGTATATATTCCTTATTCAAATTCTTTCATATAATCTAGTATTTTTCAAATACTGCATTAGAAGGTTGATTATTTTCCCAGCCATTGTTTTCCCTTGTAGATTTCCTAACGTCATATTTTGCTTTCCAACTTGTGTTTCCAGTTCTTTTCTTTCTTCTTCATATCTTTTACAGTCCATTAAAATGTGTTTGACCGTCTCTTGTGTGTTGCAGTGATCGCAAAGACCAGTGGGGTGTTTTCCTATTCTATGTAATGTAGAATTTAAACCAGCATGACCTATTCTGAGATGTGTAAATATCTTTTCTTCCTTTGGATTTCTGTTATGCCAAATATTTATGCCTACTTGTTTTTGTATATTGTATAGATGACGTCCAGTGTCCCAATATTCTTGCCATATTCTATTTACATGTCCTTTAATAATAGTTTTAATTTCTGCTCTACATAATGGTATTTGTATATCAACTACTTCATGATTTATTGATCCTTTTGCCAAAGTGTCTACTATCTCATTTCCTTCCACCCCTAAATGAGCAGGAACCCACAGAAAGAAGACATCCATTCCCCTACCACTCAGTATTAAAAGCAAGTGAAATATCTGGTATATGATATCTTGTCTGCATGATGTTTTCCCAGATTGAATACTAAATAGAGCAGATAAGCTGTCAGAAGCTATGACTACATTTTGCATTTTGTTATTTCCTTCCAACCACTGTAGTGCCAATAATATTGCCAAAAGCTCTACCGTGTATACAGACAGATGATCTGTTGTTCTTTTTTTTACTGTAATTTCATACTGCGGAATGAAGAAGGCAGCTCCAGTACGGCCTGTTTCTGGCTGCTTTGATCCATCTGTAAATATAATTATTTTGTCTTGATATAGGTCCATATATCTTTGAACTATTATGCTCTGTAGCATTATTTTAGAATTTTCTTTTAACATTTCTTGAAGGCTTATATCTACATGCGGCTTTCTGAATTTCCAAGGTGGTATTACTGGTATTGCCACAGTGGGGCTTACTTGAAGCTGGCAGAGACTTGCATTTTGTGCTTTTGCATTACCTATCCACCCAAAACTGTAAAAATTAGTTTTATTATGCTCTGAACAGTCTTGTAAGATAGCCTTTGTGGGATGTACCCCACTATGTCCTTGCAGATTTACCCAATACGCCAGCATGATTTTGACCCTCCTAATGCGTAAAGGCATCTCTCCTGTCTCAACCTGTAATGCAGAAACTGGTGATGTTTTAAATGCTCTAGAACAAATCCGAAGTGCTTGCGCCTGTTCCACTTCAAGCTTTTTAAGGTTTGTTTCTGATGCTGACATATATGCTAGACAACCATAATCTAGAGCTGCTCTTAAAAGAGCCTGATAGATGTTTAGAAGTGATGTCCTGCTTGCTCCCCAGTCTTGCCCTGATAAGCACCTCAAAACGTTGTTAATCTTTTTACTTTTATTTCTTACCTTATCAATATGTTGACACCAGTTCAGTTTCTCATCAAAAAACACTCCTAAGAATCTTACAACCTTAACCTGTTCAAGATCTTGCCCATATAGCTTTAGTAATATTGTTTTATGACGTTTCGAAAAACATGTAACTTGTGATTTTGAAATTGAGAGTTTAAATCCCCATTTATTTGTCCACTGCTCTACTTTCCCTATTACATTTTGCATTTTCTTTCTTAAGTATTCTATATTCCGACCTTTAACCCAGAGCGCCCCATCATCTGCATATAATGATTTATCTACGTTTCCTTCAACCTGGTCAAATATGTCATTAATCATAATATTAAAAAGTATTGGACTACATACACTGCCTTGTGGGATACCATGTTCTACTATATATCTATTTGAAAATTCTGCACCTACTTTAACTTCAATTGTTCTTCTATTCAAGAAATCTAATATCCAATTATACATCTTACCTTTTATTCCTATTTTATTAAGTTTAATAAGAAGTCCATCCTTCCATAGCATATCATATGCTTTTTCAATATCAAAAAATACAGCAATTACACTTTCTTTATTACTTTGAGCTTTCCTAATTACTGATTCTAGGCATAATACTGCATCCATTGTACCTCTTCCCTTACGAAATCCAGATTGATGCGGTGAAAAAAGACCTTTGCTTTCAAAATAATAATTTAATCTCTCTGTTACCATCCTTTCCATAGTTTTCCCTAGTTGTGATGTTAGTGCTATAGGTCTATAGCTAGTTGGATCTGATGGGTTTTTGCCAGGTTTAAGTATTGGAACTATAACTGCCTGTTTCCATATTAGTGGGAGTTTTCCTGCATTCCATACCATATTAAACAGTCTTAATATAAACTCAAGAGTGACATCTTCCATATGGCCTAACATGCTATAGCATATTCCATCTTTCCCTGGAGTTGATTGTCGTGTATTTAATATAGCTCTTTTTAACTCAAAAAGAGTAAATGGCTGATCCAGATCTCCCCCTGATACAGTACTTCTCTCTGCTATTCTTGGATTTTGAGAAAGCATTTGGTCTCTGTATTTTTTATCCGTTAAGGATAAATTTCCAGAACTATGGATCTTCACAAAAGTTTGGACAAAAAGTTCTGCTTTTTCTGCGTTACTAATTGCATTATTTTTATTATTACATAACACAGGTATATTTACATTATTTCTTATTCCACTCATTTTCCTAATTGTTCTCCAAATATCTGACAACTGAGTTTCTCTTCCAATTGTGTTACAGAATTGCCTCCAGTATACTCGTTTAGCTGATCTAATAGTTTTTCTCACTACCGCTTGAGCCCTTTTATAATTAATCAGAGTTTCTAGTGTATAATGAGTTTTAAGCTGTTTAAACATTTTGTTTCTCTTTTTAATTACTGTACTACAAGTCTCATCCCACCATGGTACACATTTTCCCATTTTTCTTCCTTTCTTTTTTGGAATTGTTTCTTCAGCTGCTCCTATAATGGCTGAAACCACTGTCACGGATCAGATCAGGGAGGACTCAATTGCAGAAGACATGGATTTATTTTAACAATAAAATAACACAAAACACAAAAGAAAACCCACGATGGGGAAAACACAACGAGAATGACTAGATATTAGCACAAGAAACATAACATGAATCAACCGGGTAAAACGGCAATGGAAAACAGAGGAACACTTCACAGGAAACACTAGCAACTTATCAAATGACAATGACGCCACATCAGACAGCAAACACTGAGGGAACTATATAGGACACATGAGGGGAGGAGTGATCAGAGACAGCTGGGAATGATTACGGGAAACGAGAAGGTGGGGCAGACACTAACGAGACACAGAGATGGGAGGAGGAGCAGTGCCAAGGTTCTGTCACAAGAACACTGGAAACGAGACAGAACCGTGACACTACCCCCCCTCTAAAGGGACGCCACCTGGCGTTCCTACCTGAAACCACAGAGACAAAACAACCTAACACCACACAGAAACATACAAGACAGGGAGCTCAAGAATTAATGGTAAAATCAGGAACGGGAGGCTGGGAGGGCAAATAGACATTAACAACAAAAATCAAGACAGTGCATACAAAGGAAAAGGCAAATTCAAGATAGTCCAAACAACATAAAAAAAACTGAAATGGCAAACCTCAGGGTCAGAAAGAAAAAAAAATTCTAAATGTCCAGGGAGGGGGGAACAGGAGGGTTGAGCCAGGGGGGCTCCCGCGGTATCAGTGGATCGGGCGGAACCGGCGGGTTGAGCCAGATTGGCTCCAGTGAGCCCGGCGGATCGGGCGGGTCCGGCAGGGCCGGAATGTCAGGTTTGGCCCGCGGGTCCGGGCGCAACAGTTCAGGGTCGGCCCGCGGGTCCGGGCGCAACAGTTCAGGGTCGGCCCGCGGGTCCGGGCGCAACAGTTCAGGGTCGGCCCGCGGGTCCGGGCGCAACAGTTCAGGGTCGGCCCGCGGGTCCGGGCGCAACAGTTCAGGGTCGGCCCGCGGGTCCGGGCGCAACAGTTCAGGGTCGGCCCGCGGGTCCGGGCGCAACAGTTCAGGGTCGGCCCGCGGGTCCGGGCGCAACAGTTCAGGGTCGGCCCGCGGGTCCTGGCGCAACAGTTCTGGGTCGGCCGGCGGGTCAGGCAGCGCGGGCTCTGGGTCGGCCGGCGGGTCAGGCAGCGCGGGCTCTGGGTCGGCCGGCGGGTCAGGCAGCGCGGGCTCTGGGTCGGCCGGCGGGTCAGGCAGCGCGGGCTCTGGGTCGGCCGGCGGGTCAGGCAGCGCGGGCTCTGGGTCGGCCGGCGGGTCAGGCAGCGCGGGCTCTGGGTCGGCCGGCGGGTCAGGCAGCGCGGGCTCTGGGTCGGCCGGCGGGTCAGGCAGCGCGGGCTCTGGGTCGGCCGGCGGGTCAGGCAGCGCGGGCTCTGGGTCGGCCGGCGGGTCAGGCAGCGCGGGCTCTGGGTCGGCCGGCGGGTCAGGCAGCGCGGGCTCTGGGTCGGCCTCTGGGACGTTAGCCCGGTGTGTCCTCCAGGCTCTCAGCGCTGCTAAAACAAAAAAACAGTCCACAGCCTTCTTGGCCTCACCAGGGCTGACAAGTACCGCGGGCTCCTGGAAAGCCTCCCGGACGGCAGCGGGCTCTGGGACGGCAGCCTCCTGAGAGGCAGCGGGCTCCGGGAAAGCAGCGGCCTCAGGACAGGCCCTGCTCTTCCTTCTCCGCCTCCGCCCTTTCTGAGAGCTGGGAGAGTCACTGACGACGGGAATAACGGGGAAGTAGTAGGTGGGTTGGGAGCTCCTCTGCGAAGTTTGGTCCTGTAGTTCTAGGTCGTCGAGGTGGTCGACAAATTCCCAGAACGAGAGGTCAGTCAGCTTTTCCATCCTCCAATAGATAAGGGGCTTGTCCAGGCAGAGATTAAAAACCTCTTTGAGGTCTTCTTCGGTGTAATCGAAATTATCCACCTCAATCAAAAAGCTGCGGGCGAAGACCCTCACCTCCGTTCCCAGCTGGCGGAAATAAACCTGGTTGACATGCCGCTGCATCCGTTCGCAGACGGATAATCCTCTGGTGGCCGAGGGACCCAGAAAAATTCCCATAATCCCAATGTCCACACAAAAATAAAACAAAAACAAAAATAATCCACCTCACTGCTGAGTCCAGAATGGTGGCGTCATTCTGTCACGGATCAGATCAGGGAGGACTCAATTGCAGAAGACATGGATTTATTTTAACAATAAAATAACACAAAACACAAAAGAAAACCCACGATGGGGAAAACACAACGAGAATGACTAGATATTAACACAAGAAACATAACATGAATCAACCGGGTAAACCGGCAATGGAAAACAGAGGAACACTTCACAGGAAACACTAGCAACTTATGAAATGACAATGACGCCACATCAGACAGCAAACACTGAGGGAACTATATAGGACACATGAGGGGAGGAGTGATCAGAGACAGCTGGGAATGATTACGGGAAACGAGAAGGTGGGGCAGACACTAACGAGACACAGAGATGGGAGGAGGAGCAGTGCCAAGGTTCTGTCACAAGAACACTGGAAACGAGACAGAACCGTGACAACCACATTATCATTCATTTCTTCCACTTCCGTTATATTTTTATTTAATATATCTGCACACTTAAACTCCATCAGCATTTTAAACGACTGCCAATCAGCTTTCTCCAACCTCCACCTTGGTGTTCTCGCTTCATTATCCTGACACATCTCTACTCCAATCCTGGTTATTATTGGATAATGATCACTACCTATCGGTGACTGATTTAAAACCTCCCATGTGCTGATTCCAGCAATTTTAGTTGACATTATTGTTAAATCAATAACACTTTCTGTGTTATGTGTACTATTATACCTTGTGCCCTTTCCGTCATTAATACATACTAGATTTTTATCATCTATAAACTGTTCTATTACTGATCCATTTGCATCTGTATTCCTACTCCCCCATAGCGTACTGTGTGCATTAAAATCCCCACACCATACTATTTTCTCTTGCGTCATCCCACATACTGCATTCAGAATTTCAGTACTCAATTTATTACATGGATTATAAAAATTTACTATCACTATACTATCTTTACCAGTCCATATTTTGATTACAATAGCTTCATGTTCTTTCCCTTTTCTAATCAAATTATAGTTTATCCCGTTTCTTACAAAAATTACCACCCCTCCACCTTTTCCTGTTTCCCTATCATTTCTAATTGCAGAATATCCAGGAATCACAAAATCTAATAATGGTTTCAGCCAGGTCTCTTGTACACTTATTATATGAGGTTCATCTGGTAAATCAAGGACAAACTTTTTGAACTCTTGCCCATTAGCTATGAGACTCCTGGCGTTCCACTGCAATATAACTAGAATCATGCAGATCCACCATCCCATGACTGAGAGTTAGAAATTCCTGCAGTTAACATTTCTTCCACTACTTCACAGCTAAGCCCTTTAATACCAAGATATTTTTCCGCTGCTTTAACTATTGTTTTGATCTTCCCCGTTTTCCTTTCTGTCTGTGCTGAACAATTTATCACCTCAACCATGAACAACACAAATTCGTTCTTACTCATAATTAGCACATCCTTCTTTGTCTCAAACTTTTTACAGTTCTCGCAGGATCTGTCTTTAGTTTCATCTTTTCCTGGTCCATCTTTAGATTTGTTGTTTGCTGGATTGTAAACATTCTTTTCTCTAGAGACTTCCTTTACTGCTTCCGCATATGTAATTCCTTGTAGTGCCTTCACTCTTTGTACTTCCACTGCCCTTTTGCTGGCCTCACAGCCACGATAAGCTGAGCTATGTTCACCTCCACAGTTGCAGCATTTGAGCTTTACTCCTTCTCCACACTTCCCATATTCGTGCTCGCCAGCACATCTGCCACATCTCTGTTTGCCCTTACATATTGCTGCTACATGACCATATTTTTGGCACTTAAAACATCTCAGTGGTGGAGGAATATATGGCCTTACTTCATAGCTCATGTATCCTATGAACACCTTACCAGGAAGTTTTGTTTCCTCAAACTTGATCATAACAGACAGGCTTTTGCATCTCTCCCCATTTCTGGTTATTAATAGACGTTTTACTTCCAGTACCTTTGCTCCTGTCATATTATCTTTTATTTGATCTTCTGAAACGTCTGTAGGTATCCCTGTAATGACTCCTCGGTTCACTTTTTTGTGCTCAATCAATGAACATTGTACTCTCGTTTTTTCTATCGTTTATTTGCAAGGCTTTTTCTTTCTGCACTTTATTCCTACAGACAATCAAAAGAGATCCGTTTCTCAAGACTTTAGCATTTTTAACCTCCCCCAGCAGCTTGTTAATTGCTTTTGTCAGTTTAACTGGATTCCACTCTCCAAACGTTGCCCCTTCTTCAGATAATTTTACAACTACTTTATGCTCCTCTTCCTGTCTCACTGTTATATTAGTACTTTGGTCGCTATCCGTTTCATCCACATTTGATGTTACATTTTCCTTTTTCTTCCGTTTTCTCGTCCGTATTACTTTCCATACATTACTATCTCCCCCGCCATCTTCTTCGGTTCTCATCTCATTTCCTGAATCGTCACTTCCTTCTGCCATTTTTCCCTCTCCGTGACCGAAGGCCCAAGCCTAACCTCTTCCTCCAGCACACTGTTGAGCTGCTGCTCTTTGGCCTTTTTGTTCTCTTCAGAGTTTGGCTAATTAATGACAATCGCTCCCTCTTCATTAGCAGTCATGAATCCATTGGTTCTTAAGATTCCGGTTTCCTTGTTCTTTCACAGTAATTGAACAACATACATAAAAGCACTTATTAAGCTGAATTCAGAATAGTTTTGCCTACTTGTGCTATTTCTTCCATTCTGAATTCAGCCTTTGTTTTAGCCTTCATTCGCTTAACATAATAGTTCATGAACATGCCTGTATGTGTCTTTTTAGAAGAGAATGGGCTCCTTTACAGTTTATTCTACCTTAAACATACTATGGAATTATTTGTTCCTGCTGCAAACACCTTTGTCTCCAGTGGGAAAAAAGTGCTTTTACAAATAATTTCACTATCACAGCTTTCAAAACCATTCTCTCTCTAAACTGTTGAAATGGAAATCAAGAGGGGACAACTTTATTACTTAAGACAAAATCACTTGCTTCACATAAATGCACATTCTTTAAGAAGTCATAAGGGCTCTTCTTGCATGGCCTCATATGCCCTCAAGCCCAGTTCCCAACGGGTATTAAGATGCATTTTGTTTGATCAGATCACAGCTAGATGAGTAATACACAATCCATTTACACCTAGGGCCAGATGTGTAAACAGTGTAAGTGCATTAAATGCATAGAAATGTGCGTATGCATTGTCCATAGATATCTGGATTTATATATGTACAGTAATACCTCGGTTTACGAGTTTAATTCGTTCCAAGAGCGAGCTCGTAATCCAAAATGCTCGTACACCAAAACAAAATTCCCCATAAGAATGCACTAAAAATCAATTAATTCGTTCCACATGACCACAAATGCCCATTTAAAAAAAAAAAAATTGTTTTACCCTATTAATTACAGTTAAAATTGTAACCATTAAGATCTCATATAAATACTAATTAATAATTGACAATTAAACTCTAAAAATACTTGACAATTTACTGTAATGCACTTCAGGTTTGAGCAGCCTGCTTGGAGGAGAGAGAGGAGGGAGGAGGGGGAGAGGGGAAAGCAAGGATGAAAGCAAATGAGTGAATTTATTATAATAGTGCAGAAACCAAACGAAGTGATAATCCAGAGTTAAAGTCGTGGAACATGGGAGCGAATTCACGGGAGCTGCAAACAAACAAATTCGCGGGAGGGAGAGAAGAATTCGCGGGAGCCGGGAGAGAACGAATTCGCGGGAGCCGCGAGAGAACGAAACCGCGGGAGCCGCGTATGAACGAATTCGCGGGAGCCTCGAGAGAACGAATTCGCGGGAGCCTCGAACGAACGAAATCGCGGGAGTCTTGAACGAACGAAATCGCGGGAGCCTTGAACGAACGAAATCGCGGGAGCCTTGAACGAACGAAATCGCGGGAGCCGCGAGACAACGAATTTGCGGGAGCCGTGAGAGAACTAGAACTTGCGGGAGCGCTGGGCACAAAGTAACGCGGGGTAAATAGTAACAGCGATTTTTTTTAGATAGTTGCACGGGCATAAATGTGACTGCTAAAGGGTGCTAATGTGACTTTCATCACACTGTTTGCACACGTCTTCTGGCCATTTTTCGAGAAATTTCATCGAAGTTTGGATGAGAACCACAGGAAAAACTCTTTTGACAGCATGTAAATATTTTTTGTTATAGTAGTTGTTTTTTGATTTTCAAAGAATGTGTGAAAGATTGTTAGTCTAATCTTATATTGTTATGATTACCATCTTCTTGGCTAAAAGATGGTACCATTTTGAAAGACGTGAAAAACACATAGTGGCTGCTATCCGGTCCTGAAGTAAACAAGACAGCGCGGGGTTAGTTGTAACACTACGCCGCATTGAACAAGTTGCATCAATAATCATATATTTTGCATTGTATTAACCTATTAAAACGTTTTTCATGTCATTACATTATTTTTTTACATTTGTTGTGTTTTGAACAAAGGAAAAAAAATATTTAATTCAGAAGTTATGCTTATGATCATCAAGACGCAACTTTAAACAAATAAAAATACGTTAATGAACTTGCATTGGATAACATGGTGTTACAACTAACTGTTAAAACGAGTTAAACGAGTTAAAAAAAACTGTTAAAACGAGCCCCGCTCATGGGGTAAGAAGTCACATTTTACTCCTTGCGCTTTTGCCGATACTGCAGAGAAACGGCAGGTCCGATGAACATGAAAACAGTGCTCATTTGTAAAAGAGGCTTGTGTTGTTTGTATAAAAATATGGTTTGTCAAACCCTATTACTTTGTTTATTATTTGGCTAAAACCGTTTCACTACGTGAACAATAGCGATCACAATTAATTAATGTTGAAATAGGAGGTAAAAACTTCTGTAAATCACTTATAAAAGTATCACTGTGGTGCATGATGCAGCCAATGAATAAGTTAAGCTGTTATAAAGAGATTGGAACCTCCTGAAGGATACTATTCGGAAATCCATTGCCGCTTGTATAAATATATTCTTTCATTTTTCTTATTTGTACCTATATTCTTTTCTTTGTCTTAATTTTCATATGTTTCTTGTTTTATTTTTCATATGTTCTTTTCCCTTTCTTATTTGAATGATTTATAATCAAGTTAGGGATTTTTATTAGTTAAAACCTTTCTTTACTCTTCTGTATTTTTCCATCGAGTAAGGATGAATATTGTCAGCACTTCTCAACAGATAGAGAATGTTATCAGAATGTTTTGGTTTATAGTTGGAGCCTGAGCCGAGTTCAGCCTTGGAGAAGCTGTGTATTTGTGTGTGTGCGTTAATATGGTCTGTATTGGTGAGGTGATTAACTGGCACCATCAGGAGACGGAATGACTTGTTCTCGACAAGCCACGTCACGAACCCGTCAACCACGTGATCAACGAAGATATGCTTCAGACTGTCTGCTCTTGTGTGGAAAATTACTAGTTTTGTTTTTCTTTCTTTCTTTCTTTCTTAGCCAATCAGAATCATTTAAACGTCATCATTGACGTAGTTAGCACCCTCTGTTAGAGTATAATTGCTGTAACAATGTTATTGTAAGTGGGGCGGCCTACGAACTCCTTGTGAGACCTGAAGCTGGCTTCTGCTGATGAAACTGCAAACTAAACTCCACTAAAATTTCTTCTATTGACTGCACTTCTGACTCCTGGTCTTCATTCAACATATCTGGTCCTCGGGTCTTAACTGTAAATTCCCCTACAGTTAATGGTGGAGAATGCGGGCAATTCATTCTTCGATGACATCCCTGGTCGAACAACAAACAAGGTAGAAAGTGTTAGGGCTGTCTGAGTGGAAGTGACTGGACAGGGGATCGAGAGAGCTCCACTCAGAAGTGAGTGGGGAGTACCGAAACTGCTTAAAACCAGAATGGAGGTACAAATAATTATACCAGCTTTATGATTTTTATGATCATTCGGTTTTGATGGTGTAATAGTCGCTGGGATCCGTATGGGACTGGCTAAATGCCAGGGACGCCGTAACCGGAAGGCATCGCATTAATACACTTTAAAAGGGATTTGGGGAAGTCTCTAAGGGAAAGTGTATAGAACACTGGATAGGAACGCTGGTTAGAATCCAGAAGAATCTCACAAGGAGATTCCAGGTTCCACAGGTCCGTGTCACTGTGAACCTGACTTGATCACTTCCACTTCAGATAGGGGTACCCCGAATTTAGTGAATCAGGCAGTTAGGGACTAAAGCATTAGTTAGTTATAAAATAAATAATAAGAAATAAATATAGGGCTAACTTGTTTGCCAGGGATGCATCTGGAACGATTCCTGCAAAAGTAAATTTTACGAGAAAATTTTGTGACCCGAATTGGTTTGGATCAGGATATGTGACTTGGTGTTTTGTAGTATACTTTGTGGTTTCATCACGCAGAAGCCACAGCTGTGTTATTCAAAGATCGCCGCCTCCATCTCTTCCTACCATGACTTCAGGTGAGTATTAACTTTGACTAAAATATGGCTAACAATAACTGAGTAGTCTGATTATTACTGATTAGTTAAGTAAGCAGAAGAGAAAATGCTGTAAACAGCGCTGCTTCTCAAAGTGAATTTTCAGAGCTCAGTAGGAAAATGGTTAGTCTGTGTTTTTAATTCTGAGTGTAAAAACAAGGTTGGAAGTCATGATAAAATAATGAAACAGAAGAGATTAAAATGCTGTAAACAGCGCTGCTTCTCAAAGTGAATTTTCAGAGCTCAGTAGGAAAATGTCTGCTAGAAGTCTGTGTTTTTAATTCTGAGTGTAAAAACAAGGTTGGAAACCATGATAAAATAATGAAACAGAGAAGAGATTTAATGCTGTAAACAGCTCCGCTTCTCAAAGTAAATTTGGTCAGTCTGTGTTTTTAATTCTGATTGTAAAAATAAGGTTGGAAGACATGATAAAATAACGAAACGGAGAAGAGAAGATATTAAAGGCTGTACACAGCTTTGCTTTTCAAAAGCAAAATTTCAGAGCTCAGTAAGAAAATGCTCCTAGTTTTAATTTGATTGGAAAGTTGTGAGCAAAGAAAGAGCCTGAACGATATAAATGTCTGCTAGATGTGATAAAGTGACATATTTTTGGTGTTTAGATTTGAAAAGAAGATCAGTGTCTGATATACCGACATTTACGTTTTCGTCTGGAAAAGAACAAAAATAAGATTAAAGTCTTAAGGAATTCTTTTGAAAGGAAGATTTGTAATGAGAAGTTTTATAGTGAATGGATAAGGATAAATTGCGTCAAATTACAGACAATGACTTCAAAAGATGGGAGTTTCAGTAATATGTAATTCGCAAAAAGACAACTATAAAATTATAATTCTTTGAAAACGTATTTTTGGGCAAAGATTTCTGAAACAGGCCAGAGTCACAATAAAGTAGATAAATGTTAAATGTTTACAAAAATGCAGTGTTCCAGTCCTAGAATCCAGTCCAGAGTTTTCTCTCTCTCTTTCAGTCAGCTAAATGCTGTTATCTGAGTCTGTGTCGTCAGTGATAAACAATTTACAGGAAGTGTTCCAGTGAAAATCATAGACACAGAGAAGTTAAAGGAAATCATGCTACAGGCAGTTCAAAACTTTTAAAAGTTCCACATTTATGATTGTGCACATTAAATTTGTTGTTAAAAGTTTCAACAACTAAATGCCTTTAAAGAGGAGTTTTAAAATAAATTTAAATAAGTTAAATAAAAATGAAGACCTGATTATAAAAGGGAGATTAAATTGTTTGATTAAATTGTTATGACCAGTAATTTTTGTTTTGTCTCATCTTAGTCTCCACCATGGTACAAGGCTGATGGAGTAGACAATGGTGATAGCGATGCTGAGATTAAACACAGAGAATAAGCTATGCTGTTGTTTTGAATATGTTAATAGTTTTACTGATAACATACTGCTGTTATTAACTGGTCTCCCTGTTTTGAACACTATCAGGCAGTCGAAATAACTCTGGTGGTTCTTGAATGCACCTTCCCTAAGCTCCAGAGAATACCTGAACCTGAAGAAAACTCGAAGATCCGCAAATGGCGGGACAGTGAGCACGAGGGCGAATGCCAAAGACGGGTAAGATCCCCTAATGGCCACACAGAGGGACGACCTAAGGCAGGGGTTCGCCGCCGCTCCTGGGCATCTACCCAAAAACAGGGGAAGGGAGATGTTTTCTGTGACAACTGGATGAGAGTTGAGAGGATGTCTGTGGTTGGCTAGTAGCATCCTTCAGAGGGGGGACCTGTTAAATTGCAGAAGTCTGCCCCAAAACTGAGTTCCTCCATACCAGGTCACTGCAACCGCATTCCTTGACAAGTGTCCCCAACTTGTAGAAGATGCCAGGGGGAGACCCTGAAGAGGTTGTTTATAAAGAGATAATGGGAATGTGCTTTCAAGAGCTGGCTGAGAACATGATGTGATTGACCTTTAGTTGTGGAGACCATAACAAAACTTTATGATATCAAGAACATTATTTTTTTTTTTTTTTTGCTTATGGGAAAGAACTGAAAATTAATAGAAATTGAACTAATATGTCTCTATCATAGTTTTCACTCCTGCAGGTCGTTAGACATGGTGGTGACTAAAGATGAAGAGCGTTTTTTACAAATTAAAGAGATGGTCTATATAACAAAGGTTAAGTGAATTTTTAAACTAAAAGTAAACTTAGTAATGCTCCTAGCATACTTTATTTGAGATTATCAAAATGGGTCTAATTGAGAGTTACATATTTACATTTAAGAAATTTGTGAATGATTATGGTTTCTAAATGGCAAATAATTTACTTCTGCCAAAAAGTTACAGTCTTAGACTGCTGAGGAAAACTGTTGACTGAGAGAGAGATTGTGAGTGGAGGCTGGGTATGGCACTCTGTTATCAAACTGATAAAGGAACTAAAACAACCTAGCAAACTTTTCTAAAAACAAATTAAGTATAAACAGACATTTTTAAACACACTTTTAAACTGAATAAGTTAAACCTAGAGAAGATTTTAAAGCTTAAATCTTTGTAGAATAAATACCAGAAGTAAACCTTGAATATGAGCGATTTGTATTCATGTCTGAGTGTGTGTGAGTTTTGTATGTCCCCATAGTGTGAATATGTGTCATTAACCTCTGGAATGAGTGTTTGATCATTACAGATGGGTTAAGTGAATTGACAATCTATACAGAAGCCGATAATTCTGATGGGATCTGATGAAACGACGATACAAAACATGGGACGAGCTTTAATTGGACTGAATATCCAGCTCGGTCTGCTAGTGGTAAATATGACTACTTTTGTCATTTATGATGTTAATTTCAAGTTATTCTCTGGATTAGTTTAAACAATTGTGTAAGTTGAAATTGTGAAGCTGAAGATTGCCGTCCATTATGGGGTTTAAAACCCTTGTCTAAATTCAACTGAGGGTCTAAATTTAAATACTATCAACTATGAGTGATCCGAGTGTTATAGACTTGACGTTATAAGACTTGACGGCAGAGATAGTGTGACACATTGGCTAAGTCACCCTCCAAATTATCCAGAGAGCACCCTCACATTTATGAAGGCCGGTGGGCGATCAAAGGAGTGAATATAACTTATAAAAAGTTTTTATTGATTTCCATCCATTAAGAGGATGCATGACATTAGATCAGCCATTCATACAAAAGGGTTAATGAAACAGCAGCTATGAGACTGTCTGTGTGACTTAGGGATTAAAGCACAAGTAATATTTTTAAAGATAAATTCAAGGGCAGAACATTTACTTACTGGGTAATTAGTTTGAAACTCAGTTAATAATATTGAATTCGTCTAAATCTGTTATCTGCCCTAATATATAGACCTCGAAACAGGAATGGGGATTTTATAAATGAGTTCTCTGAACTTTAATTGGTTATGGTCCCTTCTTTTGACAATATTTTTAATTTTGAGAGACTTCAACATACATGTTTGTGGACCTTTAAAGCCCTTGGTGAAAGATTTTGTACCTTGATTAGAGCCTTTTGATTTTTTTACAGTATGTTTCTAGCCCAACACACGAGTTGTTTTTCATTACTGTTAAATCTAACTGCATCATTTGATACCGTTGACCATAGGATTTTCATTGATTGTCTTTGAGATGTGGTTGGCATTGAGGGTTTAGCCCTGGAATGATTTTACTCATATCTAAAAGATAGGACTTATTTTAGTCAATCCTGGGACTTTCTTTTCATCCGTTACCCCTCTCTTGAATGGGGTCCCTCATGGCTCAATTTGGGGCCAGTTTTGTTCTCCCTCTATATGCTCCCTTTGGGAGTGATTTTGAAAAATATATCATTCATTATAATTTGTATGCTAATGACTCTCACACTTTGTTTGAATGTTTAGATAACGTTAAGTGCTGGCTAACAATTTTCTCCAGATGAATGAGTCTGAGTTTATTTTATTTGGTAATAAGGGATGTCTTTATGATGTCATTGACTGCCTGGGATTCCTTTCAGGGAAAAATCTTTATAGTTTGAAAAACCTTGGAGGCATTTTTGACTCTGAGCTCAAATTTGATCACCAAATGAATGCATTGTTAAAAATAGTTTTAATCATCTTAGCTCTATATCTAAGTTGAAGTCTATCCTCTGTTTTTATGACATGGAGAAAATTGTGCGTGCCTTTATGCTATTTTGTTTGAATTACTATACTGTATCTGGGTGTGAGTCAGGTCTCTCTCTCTCCTGCAGCTCGTTCAGAATTCAGCTGCTAGGTTTCTAACTACGAAGAGAGAGAACACATTCCAGTGCTTATCTAACAACAATGGCTTCCTATACGTTTCAGAATTCATTATAAAGTGTTGCTATATGTTTTTAAAGCTTTACATGGGTTAGAACCAGAGAATATTTCAGATCTAATCATTCTGCATCACTCAAATAGGTCCCTGCGTTTAAAAGATCAATTACAACTAATGATTCCTTGATCTCGCCTAAAATGCAAAGGTGATTGGGCCTTCTCTGTTGCAGACTATCTCTCTCTAATAAATCTTCTTCTACTCTCGGTTTATTTCATAGTGTGCTAAAAACTCATCTGTTTTCAATAGCATTTGAAAGTATTTTGAAATCTGCCGTTTGTTAGTGTGTATTATGCTTTATTTATGCTTTCATTAATTTTTATTTGGTTAGCACTTCGGTTTCCACATAGTGGTGTTGAAAGTGCTTTATAAACAAGGTTGAGTTGAGTTAATATCATATTTTTGTTTTTGAGGCAATGCTGATAATATTTGTGGGATCAGAAAGTCTAAACATTTGATAGAGAAATACCTTGACAAGTAATTAAAATAAAAATAAATAAAATGAATGTTATGAACAGAAAAATTCAGATATGAATTTGGATCAATTTAAGAACACTTTTAAATTAATATATTATGAAAATCTGACAGTTCTTGTTCAACTTATAACAAATTTGAAAGATAGCAAACCTAATGGTATCTGATGAGCCAAATGACAATGAAAGGGTTTAGATTTTGGTCATAACGCATAAGCAGGTTTAACAAACTGAGATACTGAGAACAAAATTGACTAAAGGAAATCATTATTATTTGATTTTGAATTTTGGAATGTTAACATGGTTTGAATACTGTGAAATTATTTTGTTTCAGTGGAAATAATTATTGAAATGATTATTTGAATTTGTTTCATTTTTTATTTCTGTTTTTGAAAAAGAAAATTTTAATATGTCCTGCAATTAAGATGGTACATGCTATTTGCCTGTTAAATGAATGACACTTTCAGTAGAAACTCAAAGCTTAAGACGGATTTTTATGGGATTTATTTATTCTTTCATTGTTTATTTTTATTTTGACCACCTTTGATTTTAATTGGTGTAGTGAAATAGATTTACCCTCTTATTTCATGTATTCTACAATGAATTGGAAATTGCTTTGTTTTTGGTTTATTTACAACAACAACAACAACAAAGTGTATATCTTGATATTTTCATGCAATGATGGGTGATTATATCAGTAGACGTGACACTTTTAACCTAATACCTGGTGTGGGGATTTTGTTGGGGATGTAACACTATTTTCCCATTTATTCCGGCTTCTAGAGAATAAAAATTTATTTAATTTTTAAATCCATTTAATTTGATTATAAACTAAAATAGCCAAGATTCATACTAACAGTTTATACAACCATGTCTTTTGTTTTGAAGGTCAATAACACACTCTGTGCTCTATAAGATATTCTGTTCCAGTTAAGTCTGTGAAGGGAAAACATATTTTGTTTTATACAATTTTAACCGGAATTAGAGCAAGGGTGAATATATCAATTTGTAGCGGCATTAATTGATAGCCCAGATGTGTTGTTTTACTACACATTTGGCCTTATAGGGGGGACTGAAGGATACTATTCGGAAATCCATTGCCGCTTGTATAAATATATTCTTTCATTTTTCTTATTTGTACCTATATTCTTTTCTTTGTCTTAATTTTCATATGTTTCTTGTTTTATTTTTCATATGTTCTTTTCCCTTTCTTATTTGAATGATTTATAATCAAGTTAGGGATTTTTATTAGTTAAAACCTTTCTTTACTCTTCTGTATTTTTCCATCGAGTAAGGATGAATATTGTCAGCACTTCTCAACAGATAGAGAATGTTATCAGAATGTTTTGGTTTATAGTTGGAGCCTGAGCCGAGTTCAGCCTTGGAGAAGCTGTGTATTTGTGTGTGTGCGTTAATATGGTCTGTATTGGTGAGGTGATTAACTGGCACCATCAGGAGACGGAATGACTTGTTCTCGACAAGCCACGTCACGAACCCGTCAACCACGTGATCAACGAAGATATGCTTCAGACTGTCTGCTCTTGTGTGGAAAATTACTAGTTTTGTTTTTCTTTCTTTCTTTCTTTCTTAGCCAATCAGAATCATTTAAACGTCATCATTGACGTAGTTAGCACCCTCTGTTAGAGTATAATTGCTGTAACAATGTTATTGTAAGTGGGGCGGCCTACGAACTCCTTGTGAGACCTGAAGCTGGCTTCTGCTGATGAAACTGCAAACTAAACTCCACTAAAATTTCTTCTATTGACTGCACTTCTGACTCCTGGTCTTCATTCAACATATCTGGTCCTCGGGTCTTAACTGTAAATTCCCCTACACTCCTGACTGTGTTATGAGAGGCTGTCATTAGGATATTTCATGTAAAAATGTGCACAAGGATGCTGAGCGTTAGGACTTTTTCCACACAAAACTGCGCATGGGTGAGGGAAATTTTTTCTCGTACACCGATACAATGCTCGTACACCGATTCGACCCTCCATGCTCGTACACCGATTTTCTCGTATACCAAGTCGCTCGTAAACCGAGGTATTACTGTATATATAAAAAAGTCTACATGTACACATGGTCTGCACACTCTAGACCACGGGTATCCAAACTCGGTCCTGGAGAACCACTTTTCCGCAGACTTCAGTTCCAACACATTAACCTGTTATACCTTAAACACCCTAATTATCTGGTTGAGGTGTGTTTTTAGGGTTGGAGCTTTTCATTTTTACGTTTAGCAGACACTTTTGTCCAAAGTGACTTGCATAGCATTCAAGAAACACATTGACATTCGAATCAGTTCTTGCTTTCCCTGGTGTTGCAAGCCTCAACTAAATCCTTCCTCTATTCTCCAGACTTGTACTACTAGAATGTTTAATGTTTTTGTATTTTAAGCACTATTATGTACCTTCGTGATGAAGCGCTTTCTGTTTTCCTCAAACTGTAAGGCGCTTTGGATAAATGTGTCTGCTATATGAATGAATGTAATGCTCTACCAGCTGCAATATCACGCTGAACACGGTGTGAAATGACTGGTGAGAACATGGTGCTTGAAATGAGTCTTAACTTCAGTTTACAAGTCTAAATCCTGTCTAGCCAGCATGTGCCACATGTTTAGTCACTCAGTTAGGAGGAGAGTAGAGAATCATTTGTGAACGTTCAGGCAAAGTCAAATCACAACTATTAGACTTTGAAAGAAATTCAGTTGAAAGGGTTGTTACCACTGAAAATGGTTACACGTACTTAACATACGTTTGACAGGATAGACACTAACCATCAGGTGGAAACTGGACAGGAACCCAAAGAGGATATAGAGGTTAAAGGATTAAAGCATTTTTTAGAAGAGTCTAGGATAAACAATTACTCCAGGTTGATATGGGATTTATTCTGGAGACAGTGTAGTAGCATTCAGATAGCAACTACAAAAATGACTAGGGAACTTGGGCATGCTTCAGTAGCAATACATGGAGTTATTAGTCCAGCCATAAAGTTACACACAAAGACCCTAGCAGAAAGACGGCAAACCACCAATGCCAAACCATAAGACCAGGGGCTCAGCTTAACAGGAGCTTGGCCGATAGGTCAGTTAAATGACCTGTGCAGAAGCATGGCTGATTCATTTCAAAATCAAGCACAGCCTTGCTTAAAACATTTGATAAACAAAGGCCAGGAGTTTGAAATCAATACCAAAGAGACACTGCTGAGTTCCATGAAGTTTATTAAAACACTAAGTTACCATGACCAGGTTAACTTGTCCACTAGAAACCACAGTTTGGCCACTAGAGCTGGTCTTGACATGTGCATCTCTTCCTAGAAGAGAAAAGATAGAAGAGTGAGGGGAATTTAGATCCCGAATTCTCAGTTCCTGAAGTCCGTTTACAGCAAGCACTCACTTTTGCTAGCCCATCTTTGCTCACAGGAGACAGAAGAGGGATGGCAAACCCCTGTACTACAGCGGACGAAGATCTATCAGAGGGAGTGAAAAGATTAAGACAGTTCGCTATATTAATAATAGAAAGTGACTATTAATGGTTAAGGTAAGGCTGTGGATCATACGGACCAAAGCCCTTGAAGTGGGTTAGGAACTGAAGACGAGCCAGTCACTGGAAGCAGTGTAGTCAGGCTATGGTCATCCTGGTAAGGGTATCTGAAAGAGAGACAGTGAGAAAAGCTTTACAGCACACTAGACGGATAAAGACTGGACTTACTCACCTAGCAACCGGAACATCCCACTGGGGTGTACCGAGTGGACTGGGTGTCGATGTCACCCAGCAACGTCCCAGCATCAGGACAATAATGGGGTCGGTCCTCCTCTGTTTAACCCATTGATATGCCTGTTGGCCAGCTTGTTGTTGTTGATCCGGCTGTATAACCCACTGAGGAACCTTCTGACCAACTTGTTGATCCGGTTGTTTGACCCACTGAGTAACCTGTTGACCAGCTTGTTCTTGATCTGGTTGCTTAACCCATTATGTACGTGTTGACCAGCTGGTTCTTGATCTGATTGCTTAACCCACTGAGGAACCTGTTGACCAGCTTGTTGATCTGGTTGCTTAACCCATTGATGTACGTGTTGACCAGCTTGTTCTTGATCTGATTGCTTAACCCACTGAGGAACCTGTTGACCAGCTTGTTGTTGATCTGGTTGTTTAACCCATTGATGTACCTGTTGACCAGCTTGTTTTACCGACTGAGGAACCAGTTTACCAGCTTGATGATGCAGATGTTTGACCCACTGAGTAACCTTTTGACCAGCTTGTTGTTGATCCATTTGCTTTACCCACTCAGGAACCTGTTGACCAACTTGTTCTTGAGCTGGTTGCTTAACCCACTGAGGAACCAATTGAACAGATTGCTGTTGATCTGGTTGTTTTACCCACAGAGGAATATTTTGTCCAGCTTGTTGTTGATCCGGTTGTGTTACCCACTCAGGAACCAGTTTACCAGCTTGATGATGCAGATGTTTGGCCCACTGAGTAACCTTTTGACCAGCTTGTTGTTGATCCGGCTGTTTAACCCACTGAGGATCCTGTTGACCAGCTTGTTCTTGATCTGGTTGCTTAACCCACTGAGGAACCTGTTGACCAGCTTGTTGTTGATCTGGTTGTTTTACCCACTGAGAAACAAATTGACCAGCTAGTTGTTGATCTGGTTGTTTTACCCACTTAGAAACAAATTGACCAGCTTGTTTTAACCATTGAGAAACTGGTTGACCAGTTTGTTGTTGATCTGGATGGTTAACCCATTGAGGAAGCTGTTGACCTGGATGCTTTACCCACTGAGGAATCAGTTCACCAGCTTGTTCTTGTTTATCTGACTGTTTTACCCACTGGGGAACCAATTGACCAGCCTGTCGTTGGCCCATCTGCTTAACCCACTGAAGAAACGGTTGATTAGCTTTTTCTTGAACCTGCTGGTGAAACTGTTGATCTGGCTGTTGAAAATGTTGGTCAGTTTTCTGGAACATCAGATCTTGAGGATGCTGGGGCAGATTACTCCACTGTGGAACAGCATGACATGAAGCACAAAGCCACACACAAAGGCTTAACACCTGCCCAACACCCCAACTTCCTGCCATTATTCAACAGCTAGTAACACTGTTGAGCTGCTGCTCTTTGGCCTTTTTGTTCTCTTCAGAGTTTGGCTAATTAATGACAATCGCTCCCTCTTCATTAGCAGTCATGATTCTCCAGACTTGCATAAGTGGGCGTGTATGTAACTGGGTGAATCCATTGGTTCTTAAGATTCCGGTTTCCTTGTTCTTTCACAGTAATTGAACAACATACATAAAAGCACTTATTAAGCTGAATTCAGAATAGTTTTGCCTACTTGTGCTATTTCTTCCATTCTGAATTCAGCCTTTGTTTTAGCCTTCATTCGCTTAACATAATAGTTCATGAACATGCCTGTATGTGTCTTTTTAGAAGAGAATGGGCTCCTTTACAGTTTATTCTCCCTTAAACATACTATGGAATTATTTGTTCCTGCTGCAAACACCTTTGTCTCCAGTGGGAAAAAAGTGCTTTTACAAATAATTTCACTATCACAACTTTCAAAACCATTCTCTCTCGAAACTGTTGAAATGGAAATCAAGAGGGGACAACTTTATTACTTAAGACAAAATCATTTGCTTCACATAAATGCACATTCTTTAAGAAGTCATAAGGGCTCTTCTTGCATGGCCTCATATGCCCTCAAGCCCAGTTCCCAACGGGTATTAAGATGCATTTTGTTTGATCAGATCACAGCTAGATGAGTAATACACAATCCCATTTACACCTACGGCCAGATGTATAAACAGTGTAAGTGCATTAAATGCATAGAAATGTGCGCATGCATTGTCCATAGATATCTGGATTTATATATGTATATATTAAAAAGTCTACATGTACACATGGTCTGCACACTCTAGACCACGGGTATCCAAACTCGGTCCTGGAGAGCCACTTTTCCGCAGACTTCAGTTCCAACACATTAACCTGTTATACCTTAAACACCTTAATTATCTGGTTGAGGTGTGCGTTTAGGGTTGGAGCTTTTCATTTTTACGTTTAGCAGACACTTTTGTCCAAAGTGACTTGCATAGCATTCAAGAAACACATTGACATTCGAATCAGTTCTTGCTTTCCCTGGTGTTGCAAGCCTCAACTAAATCCTTCCTCTATTCTCCAGGCTTGTACTACTAGAATGTTTAATATTTTTGTATTTTAAGCACTATTATGTACCTTCGTGATGAAGCGCTTTCTGTTTTCCTCAAACTGTAAGGCGCTTTGGATAAATGTGTCTGCTATATGAATGAATGTAATGCTCTACCAGCTGCAATACCACGCTGAACACTGTGTGAAATGACTGGTGAGAACATGGTGCTTGAAATGAGTCTTAACTTCAGTTTACAAGTCTAAATCCCGTCTAGCCAGCATGTGCCACATGTTTAGTCACTCAGTTAGGAGGAGAGTAGAGAATCATTTGTGAACATTCAGGCAAAGTCAAATCACAACTATTAGACTTTGAAAGAAATTCAGTTGAAAGGGTTGTTACCACTGAAAATGGTTACACGTACTTAACATACGTTTGACAGGATAGACACTAACCATCAGGTGGAAACTGGACAGGAACCCAAAGAGGATATAGAGGTTAAAGGATTAAAGCATTTTTTAGAAGAGTCTAGGATAAACAATTACTCCAGGTTGATATGGGATTTATTCTGGAGACAGTGTAGTAGCATTCAGATAGCAACTACAAAAATGACTAAGGAACTTGGGCATGCTTCAGTAGCAATACATGGAGTTATTAGTCCAGCCATAAAGTTACACACAAAGACCCTAGCAGAAAGACGGCAAACCACCAATGCCAAACCATAAGACCAGGGGCTCAGCTTAACCGATAGGTCAGTTAAATGACCTGTGCAGAAGCATGGCTGATTCATTTCAAAATCAAGCACAGCCTTGCTTAAAACATTTGATAAACAAAGGCCAGGAGTTTGAAATCAATACCAAAGAGACACTGCTGAGTTCCATGAAGTTTATTAAAACACTAAGTTACCATGACCAGGTTAACTTGTCCACTAGAAACCACAGTTTGGCCACTAGAGCTGGTCTTGACATGTGCATCTCTTCCTATAAGAGAAAAGGTAGAAGAGTGAGGGGAATTTAGATCCCGAATTCTCAGTTCCTGAAGTCCGTTTACAGCAAGCACTCACTTTTGCTAGCCCATCTTTGCTCACAGGAGACAGAAGAGGGATGGCAAACCTCTGTACTACAGCGGACGAAGATCTATCAGAGGGAGTGAAAAGATTAAGACAGTTCGCTATATTAATAATAGAAAGTGACTATTAATGGTTAAGGTAAGGCTGTGGATCATACGGACCAAAGCCCTTGAAGTGGGTTAGGAACTGAAGACGAGCCAGTCACTGGAAGCAGTGTAGTCAGGCTATGGTCATCCTGGTAAGGGTATCTGAAAGAGAGACAGTGAGAAAAGCTTTACAGCACACTAGACGGATAAAGACTGGACTTACTCACCTAGCAACCGGAACATCCCACTGGGGTGTACCGAGTGGACTGGGTGTCGATGTCACCCAGCAACGTCCCAGCATCAGGACAATAATGGGGTCGGTCCTCCTCTGTTTAACCCATTGATATGCCTGTTGGCCAGCTTGTTGTTGTTGATCCGGCTGTATAACCCACTGAGGAACCTTCTGACCAACTTGTTGATCCGGTTGTTTGACCCACTGAGTAACCTGTTGACCAGCTTGTTCTTGATCTGGTTGCTTAACCCATTGATGTACGTGTTGACCAGCTGGTTCTTGATCTGATTGCTTAACCCACTGAGGAACCTGTTGACCAGCTTGTTGATCTGGTTGCTTAACCCATTGATGTACGTGTTGACCAGCTTGTTCTTGATCTGATTGCTTAACCCACTGAGGAACCTGTTGACCAGCTTGTTGTTGATCTGGTTGTTTAACCCATTGATGTACCTGTTGACCAGCTTGTTTTACCGACTGAGGAACCAGTTTACCAGCTTGATGATGCAGATGTTTGACCCACTGAGTAACCTTTTGACCAGCTTGTTGTTGATCCATTTGCTTTACCCACTCAGGAACCTGTTGACCAACTTGTTCTTGAGCTGGTTGCTTAACCCACTGAGGAACCAATTGAACAGATTGCTGTTGATCTGGTTGTTTTACCCACCGAGGAATATTTTGTCCAGCTTGTTGTTGATCCGGTTGTGTTACCCACTCAGGAACCAGTTTACCAGCTTGATGATGCAGATGTTTGGCCCACTGAGTAACCTTTTGACCAGCTTGTTGTTGATCCGGCTGTTTAACCCACTGAGGATCCTGTTGACCAGCTTGTTCTTGATCTGGTTGCTTAACCCACTGAGGAACCTGTTGACCAGCTTGTTCTTGATCTGGTTGCTTAACCCACTCAGGAACCTGTTGACCAGCTTGTTCTTGATCTGGTCGTTTAACCCATTGATGTACCCGTTGACCAGCTTGTTCTTGAGCTGGTTGTTTTACCCACCGAGGAATATTTTGTCCAGCTTGTTGTTGATCCGGTTGATTAGCCCATTGAGGAACCAGTTTACCAGCTTGATGATGCAGATGTTTGACCCACTGAGTAACCTTTTGACCAGCTTGTTGTTGATCCATTTGCTTTACCCAGTCAGGAACCTGTTGACCAGCTTGTTCTTGAACTGGTCGTTTAACCCACTCAGGAACCTTTTGACCAGCTTGTTCTTGATCTGGTCGTTTAACCCATTGATGCACCTGTTGAACAGCTTGTTCTTGAGCTGGTTTTTTTACCCACCGAGGAATATTTTGTCCAGCTTGTTGTTGATCCGGTTGTGTTACCCACTCAGGAACCAGTTTACCAGCTTGATGCAGATGTTTGGCCCACTGAGTAACCTTTTGACCAGCTTGTTGTTGATCCGGCTGTTTAACCCACTGAGGATCCTGTTGACCAGCTTGTTCTTGATCTGGTTGCTTAACCCACTGAGGAACCTGTTGACCTGCTTGTTGTTGATCTGGTTGTTTTACCCACTGAGAAACAAATTAACCAGCTAGTTGTTGATCTGGTTGTTTTACCCACTTAGAAACAAATTGACCAGCTTGTTTTAACCATTGAGAAACTGGTTGACCAGTTTGTTGTTGATCTGGATGGTTAACCCATTGAGGAAGCTGTTGACCTGGATGCTTTACCCACTGAGGAATCAGTTCACCAGCTTGTTCTTGTTTATCTGACTGTTTTACCCACTGAGAGACTTGTTGACCAGTTTGTTTTACCCACTGGGGAACCAATTGACCAGCCTGTCGTTGGCCCATCTGTTTAACCCACTGAAGAAACGGTTGATTAGCTTTTTCTTGAACCTGCTGGTGAAACTGTTGATCTGGCTGTTGAAAATGTTGGTCAGTTTTCTGGAACATCAGATCTTGAGGATGCTGGGGCAGATTACTCCACTGTGGAACAGCATGACATGAAGCACAAAGCCACACACAAAGGTTTAACACTAGTGATGTGCTTCTCGGTTCGAATCCCTGAAGCGTGTGCCGAGTAATCTAGATGAGTGGTTCATGAACCGCGGGTCGATGCGCGTGTTGCTGACGTAAGTGCTGACGTTTGAAGCCCCGCGTAGCGGGTGTACCACGTGACTGCTTCAGGAAAGGATTCGCTAGGTTTGAGTGCAGCTCGAAATAAAAGCGGCAGTGAAACACTATGTATTGTCCCTCGCTTTTTGTCTTTTTGGGTCCCTTTATTGCGCTGTTTTTGGCATTCGATTCGAGCTTTTTTTTTGCGATGGAACTAACAAGAAAGAGGAGATATTCCCCTGTTTGGGAGCACTTTCAGTTGTTCTCACCTAAGAATGTAAGGCACCTGCATAATAGATTCCATTAATGAATAAAATAAAATGTGACAACTTTTCTGAATACTTGTAGCTGAAGCATCTGATGTGTTCCAAGGAGCTCAGTTATAATAATAACACCTCAACTATGCTAAGGCACTTTAGAGTCTTGCATGGCAACGAGGAAACCAACCAGGTTGAACCTGGCTCAGGTAGCCCATTTATATTCATAGCCCCACACTACACTGTATAGTTGTTTTTTTTAACTCTTACATATTCAATTCAATTTAGCTGAGAAGGTTGACTTGGTTGAGCACTTTATTATCACATTTCAATACTTTTCAATTCAATAAATTATATTTTTTAGACTTTGAAAGCCATAGTGGAAAAAATTGTTTTTAAATAAAAATGAATAAACTCTTTATTTTAACATTTTCACTTGTTGCATAAGCAAAAACAAAAAAAAAATAACACAAAACAATTCATGTTAAAACTCGTCAAATAATATTTTTGTATTCAGAGCATGATTCACATCCCACCATTTTATTGCAAGCACCAAGCATGTTATACATTTTTCTGCCCACATGATGGGGTAGTCGAGCAAATGAATCATCTTGAAGCCCCTATGTGTGTGTGAAGCATTTCCCTGCAGGGCTTCACTGCTTCATGGGGCTTCATTTTGCCATCACTACTTAACACCTGCCCAACACCCAAACTTCCTGCCATTATTCAACAGCTAGTAACACTGTTGAGCTGCTGCTCTTTGGCCTTTTTGTTCTCTTCAGAGTTTGGCTAATTAATGACAATCGCTCCCTCTTCATTAGCAGTCATGATTCTCCAGACTTGCATAAGTGGGCGTGTATGTAACTGGGTGAATCCATTGGTTCTTAAGATTCCGGTTTCCTTGTTCTTTCACAGTAATTGAACAACATACATAAAAGCACTTATTAAGCTGAATTCAGAATAGTTTTGCCTACTTGTGCTATTTCTTCCATTCTGAATTCAGCCTTTGTTTTAGCCTTCATTCGCTTAACATAATAGTTCATGAACATGCCTGTATGTGTCTTTTTAGAAGAGAATGGGCTCCTTTACAGTTTATTCTCCCTTAAACATACTATGGAATTATTTGTTCCTGCTGCAAACACCTTTGTCTCCAGTGGGAAAAAAAGTGCTTTTACAAATAATTTCACTATCACAACTTTCAAAACCATTCTCTCTCGAAACTGTTGAAATGGAAATCAAGAGGGGACAACTTTATTACTTAAGACAAAATCATTTGCTTCACATAAATGCACATTCTTTAAGAAGTCATAAGGGCTCTTCTTGCATGGCCTCATATGCCCTCAAGCCCAGTTCCCAACGGGTATTAAGATGCATTTTGTTTGATCAGATCACAGCTAGATGAGTAATACACAATCCCATTTACACCTACGGCCAGATGTATAAACAGTGTAAGTGCATTAAATGCATAGAAATGTGCGCATGCATTGTCCATAGATATCTGGATTTATATATGTATATATTAAAAAGTCTACATGTACACATGGTCTGCACACTCTAGACCACGGGTATCCAAACTCGGTCCTGGAGAGCCACTTTTCCGCAGACTTCAGTTCCAACACATTAACCTGTTATACCTTAAACACCTTAATTATCTGGTTGAGGTGTGCGTTTAGGGTTGGAGCTTTTCATTTTTACGTTTAGCAGACACTTTTGTCCAAAGTGACTTGCATAGCATTCAAGAAACACATTGACATTCGAATCAGTTCTTGCTTTCCCTGGTGTTGCAAGCCTCAACTAAATCCTTCCTCTATTCTCCAGGCTTGTACTACTAGAATGTTTAATATTTTTGTATTTTAAGCACTATTATGTACCTTCGTGATGAAGCGCTTTCTGTTTTCCTCAAACTGTAAGGCGCTTTGGATAAATGTGTCTGCTATATGAATGAATGTAATGCTCTACCAGCTGCAATACCACGCTGAACACTGTGTGAAATGACTGGTGAGAACATGGTGCTTGAAATGAGTCTTAACTACAGTTTACAAGTCTAAATCCCGTCTAGCCAGCATGTGTCACATGTTTAGTCACTCAGTTAGGAGGAGAGTAGAGAATCATTTGTGAACAATCAGGCAAAGTCAAATCACAACTATTAGACTTTGATAGAAATTCAGTTGAAAGGGTTGTTACCACTGAAAATGGTTACACGTACTTAACATACGTTTGACAGGATAGACACTAACCATCAGGTGGAAACTGGACAGGAACCCAAAGAGGATATAGAGGTTAAAGGATTAAAGCATTTTTTAGAAGAGTCTAGGATAAACAATTACTCCAGGTTGATATGGGATTTATTCTGGAGACAGTGTAGTAGCATTCAGATAGCAACTACAAAAATGACTAGGGAACTTGGGCATGCTTCAGTAGCAATACATGGAGTTATTAGTCCAGCCATAAAGTTACACACAAAGACCCTAGCAGAAAGACGGCAAACCACCAATGCCAAACCATAAGACCAGGGGCTCAGCTTAACAGGAGCTTGGCCGATAGGTCAGTTAAATGACCTGTGCAGAAGCATGGCTGATTCATTTCAAAATCAAGCACAGCCTTGCTTAAAACATTTGATAAACAAAGGCCAGGAGTTTGAAATCAATACCAAAGAGACACTGCTGAGTTCCATGAAGTTTATTAAAACACTAAGTTACCATGACCAGGTTAACTTGTCCACTAGAAACCACAGTTTGGCCACTAGAGCTGGTCTTGACATGTGCATCTCTTCCTATAAGAGAAAAGGTAGAAGAGTGAGGGGAATTTAGATCCCGAATTCTCAGTTCCTGAAGTCCGTTTACAGCAAGCACTCACTTTTGCTAGCCCATCTTTGCTCACAGGAGACAGAAGAGGGATGGCAAACCTCTGTACTACAGCGGACGAAGATCTATCAGAGGGAGTGAAAAGATTAAGACAGTTCGCTATATTAATAATAGAAAGTGACTATTAATGGTTAAGGTAAGGCTGTGGATCATACGGACCAAAGCCCTTGAAGTGGGTTAGGAACTGAAGACGAGCCAGTCACTGGAAGCAGTGTAGTCAGGCTATGGTCATCCTGGTAAGGGTATCTGAAAGAGAGACAGTGAGAAAAGCTTTACAGCACACTAGACGGATAAAGACTGGACTTACTCACCTAGCAACCGGAACATCCCACTGGGGTGTACCGAGTGGACTGGGTGTCGATGTCACCCAGCAACGTCCCAGCATCAGGACAATGGGGTCGGTCCTCCTCTGTTTAACCCATTGATATGCCTGTTGGCCAGCTTGTTGTTGTTGATCCGGCTGTATAACCCACTGAGGAACCTTCTGACCAACTTGTTGATCCGGTTGTTTGACCCACTGAGTAACCTGTTGACCAGCTTGTTCTTGATCTGGTTGCTTAACCCATTGATGTACGTGTTGACCAGCTGGTTCTTGATCTGATTGCTTAACCCACTGAGGAACCTGTTGACCAGCTTGTTGATCTGGTTGCTTAACCCATTGATGTACGTGTTGACCAGCTTGTTCTTGATCTGATTGCTTAACCCACTGAGGAACCTGTTGACCAGCTTGTTGTTGATCTGGTTGTTTAACCCATTGATGTACCTGTTGACCAGCTTGTTTTACCGACTGAGGAACCAGTTTACCAGCTTGATGATGCAGATGTTTGACCCACTGAGTAACCTTTTGACCAGCTTGTTGTTGATCCATTTGCTTTACCCACTCAGGAACCTGTTGACCAACTTGTTCTTGAGCTGGTTGCTTAACCCACTGAGGAACCAATTGAACAGATTGCTGTTGATCTGGTTGTTTTACCCACTCAGGAACCAGTTTACCAGCTTGATGATGCAGATGTTTGGCCCACTGAGTAACCTTTTGACCAGCTTGTTGTTGATCCGGCTGTTTAACCCACTGAGGATCCTGTTGACCAGCTTGTTCTTGATCTGGTTGCTTAACCCACTGAGGAACCTGTTGACCAGCTTGTTCTTGATCTGGTTGCTTAACCCACTCAGGAACCTGTTGACCAGCTTGTTCTTGATCTGGTCGTTTAACCCATTGATTTACCCGTTGACCAGCTTGTTCTTGAGCTGGTTGTTTTACCCACCGAGGAATATTTTGTCCAGCTTGTTGTTGATCCGGTTGATTAGCCCATTGAGGAACCAGTTTACCAGCTTGATGATGCAGATGTTTGACCCACTGAGTAACCTTTTGACCAGCTTGTTGTTGATCCATTTGCTTTACCCAGTCAGGAACCTGTTGACCAGCTTGTTCTTGAACTGGTCGTTTAACCCACTCAGGAACCTTTTGACCAGCTTGTTCTTGATCTGGTCGTTTAACCCATTGATGCACCTGTTGAACAGCTTGTTCTTGAGCTGGTTTTTTTACCCACCGAGGAATATTTTGTCCAGCTTGTTGTTGATCCGGTTGTGTTACCCACTCAGGAACCAGTTTACCAGCTTGATGCAGATGTTTGGCCCACTGAGTAACCTTTTGACCAGCTTGTTGTTGATCCGGCTGTTTAACCCACTGAGGATCCTGTTGACCAGCTTGTTCTTGATCTGGTTGTTTTACCCACTGAGAAACAAATTGACCAGCTAGTTGTTGATCTGGTTGTTTTACCCACTTAGAAACAAATTGACCAGCTTGTTTTAACCATTGAGAAACTGGTTGACCAGTTTGTTGTTGATCTGGATGGTTAACCCATTGAGGAAGCTGTTGACCTGGATGCTTTACCCACTGAGGAATCAGTTCACCAGCTTGTTCTTGTTTATCTGACTGTTTTACCCACTGAGAGACTTGTTGACCAGTTTGTTTTACCCACTGGGGAACCAATTGACCAGCCTGTCGTTGGCCCATCTGTTTAACCCACTGAAGAAACGGTTGATTAGCTTTTTCTTGAACCTGCTGGTGAAACTGTTGATCTGGCTGTTGAAAATGTTGGTCAGTTTTCTGGAACATCAGATCTTGAGGATGCTGGGGCAGATTACTCCACTGTGGAACAGCATGACATGAAGCACAAAGCCACACACAAAGGCTTAACACCTGCCCAACACCCCAACTTCCTGCCATTATTCAACAGCTAGTAACACTGTTGAGCTGCTGCTCTTTGGCCTTTTTGTTCTCTTCAGAGTTTGGCTAATTAATGACAATCGCTCCCTCTTCATTAGCAGTCATGATTCTCCAGACTTGCATAAGTGGGCGTGTATGTAACTGGGTGAATCCATTGGTTCTTAAGATTCCGGTTTCCTTGTTCTTTCACAGTAATTGAACAACATACATAAAAGCACTTATTAAGCTGAATTCAGAATAGTTTTGCCTACTTGTGCTATTTCTTCCATTCTGAATTCAGCCTTTGTTTTAGCCTTCATTCGCTTAACATAATAGTTCATGAACATGCCTGTATGTGTCTTTTTAGAAGAGAATGGGCTCCTTTACAGTTTATTCTCCCTTAAACATACTATGGAATTATTTGTTCCTGCTGCAAACACCTTTGTCTCCAGTGGGAAAAAAAGTGCTTTTACAAATAATTTCACTATCACAACTTTCAAAACCATTCTCTCTCGAAACTGTTGAAATGGAAATCAAGAGGGGACAACTTTATTACTTAAGACAAAATCATTTGCTTCACATAAATGCACATTCTTTAAGAAGTCATAAGGGCTCTTCTTGCATGGCCTCATATGCCCTCAAGCCCAGTTCCCAACGGGTATTAAGATGCATTTTGTTTGATCAGATCACAGCTAGATGAGTAATACACAATCCCATTTACACCTACGGCCAGATGTATAAACAGTGTAAGTGCATTAAATGCATAGAAATGTGCGCATGCATTGTCCATAGATATCTGGATTTATATATGTATATATTAAAAAGTCTACATGTACACATGGTCTGCACACTCTAGACCACGGGTATCCAAACTCGGTCCGGGAGAGCCACTTTTCCGCAGACTTCAGTTCCAACACATTAACCTGTTATACCTTAAACACCTTAATTATCTGGTTGAGGTGTGCGTTTAGGGTTGGAGCTTTTCATTTTTACGTTTAGCAGACACTTTTGTCCAAAGTGACTTGCATAGCATTCAAGAAACACATTGACATTCGAATCAGTTCTTGCTTTCCCTGGTGTTGCAAGCCTCAACTAAATCCTTCCTCTATTCTCCAGGCTTGTACTACTAGAATGTTTAATGTTTTTGTATTTTAAGCACTATTATGTACCTTCGTGATGAAGCGCTTTCTGTTTTCCTCAAACTGTAAGGCGCTTTGGATAAATGTGTCTGCTATATGAATGAATGTAATGCTCTACCAGCTGCAATACCACGCTGAACACTGTGTGAAATGACTGGTGAGAACATGGTGCTTGAAATGAGTCTTAACTTCAGTTTACAAGTCTAAATCCCGTCTAGCCAGCATGTGCCACATGTTTAGTCACTCAGTTAGGAGGAGAGTAGAGAATCATTTGTGAACATTCAAGCAAAGTCAAATCACAACTATTAGACTTTGAAAGAAATTCAGTTGAAAGGGTTGTTACCACTGAAAATGGTTACACGTACTTAACATACGTTTGACAGGATAGACACTAACCATCAGGTGGAAACTGGACAGGAACCCAAAGAGGATATAGAGGTTAAAGGATTAAAGCATTTTTTAGAAGAGTCTAGGATAAACAATTACTCCAGGTTGATATGGGATTTATTCTGGAGACAGTGTAGTAGCATTCAGATAGCAACTACAAAAATGACTAAGGAACTTGGGCATGCTTCAGTAGCAATACATGGAGTTATTAGTCCAGCCATAAAGTTACACACAAAGACCCTAGCAGAAAGACGGCAAACCACCAATGCCAAACCATAAGACCAGGGGCTCAGCTTAACCGATAGGTCAGTTAAATGACCTGTGCAGAAGCATGGCTGATTCATTTCAAAATCAAGCACAGCCTTGCTTAAAACACTTGATAAACAAAGGCCAGGAGTTTGAAATCAATACCAAAGAGACACTGCTGAGTTCCATGAAGTTTATTAAAACACTAAGTTACCATGACCAGGTTAACTTGTCCACTAGAAACCACAGTTTGGCCACTAGAGCTGGTCTTGACATGTGCATCTCTTCCTATAAGAGAAAAGGTAGAAGAGTGAGGGGAATTTAGATCCCGAATTCTCAGTTCCTGAAGTCCGTTTACAGCAAGCACTCACTTTTGCTAGCCCATCTTTGCTCACAGGAGACAGAAGAGGGATGGCAAACCTCGTACTACAGCGGACGAAGATCTATCAGAGGGAGTGAAAAGATTAAGACAGTTCGCTATATTAATAATAGAAAGTGACTATTAATGGTTAAGGTAAGGCTGTGGATCATACGGACCAAAGCCCTTGAAGTGGGTTAGGAACTGAAGACGAGCCAGTCACTGGAAGCAGTGTAGTCAGGCTATGGTCATCCTGGTAAGGGTATCTGAAAGAGAGACAGTGAGAAAAGCTTTACAGCACACTAGACGGATAAAGACTGGACTTACTCACCTAGCAACCGGAACATCCCACTGGGGTGTACCGAGTGGACTGGGTGTCGATGTCACCCAGCAACGTCCCAGCATCAGGACAATGGGGTCGGTCCTCCTCTGTTTAACCCATTGATATGCCTGTTGGCCAGCTTGTTGTTGTTGATCCGGCTGTATAACCCACTGAGGAACCTTCTGACCAACTTGTTGATCCGGTTGTTTGACCCACTGAGTAACCTGTTGACCAGCTTGTTCTTGATCTGGTTGCTTAACCCATTGATGTACGTGTTGACCAGCTGGTTCTTGATCTGATTGCTTAACCCACTGAGGAACCTGTTGACCAGCTTGTTGATCTGGTTGCTTAACCCATTGATGTACGTGTTGACCAGCTTGTTCTTGATCTGATTGCTTAACCCACTGAGGAACCTGTTGACCAGCTTGTTGTTGATCTGGTTGTTTAACCCATTGATGTACCTGTTGACCAGCTTGTTTTACCGACTGAGGAACCAGTTTACCAGCTTGATGATGCAGATGTTTGACCCACTGAGTAACCTTTTGACCAGCTTGTTGTTGATCCATTTGCTTTACCCACTCAGGAACCTGTTGACCAACTTGTTCTTGAGCTGGTTGCTTAACCCACTGAGGAACCAATTGAACAGATTGCTGTTGATCTGGTTGTTTTACCCACCGAGGAATATTTTGTCCAGCTTGTTGTTGATCCGGTTGTGTTACCCACTCAGGAACCAGTTTACCAGCTTGATGATGCAGATGTTTGGCCCACTGAGTAACCTTTTGACCAGCTTGTTGTTGATCCGGCTGTTTAACCCACTGAGGATCCTGTTGACCAGCTTGTTCTTGATCTGGTTGCTTAACCCACTGAGGAACCTGTTGACCAGCTTGTTCTTGATCTGGTTGCTTAACCCACTCAGGAACCTGTTGACCAGCTTGTTCTTGATCTGGTCGTTTAACCCATTGATTTACCCGTTGACCAGCTTGTTCTTGAGCTGGTTGTTTTACCCACCGAGGAATATTTTGTCCAGCTTGTTGTTGATCCGGTTGATTAGCCCATTGAGGAACCAGTTTACCAGCTTGATGATGCAGATGTTTGACCCACTGAGTAACCTTTTGACCAGCTTGTTGTTGATCCATTTGCTTTACCCAGTCAGGAACCTGTTGACCAGCTTGTTCTTGAACTGGTCGTTTAACCCACTCAGGAACCTTTTGACCAGCTTGTTCTTGATCTGGTCGTTTAACCCATTGATGCACCTGTTGAACAGCTTGTTCTTGAGCTGGTTTTTTTACCCACCGAGGAATATTTTGTCCAGCTTGTTGTTGATCCGGTTGTGTTACCCACTCAGGAACCAGTTTACCAGCTTGATGCAGATGTTTGGCCAACTGAGTAACCTTTTGACCAGCTTGTTGTTGATCCGGCTGTTTAACCCACTGAGGATCCTGTTGACCAGCTTGTTCTTGATCTGGTTGTTTTACCCACTGAGAAACAAATTGACCAGCTAGTTGTTGATCTGGTTGTTTTACCCACTTAGAAACAAATTGACCAGCTTGTTTTAACCATTGAGAAACTGGTTGACCAGTTTGTTGTTGATCTGGATGGTTAACCCATTGAGGAAGCTGTTGACCTGGATGCTTTACCCACTGAGGAATCAGTTCACCAGCTTGTTCTTGTTTATCTGACTGTTTTACCCACTGAGAGACTTGTTGACCAGTTTGTTTTACCCACTGGGGAACCAATTGACCAGCCTGTCGTTGGCCCATCTGTTTAACCCACTGAAGAAACGGTTGATTAGCTTTTTCTTGAACCTGCTGGTGAAACTGTTGATCTGGCTGTTGAAAATGTTGGTCAGTTTTCTGGAACATCAGATCTTGAGGATGCTGGGGCAGATTACTCCACTGTGGAACAGCATGACATGAAGCACAAAGCCACACACAAAGGTTTAACACCTGCCCAACACCCCAACTTCCTGCCATTATTCAACAGCTAGTAACACTGTTGAGCTGCTGCTCTTTGGCCTTTTTGTTCTCTTCAGAGTTTGGCTAATTAATGACAATCGCTCCCTCTTCATTAGCAGTCATGATTCTCCAGACTTGCATAAGTGGGCGTGTATGTAACTGGGTGAATCCATTGGTTCTTAAGATTCCGGTTTCCTTGTTCTTTCACAGTAATTGAACAACATACATAAAAGCACTTATTAAGCTGAATTCAGAATAGTTTTGCCTACTTGTGCTATTTCTTCCATTCTGAATTCAGCCTTTGTTTTAGCCTTCATTCGCTTAACATAATAGTTCATGAACATGCCTGTATGTGTCTTTTTAGAAGAGAATGGGCTCCTTTACAGTTTATTCTCCCTTAAACATACTATGGAATTATTTGTTCCTGCTGCAAACACCTTTGTCTCCAGTGGGAAAAAAAGTGCTTTTACAAATAATTTCACTATCACAACTTTCAAAACCATTCTCTCTCGAAACTGTTGAAATGGAAATCAAGAGGGGACAACTTTATTACTTAAGACAAAATCATTTGCTTCACATAAATGCACATTCTTTAAGAAGTCATAAGGGCTCTTCTTGCATGGCCTCATATGCCCTCAAGCCCAGTTCCCAACGGGTATTAAGATGCATTTTGTTTGATCAGATCACAGCTAGATGAGTAATACACAATCCCATTTACACCTACGGCCAGATGTATAAACAGTGTAAGTGCATTAAATGCATAGAAATGTGCGCATGCATTGTCCATAGATATCTGGATTTATATATGTATATATTAAAAAGTCTACATGTACACATGGTCTGCACACTCTAGACCACGGGTATCCAAACTCGGTCCGGGAGAGCCACTTTTCCGCAGACTTCAGTTCCAACACATTAACCTGTTATACCTTAAACACCTTAATTATCTGGTTGAGGTGTGCGTTTAGGGTTGGAGCTTTTCATTTTTACGTTTAGCAGACACTTTTGTCCAAAGTGACTTGCATAGCATTCAAGAAACACATTGACATTCGAATCAGTTCTTGCTTTCCCTGGTGTTGCAAGCCTCAACTAAATCCTTCCTCTATTCTCCAGGCTTGTACTACTAGAATGTTTAATGTTTTTGTATTTTAAGCACTATTATGTACCTTCGTGATGAAGCGCTTTCTGTTTTCCTCAAACTGTAAGGCGCTTTGGATAAATGTGTCTGCTATATGAATGAATGTAATGCTCTACCAGCTGCAATACCACGCTGAACACTGTGTGAAATGACTGGTGAGAACATGGTGCTTGAAATGAGTCTTAACTTCAGTTTACAAGTCTAAATCCCGTCTAGCCAGCATGTGCCACATGTTTAGTCACTCAGTTAGGAGGAGAGTAGAGAATCATTTGTGAACATTCAAGCAAAGTCAAATCACAACTATTAGACTTTGAAAGAAATTCAGTTGAAAGGGTTGTTACCACTGAAAATGGTTACACGTACTTAACATACGTTTGACAGGATAGACACTAACCATCAGGTGGAAACTGGACAGGAACCCAAAGAGGATATAGAGGTTAAAGGATTAAAGCATTTTTTAGAAGAGTCTAGGATAAACAATTACTCCAGGTTGATATGGGATTTATTCTGGAGACAGTGTAGTAGCATTCAGATAGCAACTACAAAAATGACTAAGGAACTTGGGCATGCTTCAGTAGCAATACATGGAGTTATTAGTCCAGCCATAAAGTTACACACAAAGACCCTAGCAGAAAGACGGCAAACCACCAATGCCAAACCATAAGACCAGGGGCTCAGCTTAACCGATAGGTCAGTTAAATGACCTGTGCAGAAGCATGGCTGATTCATTTCAAAATCAAGCACAGCCTTGCTTAAAACACTTGATAAACAAAGGCCAGGAGTTTGAAATCAATACCAAAGAGACACTGCTGAGTTCCATGAAGTTTATTAAAACACTAAGTTACCATGACCAGGTTAACTTGTCCACTAGAAACCACAGTTTGGCCACTATAGCTGGTCTTGACATGTGCATCTCTTCCTATAAGAGAAAAGGTAGAAGAGTGAGGGGAATTTAGATCCCGAATTCTCAGTTCCTGAAGTCCGTTTACAGCAAGCACTCACTTTTGCTAGCCCATCTTTGCTCACAGGAGACAGAAGAGGGATGGCAAACCTCGTACTACAGCGGACGAAGATCTATCAGAGGGAGTGAAAAGATTAAGACAGTTCGCTATATTAATAATAGAAAGTGACTATTAATGGTTAAGGTAAGGCTGTGGATCATACGGACCAAAGCCCTTGAAGTGGGTTAGGAACTGAAGACGAGCCAGTCACTGGAAGCAGTGTAGTCAGGCTATGGTCATCCTGGTAAGGGTATCTGAAAGAGAGACAGTGAGAAAAGCTTTACAGCACACTAGACGGATAAAGACTGGACTTACTCACCTAGCAACCGGAACATCCCACTGGGGTGTACCGAGTGGACTGGGTGTCGATGTCACCCAGCAACGTCCCAGCATCAGGACAATAATGGGGTCGGTCCTCCTCTGTTTAACCCATTGATATGCCTGTTGGCCAGCTTGTTGTTGTTTATCCGGCTGTATAACCCACTGAGGAACCTTCTGACCAACTTGTTGATCCGGTTGTTTGACCCACTGAGTAACCTGTTGACCAGCTTGTTCTTGATCTGGTTGCTTAACCCATTGATGTACGTGTTGACCAGCTGGTTCTTGATCTGATTGCTTAACCCACTGAGGAACCTGTTGACCAGCTTGTTGATCTGGTTGCTTAACCCATTGATGTACGTGTTGACCAGCTTGTTGTTGATCTGGTTGTTTAACCCATTGATGTACCTGTTGACCAGCTTGTTTTACCGACTGAGGAACCAGTTTACCAGCTTGATGATGCAGATGTTTGACCCACTGAGTAACCTTTTGACCAGCTTGTTGTTGATCCATTTGCTTTACCCACTCAGGAACCTGTTGACCAACTTGTTCTTGAGCTGGTTGCTTAACCCACTGAGGAACCAATTGAACAGATTGCTGTTGATCTGGTTGTTTTACCCACCGAGGAATATTTTGTCCAGCTTGTTGTTGATCCGGTTGTGTTACCCACTCAGGAACCAGTTTACCAGCTTGATGATGCAGATGTTTGGCCCACTGAGTAACCTTTTGACCAGCTTGTTGTTGATCCGGCTGTTTAACCCACTGAGGATCCTGTTGACCAGCTTGTTCTTGATCTGGTTGCTTAACCCACTGAGGAACCTGTTGACCAGCTTGTTCTTGATCTGGTTGCTTAACCCACTCAGGAACCTGTTGACCAGCTTGTTCTTGATCTGGTCGTTTAACCCATTGATGTACCCGTTGACCAGCTTGTTCTTGAGCTGGTTGTTTTACCCACCGAGGAATATTTTGTCCAGCTTGTTGTTGATCCGGTTGATTAGCCCATTGAGGAACCAGTTTACCAGCTTGATGATGCAGATGTTTGACCCACTGAGTAACCTTTTGACCAGCTTGTTGATCCATTTGCTTTACCCAGTCAGGAACCTGTTGACCAGCTTGTTCTTGAACTGGTCGTTTAACCCACTCAGGAACCTTTTGACCAGCTTGTTCTTGATCTGGTCGTTTAACCCATTGATGCACCTGTTGAACAGCTTGTTCTTGAGCTGGTTTTTTTACCCACCGAGGAATATTTTGTCCAGCTTGTTGTTGATCCGGTTGTGTTACCCACTCAGGAACCAGTTTACCAGCTTGATGCAGATGTTTGGCCCACTGAGTAACCTTTTGACCAGCTTGTTGTTGATCCGGCTGTTTAACCCACTGAGGATCCTGTTGACCAGCTTGTTCTTGATCTGGTTGCTTAACCCACTGAGGAACCTGTTGACCTGCTTGTTCTTGATCTGGTTGTTTTACCCACTGAGAAACAAATTGACCAGCTAGTTGTTGATCTGGTTGTTTTACCCACTTAGAAACAAATTGACCAGCTTGTTTTAACCATTGAGAAACTGGTTGACCAGTTTGTTGTTGATCTGGATGGTTAACCCATTGAGGAAGCTGTTGACCTGGATGCTTTACCCACTGAGGAATCAGTTCACCAGCTTGTTCTTGTTTATCTGACTGTTTTACCCACTGAGAGACTTGTTGACCAGTTTGTTTTACCCACTGGGGAACCAATTGACCAGCCTGTCGTTGGCCCATCTGTTTAACCCACTGAAGAAACGGTTGATTAGCTTTTTCTTGAACCTGCTGGTGAAACTGTTGATCTGGCTGTTGAAAATGTTGGTCAGTTTTCTGGAACATCAGATCTTGAGGATGCTGGGGCAGATTACTCCACTGTGGAACAGCATGACATGAAGCACAAAGCCACACACAAAGGCTTAACACCTGCCCAACACCCCAACTTCCTGCCATTATTCAACAGCTAGTAACACTGTTGAGCTGCTGCTCTTTGGCCTTTTTGTTCTCTTCAGAGTTTGGCTAATTAATGACAATCGCTCCCTCTTCATTAGCAGTCATGATTCTCCAGACTTGCATAAGTGGGCGTGTATGTAACTGGGTGAATCCATTGGTTCTTAAGATTCCGGTTTCCTTGTTCTTTCACAGTAATTGAACAACATACATAAAAGCACTTATTAAGCTGAATTCAGAATAGTTTTGCCTACTTGTGCTATTTCTTCCATTCTGAATTCAGCCTTTGTTTTAGCCTTCATTCGCTTAACATAATAGTTCATGAACATGCCTGTATGTGTCTTTTTAGAAGAGAATGGGCTCCTTTACAGTTTATTCTCCCTTAAACATACTATGGAATTATTTGTTCCTGCTGCAAACACCTTTGTCTCCAGTGGGAAAAAAGTGCTTTTACAAATAATTTCACTATCACAACTTTCAAAACCATTCTCTCTCGAAACTGTTGAAATGGAAATCAAGAGGGGACAACTTTATTACTTAAGACAAAATCATTTGCTTCACATAAATGCACATTCTTTAAGAAGTCATAAGGGCTCTTCTTGCATGGCCTCATATGCCCTCAAGCCCAGTTCCCAACGGGTATTAAGATGCATTTTGTTTGATCAGATCACAGCTAGATGAGTAATACACAATCCCATTTACACCTACGGCCAGATGTATAAACAGTGTAAGTGCATTAAATGCATAGAAATGTGCGCATGCATTGTCCATAGATATCTGGATTTATATATGTATATATTAAAAAGTCTACATGTACACATGGTCTGCACACTCTAGACCACGGGTATCCAAACTCGGTCCTGGAGAGCCACTTTTCCGCAGACTTCAGTTCCAACACATTAACCTGTTATACCTTAAACACCTTAATTATCTGGTTGAGGTGTGCGTTTAGGGTTGGAGCTTTTCATTTTTACGTTTAGCAGACACTTTTGTCCAAAGTGACTTGCATAGCATTCAAGAAACACATTGACATTCGAATCAGTTCTTGCTTTCCCTGGTGTTGCAAGCCTCAACTAAATCCTTCCTCTATTCTCCAGGCTTGTACTACTAGAATGTTTAATATTTTTGTATTTTAAGCACTATTATGTACCTTCGTGATGAAGCGCTTCTGTTTTCCTCAAACTGTAAGGCGCTTTGGATAAATGTGTCTGCTATATGAATGAATGTAATGCTCTACCAGCTGCAATACCACGCTGAACACTGTGTGAAATGACTGGTGAGAACATGGTGCTTGAAATGAGTCTTAACTACAGTTTACAAGTCTAAATCCCGTCTAGCCAGCATGTGTCACATGTTTAGTCACTCAGTTAGGAGGAGAGTAGAGAATCATTTGTGAACATTCAGGCAAAGTCAAATCACAACTATTAGACTTTGAAAGAAATTCAGTTGAAAGGGTTGTTACCAATGAAAATGGTTACACGTACTTAACATACGTTTGACAGGATAGACACTAACCATCAGGTGGAAACTGGACAGGAACCCAAAGAGGATATAGAGGTTAAAGGATTAAAGCATTTTTTAGAAGAGTCTAGGATAAACAATTACTCCAGGTTGATATGGGATTTATTCTGGAGACAGTGTAGTAGCATTCAGATAGCAACTACAAAAATGACTAGGGAACTTGGGCATGCTTCAGTAGCAATACATGGAGTTATTAGTCCAGCCATAAAGTTACACACAAAGACCCTAGCAGAAAGACGGCAAACCACCAATGCCAAACCATAAGACCAGGGGCTCAGCTTAACAGGAGCTTGGCCGATAGGTCAGTTAAATGACCTGTGCAGAAGCATGGCTGATTCATTTCAAAATCAAGCACAGCCTTGCTTAAAACATTTGATAAACAAAGGCCAGGAGTTTGAAATCAATACCAAAGAGACACTGCTGAGTTCCATGAAGTTTATTAAAACACTAAGTTACCATGACCAGGTTAACTTGTCCACTAGAAACCACAGTTTGGCCACTAGAGCTGGTCTTGACATGTGCATCTCTTCCTATAAGAGAAAAGGTAGAAGAGTGAGGGGAATTTAGATCCCGAATTCTCAGTTCCTGAAGTCCGTTTACAGCAAGCACTCACTTTTGCTAGCCCATCTTTGCTCACAGGAGCAGAAGAGGGATGGCAAACCTCTGTACTACAGCGGACGAAGATCTATCAGAGGGAGTGAAAAGATTAAGACAGTTCGCTATATTAATAATAGAAAGTGACTATTAATGGTTAAGGTAAGGCTGTGGATCATACGGACCAAAGCCCTTGAAGTGGGTTAGGAACTGAAGACGAGCCAGTCACTGGAAGCAGTGTAGTCAGGCTATGGTCATCCTGGTAAGGGTATCTGAAAGAGAGACAGTGAGAAAAGCTTTACAGCACACTAGACGGATAAAGACTGGACTTACTCACCTAGCAACCGGAACATCCCACTGGGGTGTACCGAGTGGACTGGGTGTCGATGTCACCCAGCAACGTCCCAGCATCAGGACAATAATGGGGTCGGTCCTCCTCTGTTTAACCCATTGATATGCCTGTTGGCCAGCTTGTTGTTGTTGATGACCCACTGAGTAACCTGTTGACTGTATAACCCACTGAGGAACCTTCTGACCAACTTGTTGATCCGGTTGTTTGACCCACTGAGTAACCTGTTGACCAGCTTGTTCTTGATCTGGTTGCTTAACCCATTGATGTACGTGTTGACCAGCTGGTTCTTGATCTGATTGCTTAACCCACTGAGGAACCTGTTGACCAGCTTGTTGATCTGGTTGCTTAACCCATTGATGTACGTGTTGACCAGCTTGTTCTTGATCTGATTGCTTAACCCACTGAGGAACCTGTTGACCAGCTTGTTGTTGATCTGGTTGTTTAACCCATTGATGTACCTGTTGACCAGCTTGTTTTACCGACTGAGGAACCAGTTTACCAGCTTGATGATGCAGATGTTTGACCCACTGAGTAACCTTTTGACCAGCTTGTTGTTGATCCATTTGCTTTACCCACTCAGGAACCTGTTGACCAACTTGTTCTTGAGCTGGTTGCTTAACCCACTGAGGAACCAATTGAACAGATTGCTGTTGATCTGGTTGTTTTACCCACCGAGGAATATTTTGTCCAGCTTGTTGTTGATCCGGTTGTGTTACCCACTCAGGAACCAGTTTACCAGCTTGATGATGCAGATGTTTGGCCCACTGAGTAACCTTTTGACCAGCTTGTTGTTGATCCGGCTGTTTAACCCACTGAGGATCCTGTTGACCAGCTTGTTCTTGATCTGGTTGCTTAACCCACTGAGGAACCTGTTGACCAGCTTGTTCTTGATCTGGTTGCTTAACCCACTCAGGAACCTGTTGACCAGCTTGTTCTTGATCTGGTCGTTTAACCCATTGATGTACCCGTTGACCAGCTTGTTCTTGAGCTGGTTGTTTTACCCACCGAGGAATATTTTGTCCAGCTTGTTGTTGATCCGGTTGATTAGCCCATTGAGGAACCAGTTTACCAGCTTGATGATGCAGATGTTTGACCCACTGAGTAACCTTTTGACCAGCTTGTTGTTGATCCATTTGCTTTACCCAGTCAGGAACCTGTTGACCAGCTTGTTCTTGAACTGGTCGTTTAACCCACTCAGGAACCTTTTGACCAGCTTGTTCTTGATCTGGTCGTTTAACCCATTGATGCACCTGTTGAACAGCTTGTTCTTGAGCTGGTTTTTTTACCCACCGAGGAATATTTTGTCCAGCTTGTTGTTGATCCGGTTGTGTTACCCACTCAGGAACCAGTTTACCAGCTTGATGCAGATGTTTGGCCCACTGAGTAACCTTTTGACCAGCTTGTTGTTGATCCGGCTGTTTAACCCACTGAGGATCCTGTTGACCAGCTTGTTCTTGATCTGGTTGCTTAACCCACTGAGGAACCTGTTGACCTGCTTGTTGTTGATCTGGTTGTTTTACCCACTGAGAAACAAATTAACCAGCTAGTTGTTGATCTGGTTGTTTTACCCACTTAGAAACAAATTGACCAGCTTGTTTTAACCATTGAGTTAACCAGTTGACTGGTTGACCAGTTTGTTGTTGATCTGGATGGTTAACCCATTGAGGAAGCTGTTGACCTGGATGCTTTACCCACTGAGGAATCAGTTCACCAGCTTGTTCTTGTTTATCTGACTGTTTTACCCACTGAGAGACTTGTTGACCAGTTTGTTTTACCCACTGGGGAACCAATTGACCAGCCTGTCGTTGGCCCATCTGTTTAACCCACTGAAGAAACGGTTGATTAGCTTTTTCTTGAACCTGCTGGTGAAACTGTTGATCTGGCTGTTGAAAATGTTGGTCAGTTTTCTGGAACATCAGATCTTGAGGATGCTGGGGCAGATTACTCCACTGTGGAACAGCATGACATGAAGCACAAAGCCACACACAAAGGTTTAACACTAGTGATGTGCTTCTCGGTTCGAATCCCTGAAGCGTGTGCCGAGTAATCTAGATGAGTGGTTCATGAACCGCGGGTCGATGCGCGTGTTGCTGACGTAAGTGCTGACGTTTGAAGCCCCGCGTAGCGGGTGTACCACGTCGAAATCATCTAGATTCGCTGCTTCAGGAAAGGATTCGCTAGGTTTGAGTGCAGCTCGAAATAAAAGCGGCAGTGAAACACTATGTATTGTCCCTCGCTTTTTGTCTTTTTGGGTCCCTTTATTGCGCTGTTTTTGGCATTCGATTCGAGCTTTTTTTTTTGCGATGGAACTAACAAGAAAGAGGAGATATTCCCCTGTTTGGGAGCACTTTCAGTTGTTCTCACCTAAGAATGTAAGGCACCTGCATAATAGATTCCATTAATGAATAAAATAAAATGTGACAACTTTTCTGAATACTTGTAGCTGAAGCATCTGATGTGTTCCAAGGAGCTCAGTTATAATAATAACACCTCAACTATGCTAAGGCACTTTAGAGTCTTGCATGGCAACGAGGAAACCAACCAGGTTGAACCTGGCTCAGGTAGCCCATTTATATTCATAGCCCCACACTACACTGTATAGTTGTTTTTTTTAACTCTTACATATTCAATTCAATGAGCACTTTATTATCACATTTCAATACTTTTCAATTCAATAAATTATATTTTTTAGACTTTGAAAGCCATAGTGGAAAAAATTGTTTTTAAATAAAAATGAATAAACTCTTTATTTTAACATTTTCACTTGTTGCATAAGCAAAAACAAAAAAAAAATAACACAAAACAATTCATGTTAAAACTCGTCAAATAATATTTTTGTATTCAGAGCATGATTCACATCCCACCATTTTATTGCAAGCACCAAGCATGTTATACATTTTTCTGCCCACATGATGGGGTAGTCGAGCAAATGAATCATCTTGAAGCCCCTATGTGTGTGTGAAGCATTTCCCTGCAGGGCTTCACTGCTTCATGGGGCTTCATTTTGCCATCACTACTTAACACCTGCCCAACACCCCAACTTCCTGCCATTATTCAACAGCTAGTAACACTGTTGAGCTGCTGCTCTTTGGCCTTTTTGTTCTCTTCAGAGTTTGGCTAATTAATGACAATCGCTCCCTCTTCATTAGCAGTCATGATTCTCCAGACTTGCATAAGTGGGCGTGTATGTAACTGGGTGAATCCATTGGTTCTTAAGATTCCGGTTTCCTTGTTCTTTCACAGTAATTGAACAACATACATAAAAGCACTTATTAAGCTGAATTCAGAATAGTTTTGCCTACTTGTGCTATTTCTTCCATTCTGAATTCAGCCTTTGTTTTAGCCTTCATTCGCTTAACATAATAGTTCATGAACATGCCTGTATGTGTCTTTTTAGAAGAGAATGGGCTCCTTTACAGTTTATTCTCCCTTAAACATACTATGGAATTATTTGTTCCTGCTGCAAACACCTTTGTCTCCAGTGGGAAAAAAAGTGCTTTTACAAATAATTTCACTATCACAACTTTCAAAACCATTCTCTCTCGAAACTGTTGAAATGGAAATCAAGAGGGGACAACTTTATTACTTAAGACAAAATCATTTGCTTCACATAAATGCACATTCTTTAAGAAGTCATAAGGGCTCTTCTTGCATGGCCTCAATGCCCTCAAGCCCAGTTCCCAACGGGTATTAAGATGCATTTTGTTTGATCAGATCACAGCTAGATGAGTAATACACAATCCCATTTACACCTACGGCCAGATGTATAAACAGTGTAAGTGCATTAAATGCATAGAAATGTGCGCATGCATTGTCCATAGATATCTGGATTTATATATGTATATATTAAAAAGTCTACATGTACACATGGTCTGCACACTCTAGACCACGGGTATCCAAACTCGGTCCTGGAGAGCCACTTTTCCGCAGACTTCAGTTCCAACACATTAACCTGTTATACCTTAAACACCTTAATTATCTGGTTGAGGTGTGCGTTTAGGGTTGGAGCTTTTCATTTTTACGTTTAGCAGACACTTTTGTCCAAAGTGACTTGCATAGCATTCAAGAAACACATTGACATTCGAATCAGTTCTTGCTTTCCCTGGTGTTGCAAGCCTCAACTAAATCCTTCCTCTATTCTCCAGGCTTGTACTACTAGAATGTTTAATATTTTTGTATTTTAAGCACTATTATGTACCTTCGTGATGAAGCGCTTTCTGTTTTCCTCAAACTGTAAGGCGCTTTGGATAAATGTGTCTGCTATATGAATGAATGTAATGCTCTCCAGCTACCCACGCTGAACACTGTGTGAAATGACTGGTGAGAACATGGTGCTTGAAATGAGTCTTAACTACAGTTTACAAGTCTAAATCCCGTCTAGCCAGCATGTGTCACATGTTTAGTCACTCAGTTAGGAGGAGAGTAGAGAATCATTTGTGAACAATCAGGCAAAGTCAAATCACAACTATTAGACTTTGATAGAAATTCAGTTGAAAGGGTTGTTACCACTGAAAATGGTTACACGTACTTAACATACGTTTGACAGGATAGACACTAACCATCAGGTGGAAACTGGACAGGAACCCAAAGAGGATATAGAGGTTAAAGGATTAAAGCATTTTTTAGAAGAGTCTAGGATAAACAATTACTCCAGGTTGATATGGGATTTATTCTGGAGACAGTGTATAGCATTCAGATAGCAACTACAAAAATGACTAGGGAACTTGGGCATGCTTCAGTAGCAATACATGGAGTTATTAGTCCAGCCATAAAGTTACACACAAAGACCCTAGCAGAAAGACGGCAAACCACCAATGCCAAACCATAAGACCAGGGGCTCAGCTTAACAGGAGCTTGGCCGATAGGTCAGTTAAATGACCTGTGCAGAAGCATGGCTGATTCATTTCAAAATCAAGCACAGCCTTGCTTAAAACATTTGATAAACAAAGGCCAGGAGTTTGAAATCAATACCAAAGAGACACTGCTGAGTTCCATGAAGTTTATTAAAACACTAAGTTACCATGACCAGGTTAACTTGTCCACTAGAAACCACAGTTTGGCCACTAGAGCTGGTCTTGACATGTGCATCTCTTCCTATAAGAGAAAAGGTAGAAGAGTGAGGGGAATTTAGATCCCGAATTCTCAGTTCCTGAAGTCCGTTTACAGCAAGCACACTTTTGCTAGCCCATCTTTGCTCACAGGAGACAGAAGAGGGATGGCAAACCTCTGTACTACAGCGGACGAAGATCTATCAGAGGGAGTGAAAAGATTAAGACAGTTCGCTATATTAATAATAGAAAGTGACTATTAATGGTTAAGGTAAGGCTGTGGATCATACGGACCAAAGCCCTTGAAGTGGGTTAGGAACTGAAGACGAGCCAGTCACTGGAAGCAGTGTAGTCAGGCTATGGTCATCCTGGTAAGGGTATCTGAAAGAGAGACAGTGAGAAAAGCTTTACAGCACACTAGACGGATAAAGACTGGACTTACTCACCTAGCAACCGGAACATCCCACTGGGGTGTACCGAGTGGACTGGGTGTCGATGTCACCCAGCAACGTCCCAGCATCAGGACAATAATGGGGTCGGTCCTCCTCTGTTTAACCCATTGATATGCCTGTTGGCCAGCTTGTTGTTGTTGATCCGGCTGTATAACCCACTGAGGAACCTTCTGACCAACTTGTTGATCCGGTTGTTTGACCCACTGAGTAACCTGTTGACCAGCTTGTTCTTGATCTGGTTGCTTAACCCATTGATGTACGTGTTGACCAGCTGGTTCTTGATCTGATTGCTTAACCCACTGAGGAACCTGTTGACCAGCTTGTTGATCTGGTTGCTTAACCCATTGATGTACGTGTTGACCAGCTTGTTCTTGATCTGATTGCTTAACCCACTGAGGAACCTGTTGACCAGCTTGTTGTTGATCTGGTTGTTTAACCCATTGATGTACCTGTTGACCAGCTTGTTTTACCGACTGAGGAACCAGTTTACCAGCTTGATGATGCAGATGTTTGACCCACTGAGTAACCTTTTGACCAGCTTGTTGTTGATCCATTTGCTTTACCCACTCAGGAACCTGTTGACCAACTTGTTCTTGAGCTGGTTGCTTAACCCACTGAGGAACCAATTGAACAGATTGCTGTTGATCTGGTTGTTTTACCCACCGAGGAATATTTTGTCCAGCTTGTTGTTGATCCGGTTGTGTTACCCACTCAGGAACCAGTTTACCAGCTTGATGATGCAGATGTTTGGCCCACTGAGTAACCTTTTGACCAGCTTGTTGTTGATCCGGCTGTTTAACCCACTGAGGATCCTGTTGACCAGCTTGTTCTTGATCTGGTTGCTTAACCCACTGAGGAACCTGTTGACCAGCTTGTTCTTGATCTGGTTGCTTAACCCACTCAGGAACCTGTTGACCAGCTTGTTCTTGATCTGGTCGTTTAACCCATTGATGTACCCGTTGACCAGCTTGTTCTTGAGCTGGTTGTTTTACCCACCGAGGAATATTTTGTCCAGCTTGTTGTTGATCCGGTTGATTAGCCCATTGAGGAACCAGTTTACCAGCTTGATGATGCAGATGTTTGACCCACTGAGTAACCTTTTGACCAGCTTGTTGTTGATCCATTTGCTTTACCCAGTCAGGAACCTGTTGACCAGCT